>PVIA01001059.1:0-54211 GCA_004024845.1 Tonatia bakeri
AAAGAGCAAAGAGCAAAGTGACCGTCCCTGGCTGGTGGGGGGCGGCGGGGGGGGGGGGAGGCTCGGTGCTGCCACCTGCCTTCGGACCTGTTTCTTTGGTTCTGGAGTTGTTTCTTTCATACTCGGGCCCTGTGCCAAGAGCAGTGAGTTTTCTTGGATTCCTTATTATGACTTTAGCTATTTAGACCCTAAAACAAGTTTGAAGGAAAAGGATTGTGAGCTGTGATCAATGTCAAGGTGACCTGGCTTCCCGGCTGTCCCAGTCTCCTTTCCCCAAAAGGAGAGCCTCTTCATGCTGCCTCTCTGCCCAGTGAGGAGGCCATGACCCCACTTACACTGTGGTTCTCGGGGGAGCTGGAAGGGGTGCCTCTGGGTCCTCCCCTCCGTGTTCTATCCTCGGCTTTGGAGGTCCTTCCTGTGGTGCAAAACCACGGAAGGTGATAGCCAGCCACGAACAACACAGCCCACGCTTTGTTAACGCCCCGTTCCTGCCACTCTTTGCCTCTAGTTGTAGCAATAAAACACTCCAAGGGAACCCTGATGTGGAACTAAGCGAACGTTAATTGATGGCGTCTGCTGCAGCACGGGACTGTGCTTACCGTTGCGAGTGCTTTACAGCTGGAAGGAGCCTTCGATGCGATGTTTTCTGTGGCCTTCACCATACAGATGGGAAACCAAAGTTGTAGGAAATTAAAGTGATGCTGGGCACCCGATGCCACTCCAGAAAATCATAATCTTCGGCATCAGAAAAACTTGGATTCTGATCCTAACCACATCTCTCATTAGCTGGGCAAATTAATTAACCTCTGTACTCTCCTCTAAATTCCTCATTTTAAAATGGGATGATAATTTCTACTTAGCAGAACAGTTGAGGAGGTTAAAACCAGTGACCAGCAAGTATTTATAAATATTCAATAAATGGTCATTATTATCATATGTTCGCTTTCTCTCAACCATCAGGAAAGGGACGGGGCCACTTAGGGGTCCACACAAGCCTGGGACCCAAGATCGCCCACCTACAGTGCATCTTTCTCTACGTCACGTACAGCCTGATGGCAATTGTCAGGATGCGTGGAGTCACATCAGGTCTACTGAGGAATAACAAACAAGCACAGGGCCTCTCATGCCTCCTTCAAGCCCTGGGAGGCTTTTCTGGGCCCTGAGACTCAGGTACACAATTTGTAATTTTATTCAGCAGTGAGTCGCCACTGGAGTGGCATAAAAAGCTAAAGCTATAATTCAACCCTAAGAACCGGGTCTGCCACCCAGAATAAAAGACTCTTTTAATAGGAAGAATAATCTATCAATTTTGTGAAAAGGCCGCTGGAAAAGGCTCGAAGTCCTACTGCAATATAAAACATAAATGGTACATTGTCCTAGTTTTTCGCTGGAAATTGTGTGTTAGCACTAAAGTACAGAATGTCTTTGCCTCAGCCTGTGGTTTTAGAATATGCTATACAGACAACTCTATTTTCTAGAGGTTAATAAGAGAGAGAGAGAGAGAGAGAGAGAGAGAGAGAGAGAGAGATGGCATGGAGTAAAGACAGATAAAAATAGTAATTATAATAATTTATGTGTTTCCACACTTAAAGTACTTAAAAATCTGTTTCTGCTCCTGAAAAAAAATCCTCTTGCTATTATAGTTTTTATCCACTTTATGGTGTTTTATTATGCTAAGATGTGCAGCAGGGAAGCCATATGTCTTCCACGCTCCTTTCTGGTATCAGCCACTTGAGGAGGCATATAACTTGTCTGGTCACCAGAAAAGGTAGCAGATTCCTCGAAAAGCTCCTGGGGCATTTGAACTGATATCTCATATGGAGAACAGGCCAAGCAGATGTAAACAAGAACCCCCAAGAAAGGGCTGGAACTATGGTTAATCGTCAAGGTTTTGGTGTAGTTAGATGTCCCTGTAAGCCAACGAGAGAGAAAAAGGGGTAAGGTCGGAAACACCGAGTCTAAACGCAAAGTCGTTTTGTACTTCTTGCATGATCTGCTTATTTCTCATTTTCTTTCCTGTCCTTAGTTTTTAGGAGCCCCGGCCTTCTCAGCTGAGCTAGGAGAAAAGGGATGCTGTCTATTCTTGGCTGAGAAATATGAGGGAAAAGAGAGGGAACGTAGCACGAGGCTGGGTCCGGGCTGCGTGGGGAGCTCCTGGTAGTGAGAGGACCCCAGGGCAGAGGCATACCCACCGCTTCTTCCATGGTGCCTTTTTTAGGAACTTGGTTTTACTTTATTAATTTATTAAAGCTAGTGTTCTTCAAGGACCAGTATTTCATCTCAGTGCTTTAAGTTACATTCTAAATTTCTCTTCCTTTTGCCCCAACCTCAATAATAAAGGGCTTTCAAAACATAATGGCAAGCAATTGACTAAGTAGGGAGCCACCAATAATAACCATAGAAATGTAAACAGTTGCATGTTTTATGCCAATGTTCTTTATGTTCTGGCTTCGATTCTCAGAGACTTTTGTTGCACTGTTTGAAAAGAAACCATCAATAAAAAATAAGGATAACAATAGTGTTGAAATGCATTCAGTTAAAACATAACGTCCCTGCATACACACGTTGCTGTGTTGATTAGAATGTGGAGTTGGTGCACTCCATGCAGGCGTGTAAAACAGGTGCCAGTTCTTTATACACCCGTGATTGGAACACTAATATTTTTTATCTTATGAGATTTACATTACCTTTACTAATGAAATATCTCCAACATGAGGGAAAAGGCAGACGTCCTCTCAACTGCGTTAGAAGGTATGCATATACTTAACTTCTCCAGAATCATTGGTTCAATCGGCTGTCTGTGGAGTGTTTATTTTCTGTTGAGTATCGCTCTGCTGTACAACAAATTCCTGTCCAGTACCATGCGTGTTCTGATAAGGAAAGACAAATTATAAATAATGCTCAGAATAAATAAATTATAAAGTATTTTAGAAAATGGTAGATGATATAGAAAACTAAAGCAAAGTATAAGGAATTGGGAGTGCCATGGCCAGACAGGGGGAGGGGGCTACATTTTCCCATGGAGTGGCCTCATCTAAACAGTCAGTGCAAAGATCTGAAGGAGGTAAAGATGTGAACTGCTTGGATATCGGAGGAAGAGAGCAGAGGCCCGTGACAGCTGGCCTCGGAGTCTGGCCCGTAGGCTGGGAACGGAGCGAGTGGGTCAAAGAGGAGGTCAGGGAGGTGGCTGTTGTACAGGTCATCACAGGAGTTGGCATCGAGACTGAGTGAGCTGGGGAGCCCTGGACAGTTTTGGCAGAGGCCAGGCAGGGTATAGCTCAAATTTTAAAATGTGCTTGGGCTGCTTGTGTTGAAAATATGGTAGAATTAGAGAAATCCACGAGAAGGGCGTGACGGTAACCAGGCAAGATTTGACGGGGTCTCAAAACAGGAAAGGTAGCTGGGCTGGTATTGGAAAGTGGTCGGACTCCAGATAGAGTCTGAAGATAAACACATCTGGACTTCCACATGGACTTGATACCAGGTGTGAGGAAGAGGAACCAAGTATGGCGCCATGGTTATTGGCCATACAAGAATAGCATTATCATTGCCCAAGATTCAAAAGACTGCAAGGTTAGGAATGGGAGGTAGAATCAGTGGTATAGCCCTTGAAAATACCCTCCCAAAGGAGTTTGAAAAAATTTACTCCCACCAAGCATGTATGAGACCACACATTATACATATCCCTCCTATATCAGAATGAACCTCTGTAATCTGAGAATTCACGTCTTTAAGTTCTAGAACATCTATAACCATTATCACTCAAATATCACCTCTTCCCCATTCTCTACTCGCTCTTTCCAGAACTTTGATTGGAAGTATATATATATATATATATATATATATATATATATATATATACACACACACACACACACACACACATACATATATATATGTATGTGTGTGTGTGTGTATATATATATATATATTAAGCTCTATTTCATCTTTTACCACTTTTTTATTTCTCTGTGCTATGTTCTGGATGATTTCCCTAAATAAGACTTCTAAATTATAGTTCTCTCTGCCTGTTACCTGATATGGTATTAAACTCATCCACTTTTTATTTCACTGACTATAATTTTCACTTGTAAAAGTTTTATTTGGGGTTTTAGATCCACCTATTATTTCTGTAGCCTGGTGTGTTCTTTCTATTATTTGTTTTACTACCTTAGTTATTTAAATGAAAATTATTTTCTAGTTTCTTTTTTAGCATCCTATTACCTCAGTCACCCGCGATGCCCATTCCCCTTTTTCTCACATCTCGTCACCCCCTTTGTTGTGAAGTATCCCGCTGAATCGTTTGCAGGTTTCTGAGGCTCTGAAGTCATCAAGAGCGCGCTGACCCTGCGTGCCTGGGCTGTGGAAATGATGCTGGTTTGGTTTTGGCTTCGTTTCTGTTAAGGATACAGTGGCTTCACGGGTCTGACATGGGTTTGTCAGTTCACGTCTCAGGAATTAGAGCTACAATTTCCTCACTCTCAGGAAGTTTTCAGTCTGAGTCCCATACCCACACTTTGAGGGGCTTGAAGTTAAAATTTCTCACAGGGGGGACTTTTCCTCCAGAACACCAGGAAAACAACAGACTTCCTTGCCTCCTCCCTGGAGAAGGGGCAGCTTTTATCTAGGCTGCTTTTCACATCCAGTGAACAGGCCATCCAGTGGCCTGTTTTAGACAGTGAACTTGGTTCCCTTTCCCTCCATGTGTGAGGACACAGGCCACACCAAAGACATGTCCTTGAGTGGACAGTCACATCTTAGATTCTAGCTGCCAGTGTTTGATACTTTCCAGAAAACTTCGTGTCAGACTAAGGTCATTTTTTTTTCCTTTTACCTTGGAATTTCCTATTCTTTTTTGTAAACTATGTTGTTGGGGTTTGCTTTTTAAAATTTTTGCTTAGCTTTCATCCAGGAGGGAGGGGTATGTCAGAGGGCTAAATGGTAATGGAAAAAAAAATACAATGAAGATAAAAATAGAAAGAAAAACAAAATTTCTATCTGCTCGGTGTTGGAAGTTGGTAAACACGATTCATATAGTCAGTGTTGATAATCAGCAGACTAGATGGCACATAAGAAATGTCAGGCCTCCTGAGTGCATGGATCACTAGTGTATAAAACCCCCCTGAATTTCTGGATTGTATGGAACTCTGGGATCCTGGGGCAGGGTCCATGGTTGTGGCTATTCACGGATCAATACCTGAGACGTTCCATGTTTGAACCACCAGTGCAGCTGTGTGGATGTGTATCAGCCAACTATCAGGCAGTAAGTGCAGAGCGAATCTCCTATTGTTCTCTACCCGTAATTCATCTTGTAATTTATTGCAACTGGACAAAGAACTCAAAGAAACAACACTACCCTAAGGGATAAAAGGCTTAGAAAAGTATTCGGTCATTAAGTTATTCAAAACCACGTGGAGCAATCTTAAAGTCTGTTTAGATTGTTTTTATTTTTTGAAATAAGATAGAATGGACAAAGGGCTATTTTTAAAGTCAGATAATAAATTTCATGTACTCAATCTGACACAAAACAAAATACATATCATGGAGATGCTTAGGACAATAGTTGTTTACATTTCAATTAGTTCCAGGCACTTCAAAATCTGATCACAATAAAGAAAAATCATTAAGTCCGTACCTTTGAAAATAGGTTAACAAGGTTGATCTTGACATTTATTTCCTAGAAATTGTGATGACAATCTTGGCATCTTCAACGAGTCATAGAGACTATATGTTAGAATTGCCATTCAAATATGTTTGGAGTAGATCATCTTTTGGATAAATTTTTGTTTGAAGGCAACAAATGTAATTTATAGGTCAAAGGAAGGGCTTTGATGTGCACGTCTTCTCCATACCAAAGGCGGTATAGTCCTTGGATCCTGAGTAAACTTTAGAGCCATGTATATTTAAGTGTGGAGGATTTAAAGATTCAGGTGAAGATCCTCAATGGCCCCTAGAAGTAGCCTTTGTTCTTGCCTTGCTTTCGAAGCCATGTGAGGAGGCCTGCCCTGTACAAACTTTCAGGTTGAAGTTCTGAGGATCACATGGACAGCGTGGTGACTATAGTTAATAAATCACATCGGATACTTAAATCTAAAGCATTTGCACACACATATGCGAAGCAACTAAGTGAGGTGACGGGTGTGTTCATTAACCGGCTTGTGGGAATCATTTCACAATGTATATATCACATTATATCCTTTAAGTAGACTGCAATGTTATTTGTCAAAATATTTCTCAATGGAGCTAGGGAAGAAAGAAAGAGGTCTGTCCAGGATTGTCCGTACTCTCAGTTATGCCAAGCCCTTGCCCAATAAGACGGCAGGCCAGGATTAGACCAGGAGATTGGGCTCGCTCAGATATTTCCAAAATCTCTGACTCCAGAGATTACTCTTCTAACATGAATTGGTTCTGAAAACCCTTAGTGACATATGTTTCCTATGCATTCAGTGATCATGTAGATGAATTGTTCACTTCAGTGCAGAATTTAATATGTATTGGAAAAATAATGGTGTGTGCAAACCATTATTAATTAAATCTATTTAATAGTTCTCTCTCTTCTCTCTCTCTCTCTCTCGGCACACCAACAGATTCTGGGGATTCTTGACAGTAACTGTTTGCCTGCCAGAATCTGGAGTCAAATATTGAGAACTAATGTTTCATGGGCTGAGAAACAACTGAATAAGGATGTTAAGGCGTCGTCATTGATATTCAGCTGTGGTACGGCTCCATCACAGCCTAATCAGCTGACACTCTGCTAGTGCCATCGCCCTAATTATTCAATTATATCAGTATAACAAGTTTCTCCAGCACCCACAGCCTGTGGCGATAGATGGGATAACAACAATGATAAGGACATAAATTGTAGCTCTTTCCTCTCTCATCACACAGAACCTCAACCTCCTCTAAAATGCTCCTCGACTTCTAAGAATCCCAAGCTCTGTCTCTCTTAGCCTCACTAATAACCTGAATCCCATAGAACCTTGTCCATACCTGTGCACTGGGCACGCCCCCTTTGTCTCAAGGAATCAAGGGGTGGCGAATGACAGAGGAGAGCCATCCTGTCCCTCTGAAGTGGACACGATGCCCGACCCCCTACTCTGGGCTGCACTGTGTCTTTGGGGCCCCATGGCTCTTGGCAATCCTCACATTAACAGCCACTTGACTGGGTGACAAAAGCTCACCCTCCCAAGATTTTGCAGACAGAAGCAGAACCTCAGGGCGGGTCCTGGCTGCCTCCCCTCCCCACCACCTACATGCAAATGTTGGCTTCTTCTCTTTCTCTTCCATCCAAAACAGAAGTGGTGTCACAAAAGACCTCTTGGAACTCTCAGTTTAAACCATCTGTTTATTTGCCAGTGGACTACAATATGTTTGCATCTCAGGGTACATGCATCATTAATTTGATGCAACACACTTTTAAGAGTTTCACATTTATGCCTGCACTGATAGCAACCCTGATGTGACCGGATCAAAGGGAAATCACCATGTTGCTTCCAGTTTGGTAAGGAAATATTTTTGAGCAAGGGAAATTGAATGACTTGTTTGGATGGTGAAGAAAAGTGACTTAGTGCTTCAGAAAGGTGTTTAAGGTATGGAAGACAACTAAATTTAAACCAAATATGGTTAAGAGTGGGCTGATTAGCTAACCTCAACAGACAAAATATTCCTAGATAAATGGGCAAATTAGGGGTAGAAGAGAACTAAAATAATTGGGAACAGTAAATAAACAGGGAAGATTTGTTTTCCTCTGAGGAGCAAGGTGGCTCTTCGGGGACATAGGAAAGGTACTGTGTTTGAGAAGGTTCTGTTTCCTCATTCACGCTGTGGATTGGCCTCAGGTTATTTTATTCAAAGAACAAGAGCCCAAGCTACAAATGTTGCTAAAGCAGCTGTCCCTAGTCTGGTCCTGCTGTCCTCAACTTGAGCCCCAACAGCCTGGCGGAGGCTCTGCCTGTGTCCCTTCCGTGACCAGGTAGCTGCGTCAGAACTCCTTACACTTGGGGTGAGAGGAGCAGGACCAGGGGCCGGTGCTGCTGAGCGGGCTGGTGACACTGAGCAGTTCACACTCCTCTCTCTTGGTGACAGAGCGCTGACTTTGTATTTCATACTTCTTTAATTCTCTATAAAATACAAATATAACATCTGTAAAATACAAAATCCCAACACAGTCCAAACGGAAGTCCTTGACTTTTCCCCCAAGGCGACCAGTGTAATCAGTGTGGATGATAAACATCAAGACGTTCTTCCCACCTCCGTGCCCACATTCATGGGTCGGCACATGCGTGTCCACACATCTGCACAGTCTAGAAGATCATAGTACATGTTTCGGTTGTTTTGTACGTGCGATAGCTTTCTATTTATATTTACAGATACATCCCTATTGATCTATAACCTGGGTTTTTTCCTATTTATCTTATAGATATTTCCATGTTCTATACATTCATTCTTTGTCATAATTTAGTTTACTCGACTGTCACTTATTGAGGAAAAATTAGGTCATTTTTGTTTTTCACCATTATGGACGATAATGCAGTGAACACCCTCAGACACATGTCCGAGTATCCCTCTAGAATGTATTCCAAGAAATGAATTGCTAAGCCAAAAGTTACATGGATTTTCATTTTTATCAGCTACTGCTAAATTTCCCTCCCAGAGACAATATCATCTCACACTTATATCAACTTTGCATAAGACTACACTTACAAGAGTATACCCTGCCCAAAAATGGGTGTCATCTTTCTTTTTACCTTTTGGTAATATGGTAGAATACTCCCCACCTATACATTTATCAAAACTCACTTGTCTCTCAAAGCTCGGCGTGAATGCGGCCTCTCTCGTCGACATTGCCCCAACCACCCGAGACGGTCCACACGGCTCCGGCTCGCCAAAGCTGCCTGTGGGGACACTGCCCACGGCACACTGCACTCAGTCCTCTGTCCGAGTCGTCACTGTGTGACTCGTCACTCTGCTCCGGAATGAAAGCTGGGCCACACACTGCGGCCCATTCACTATCTGCATCTCCCTTAGGTCCTTGTGCTAGCAGTTTGTACATGGCTGCGAGGTAAAAAAAAAAAAATTTAAATACACAAATACAGGAAAAATGAAAAGGAATGAATGGAGCTTCACAGTAGATGAATGAGGTTTTATAAAGAAAATTGATTATATACACTTACGATTTATTTTGAGAAGACTGGGGAAACCGTGGATGTAAAATAGGACCAGCAAGTCAGGAAAAATCTCATATAAAATCCGTCGCATAGTTTGCATGTCTAACTCTACCCAGGTGTTAATTTGTGTCAGAGAAGATATTTGATGCCAACTCGTAATGTTTATTGTGTAAAAAGTGTGATAGCACTGTGGTCGGCTTCAGAAACACCGAGTTCAAATCCTGAGTAAATCACTGTATCGCGATTTTGAAAAAAAATCACCATGGTGCTCTGAGCTTCAATTTCCTGACCTAGGAAGTGGAATTAGTAATGCCTGTCTGAACAGCACAATGATTATTTATTCTCACAGGGGTTGTTATCACGTGTCTAGTGAGAATCAGGTGCAGAGACAGTTCACACGAGTGCGTTATGAGAATCACAGGACGTGGTGTGTGTAGACACTTTTGGATGAAGAAATTGAGGTATGCACAGAGCATCGCATACCCGTGATAGAGTTTGTTCCACCTTTAAAAAAGACATGTCTTTTATTTTAAAACTTTATTGCGTTCAAAAAGGCAAACCTTTATTGTTTTAATACCTGGCTTTTATGGTCCACAAACTAGATATTTTCCATGTGTGTTTTGAGTCAAAGACCTGTGGGAGCGTAGGTACTTCTGTAATCTGCATTACTTTCTTTTACTTTTTCATTAACTCATTCATATTTTTAAGGTCTCTTGATTTTTTAAAAAAGCAATGAAAATGCTGAATGGTGTTACTGTTTTCTTCTTTACATATTAAACACCTCATTGTGTGTTTGGGAACATTATTTAGGAAGTTACAGCAATATCAGTAAAAATCAAGGAGGTCCTAGAGACATCGCACCCATTTTGATAGGGAAGTCTTCGCTCCCAAATTTGTCAGGAGCAGGAAAAAAGCACCCTTTTCACTAACAGGTAGACAGACCTTTGAGTAGGAATTAGTGCAGTACCTGCGGCAAAGTCGAAACTGGGAAGTGAATCTGTTAGGACGAAGGGCGTAGCTGTTGCGAGGTTACCTGGGTCAAGCTCTCTCCACTGGTGGATTAACCGGCGCCACCCAAAGATGGAAAGCTTGGATTCAGACAAACCAGCAGCTTTCAATATTTCTATTACCTCCCACCTTCCCCACGACACTCTCAAACCCTCAAGTTTTAGAAAGAAAGAAAGAAGTACATTCACACCTCCCACTCTTTTTCTGGGCTGGCCTTATTAAATGACCACTCACTCATAATACCTAACAGCTCAGTTTTATCTGGAAGTTCGAAATGTAACTAATGGAAGTTTGAAAAGTATAACCAGTGCGACTCATCTGCCTTCCACCACAGAATACTTTATTTCAACTTCTAGGAATGCTCCAAAATACACGTAACTCATAGAGAGAACATGACCTTCCTCATTTGCCAAATTTGATTCACAAGGGAAAAAATAAAGATTACGATGCTCCTGTTAATCAGTTGCAGAACATTATAATGGGGTAAACAGGTATAAAATAAATTCAGTTTCTTTTAGCATTAAGAACAGAGAGAGATTGCCCTGGCTGGTGTGGCACAGTGGATTGCATGCCAGCCTGCAAACCAAAAGGTTGCTGGTTTGATTCCCCATCAGGGCACATGCGTGGGTTGTGGGCCACGTCCCCAGCTAGGGGCATGCAAGAAGCAACCTCTTGCACATCAATGTTTCTCTCCCTCTCTACCCCTCTTTCTAAAAGTAAATAAATAAAACATTTTTAAAAAATGAATAAAGAAAGGCTTAGATGCACGAGCAGCTAGTGCAGGCATACTCTTTACTTCTAGATCCCACAGTGATGCCTGTGCAATTGCATCAGTTGTTTCAGACACTTGTAACACCTCTCACCCCTCTGTTAATTACAAGTGCAAAGCCTAAGAACTAATCCAAGCCTTAAAGATGTTCCCTGGATTTTCTACCAATTTGCTTACAATGAAAATTAGAATCAGACCTAATGGACATCGTCCATTTTTTATAAACTACCACAGGTAAGCCCCTATCTCTGAATAGACTAGGTGGATGATCTTTGTAAAAGCTGTTTTCTCAGGGGAACCAGCTTCTCTGCTGACTGTGATGCACTCCCCAATCCCCACTCTCTTCCTTCCGATGTGAGTGAATGAGCACGTGGAGGCAGGTTTTTCCATTTAATTTCCACAAAGCGTGTGTTCTTCTGCCTGGGTCGGATTGCCGCCTAATGAAATAATCAGCCAGTCTGCAGTGGGGGAGTGGCCATGCAAGAGGGGAGGAACCATCCTAAAAGGTCTATTATCCTGTTGATAAGAGCCCAGAACTCTCATTAATGTTAATTAGATTTACTCACGGATACTAAGGGGAGGCTAGGTCTTAAACGGCAAGTTTGAAAAAATCTATCTAGCAATGTGAAACACAGGGGGAAAAAATGAGAAACCATCCCCACCTCCAAGCAACCTTAACTCGTGTAAAAGACATTTATGTGGCCATTAACCCGAGCAGAAATTGAACTTGTCAGCATTACATGCGGAATGTATACAAGGGTAACTGTTCATGAACAATTTCTCAAATGAATTAAGGGCAAACTGGATTTATTTCTCGGCAGTACGTGTACTCTGTCCATCATCTTCTTAATAGAACAACTGCAAGAGGTGGAGGTTTTAAAGCCCTTTTATTCACGCTTGCCTTTCAGATAGAAGACAAGGGATAAAGAATAAAAGCTGCTGTTAGAGATTTGGCTTAAGAATAAAACTGACATCCTAGGGCCATCCTTCTGCTCCCTCTTTGTCACCTAGCTTGCTTCCAACCCCTCAGCCAATCTCGTGTCTTCTTTAAAGTTAGACCACGAGTCTTCACCTGCACCTCTACCACCCTGGTCCAAATCAACACAGGTCTCAACCCCGTCATCGTAATGGCTACAGCTTGAACCCTACACCACCACATAGAGGCCAGAATATGCCCTTTCTTGTGGAAGCAAATCCTGTCATTCTCCCCGTTCCTTTGACAGCTGGCTAGCTCCTTGGCAGAGAAGCCTTCCAGGGGTCTTCAAGGCAGGCCTGCCCTCTCCCCTCAGATGAACTCAGATTCTTTTATTCCTTCTCAGAACCTCTGTGAACTCAGATTCTTTTATTCCTTCTCTGTCACTTCTCTCTAACCCCACCACCTCCTGGGGGTTCTGTGGTCATGCCGAGACCTCTCGGACCTCAAGGCCCTTCTGCTTGCTTTTCCTATAGCAGAGAGCTGCCTCCCTCCCCATCCCTTGTATGCCCCATGCCGTCTCTGTCTTGTTTTGCTCCACAGGGCATAGCACCATAACCATAATGCACTTCGAAATGCTTCTGTCTGCAACTAACTGCCCCCAGTTGAATGCAAGCTCAATGAGGGCACTTGGTCTGGGTTTCTACTGTTGGCCCAACACCGTGGACAGTGCCCAAAACACAGCAATGCCTTCAAGGAACAGAATGAAATACTATTGTGGTCATCGAGAAAACATTATATTCGTGCTCAGGGACTAACAGACAGTGAGCTCATCTTCTCAAGCATCTGAAAACTTCTCCGTTCTCTATTAAGAAATTACGTAAGAAGATATAGCCATAGGTCAGCTTGGGGTATCCTAACTGGAATAACATTACTTTCCCAGACTTCTTTATTCATTCCCATATTGGATGCCTCAACATATCCTTTGCACTCAATGCCTTTTATTCTTAGATAGCCTCCTTGAACCCACGTGTTGGTTTTCCCATTCCAAGTTCATTGAACAAAAACGTGCATGTAGATGATGGTCTCGATTTATTTTTGTTAACCCTGGACCTGTCTCTATTTCAGAGTTGCAAAGAGAAAAGAACCAGTAGCTGATACAAAATAATCATAAGTGCTAGGAACAGGAGCTCTAGCACGAGTTTACAGACCTGAATTATGCAGCCTACCAGTTTTTGTGTGTGACATGTTGACAGAGGTTGACACTTAGTGGGTGAGTTTCGTGTAGTTGTCATCTGGCATTAAGACTTGTAGTTCATTCTGCAGTCAAAATAAAGGAGGGATGACAAAGTCCATATTTGAAATCCACACTGCAGCACTGTGGCAGCTGAAAGCACTCCTGGTCGCTCCTCAGTGCCAGGGCACTCTGCTTCGGTGGGCGCATGGACGGACATGTCCACCCTTAGACCGGGTATCCAGTGCCTGGCTGCATCTAAGGGCTTTCTGCTCGCTGTGGGAATAAAAAGTACATTTTTATCATCCAACTTTTATGTACTTTCCCTAAGTTAATGACCATCCTAGATAATACAAAATAAGCAATCTAGGAAATCAGGGAGTGAAAGTATCCTAAAAAGAAGGGAAGATGCCTATTAATGGTTCAAAGAATTATAATAAAAAGTTATTGTATAAACCTCTGGTGAAAATTTTCAAATGGAAAGAAACTGCATTTATATTTTGTAGGGCTTTTGTAGGACTTACTGCTTCTCTAGTAAGATAGATATTTTTTGTTTTAAAAATACCTGAAAGTATACATTATTGCCATATTATATTACCTGGTATGGTAGTCACAGAATTACACTTTACAAAGAACTGTATTTTATTCCCTCCTTGTCATATCGCCTATCATTTGTAAAAGCAAGCTTTAAACTCATCAAAGTAATTATGGATGCTATCTGTGGAAATACTTTTATATTGTTTAAAGCTGTATTTGCTGCCTTTCTTACACAGCTCAGTTACAACGTGTTTCTAAATTGGGGCTTTTTTCCTCCTCTTCTTCCAAATCATAGAGGTTGCGGTTTCTTTGTTTGGATAATGAAAAAGAGCTTATCTAGAAGCTGTTGCATAGCCACACTCCATTTTAGGTGGACTTGTAAATTCAGTTTCCTCTTTCTCCTCTAAGTGAGTGAGCAGTCTGAGAAAGACTTCTCACTGTCTGATGCCAGTAATTGAATTACTGCACAACACATTAAGCAAAGAAAATTCAGAGCAGCAGCAGCAATTAAATTATGTTCTCATGTTCCAGAGAGTAGATGCTTCACAGAGAATGAGGAGACCAAATGGTGTAAAATGAGGTACACAGACCTCAGGAAGGGGAGAAAGGAGACATCTCGTTAGGCCCTGAGCGAGGCCACCCTACAAAGGACTAAAAAGAAATAACAACTCACAGTGGGCTTACTTAAGTTGTTTTCACTTTGGGTTACTTCTAACATAGCTGACAAAAGTGCAAAAATACTTGAAATCAAGATATGAGTGTGCAGACAAGTCCTCCTCATTTTATAGAGAAGGGCCTCAAGTTCAGGAATCAGTTCGGCTTGCACCAGGCAGCCACATCCAGAGCAGGGTTCTTACTGCCCTAACTTAGGTGGCTCAGCTGGTGAAGAGACCTTGCCAGCACCTTAGAGACTCCCTACTGCCTGAAAAGGCCTTCTGTCCTGGGCTATGGTTGCATACATTCATCCGTCACACTGGCCTTGGCCTAAATGGGGCCCAGTAGTGCCAATGGTTTCACATCAATAGCTCATTTGAACTCACATGACTCATTCATTGTGTACTTGCTAATGGCTAGGCACTGCGTTAAGGACATTATATATGCTATCACATTATATACTCAATATAGCCCCATGAGGTGGGTGCTCTTGTCATCAGGTGTGGTTTGGATGATGGTGCTGGTGATGCTCACCTTTGCAAAGAGCAGGGTACCATACTGAAGCACCTGAATACAGAGGAAAGCTATTTTATGCCCACACTCCCTTGTGCACATATGTGAGCATGAATGCATATGTGTACACGAACACTCACACACCTCCCACACCACCATCATATCTTATCTGCCAGGTTGTTCTCCTAGGTCAATGGATACAGCCAGAAAGCCACTGATTAAAAAAAAACCTACTCATTATTAGTTCTACATGCCTGAGTGGAAAACAACCTACGTGAAAGAGGTTAATAAATTATGAATGACAATATAAATTTAAGTTTGTATTTTTAAAACTGTTTATTCAACTTTTTGAGGTATAATTTAGAAATAATAAAATTAATTCATCTCAGCCCTGGCTGCTGTGGCTCAGTGGATTGAGTGCCAGCCTGTGAACCAAAGGATCTCCAGTTCGATTCCCAGTCAGGGCACAGGCCTGGGTTGCCGAGCAGGTCCCTGGCCGGAAGGGAGGGTGTCAGAGGCAACCACACATTGATGTTTCTGTCCCTCTCTCCCTCCCTCCCATTCTCTCTAAAAAATAAACAAAATCTTTAAAAAAGTAATTCGTTTTAGTCTATACTTCAGTGGGTTTGGACATATTTATACACCAGGTAACCACAACCTGAGTCAAGGTAGAGAACATTGCATCGCCCCAGCAAGTGTGCTCGTGACCCTGCCCAGTCAGTCTCAGCCCACTGTCTTCCCGGGCAGCCATTGATCTGTAACGACAAATTATTCTTTTCCAGACTATCATTTAAATGGACTTATACTGTGTGTACACTTTGTGTGCACACTTTGTGTGCATGAGTTGCTGATGTCCGTTGCTCATTCCTTTCCATCGCCAAGTTTTATTCCACTGAATACAGATAGCACAATTTGTTCGTCTCTTTACTTGTTGATGGGTATACCAGTTGTTCCTGATTTAAATTATTGTGAATAGAGTTGCTATGATTATCTGTGTGGAAGTCTTTGTAAGGGCATAAACTTTGCTTTCTCCTAAGTAAATTCATAGAGATAGGATTATTAAGTCATATGGTAAGCATATGTTAATTTTAGAAGAAACTGGGAAACTGTTGTTCAAAGTGATTGTACCACTTTATATTCACACCAGCAATCTGTGAGAACTCACTTTACATCCTTGTCAACACTACGATTTGTCTTTTTAATTTTAGCCATTCCAGTGAGTGTGCAGTGGTATCTCCTGTGGTTTTAATTTCTGTTTCTGATGACTAATGATACCGACCTTTTTTTCATCTGTCTGTGGACTATTTATTTGCACATCTTTATTTGCAAATGTCCATTCACATTTTTTATCCTCTTTTTAAATTGTTTCCCTTTTATTGGTGAGTTGAGAGCATTTGTAATACATTTTGGAGACTGGTCCTCCGTCATTGGCTTGACTTTTCCTTTTCTTAATGGTTAATTTTGTTGAATGTCAATTTTGACAAACTCTGATCTCTTTCCTTTTATACTTTCTTCTTTTTGTGTCCTAAGAAATATTTACCTATCTCAAAGTCATGAAGATTTTCTATGTGTCCTTCCTGAAGTTTTATACTTTGAATTTTGTGTTTATCTATATAAACTATTTGAGCTCATTTTTATTTATAGTTTATGGCTAGGGTCTAGATACATTTTTTCCGTGTGAATATACAGTTTTTCCATTAAAAAGAGTATTTTTTCTATTGAAAAGTGTATTTTCCCCATGAACGGTCTTAGCACCTTTGTTGAAAATCTATTGACTACCTGCACAGGGAGCTTGCTCTGGAGTAGCGATACAGAGTAGTGATAGAGCTACTTACATACGGAGTAGTGATAGGGTTTGCCGCTAAGCTCTGTTGCTTAGGTTGATATTTGTAGTTTAAACATTGCAGATAAGCATTAGATGAGACATTTTACCTACGTAAATATAAACTGAGAAATATATCTCCCAGGTTTTGAGTTGGCTGAACCCAGAACCATAGTTCTCATACCCTAGGACCTCAGTAAATACAAGATTTGGAGGAATTCTTATTACTCACATTTCCGAACAAGGGTATGCCCAGTGACTATACCACTTGGGGATCAGAGCACAGAATTTAGGTGGTTTTGCACATATTTCTCTTCTTACTTCCTTCTTTCCCCTTACGTATCACGGAGTTTCTAGCTAATCGAATGGCTGTGAGCCTGACACCCAGGCCTTTGTGATAAGTGACATTTAAGCAAACAGAGAGATGATCAGGAAAATGTCTGGAAGACTGTCCCAGGCAGAAGGAAGCAAGTGCAAAGACCCGAAGTCCTCTGATCAGCCTGAGAGGGCGTCTGTGTTAGAATCAATAGAAGTGGAACTAAACACGGAGGAAGGAGGCTGATGAGATGAAAAAGAATCTGACTGTAACACAGAACATGAGGTGGGGGGCCAAAGCCAGAGTTTGGAAAGGCCGCATGGGTGCCAATTGTGGAGGGTCTTGAATACTAGGTTTAGCAGATTAGCTTCAATTGGTAGGCAATAGGTAACCACTGAACTAAGGGCTGCCATGATGGAAAGGGTGTTTTAAGATTAATTCAGAGCTAATTTGTATAGAATCAACACTGAATGATGAACTCTTTAACTAACTTGATTTTCAAGGTGAGTTTGAGTCAGGGAAGTGTTAGATGGCACCAGATCAGGAGGCTGTCGCAATAATGTAGGCTAAAATAATTCCCATGGAGTGTATAATGAAAAGAATCAAACAAGTTGATATTATAGATCAAGAATCAACATCACTTCACAACTAAAACATAAAAACAATTCATATCATCATAATATCATAAATGTCTTCAATTTCCTGTGGATACCCACAACAAAAGTTGCATGCCCACCTCTCCTGGTGTGTCTATACCTTTGTAATGTACGCTCATGAGGACAAGTGTTTTTTTTCTTTGGTTCACTGATGTATTCCAAGTATCTAGAAGGGTATTTAGCAGATGCATAGGTATTTAGTAACTGCTAGGTGAATGAAAAGTATTTGAAGGTCAAAAAATTCACCTTGAATCTGAAAAGAATACTAAAAACTGGAGGATCATCCATAGTGTGCCAGGGAGTTACAGGATTTCTTTGGCTGATTGCACAAATGCAAAGAATCATCACTTGGCATTCCTTGGATTCCCAAAGATTAAACGTTCGGAGGAGGTGCTGCATGTCCAGCCCTGCCCCCCAAGAAAACGCTGCCCTGCATAATAGATTTCAGGTGCTGCAGGCACATGCTTTATGAATAGTCCTGCAGATGTGGTATATTTGCCAGGACTGCGTATATTTCATTTCAACAGGCCAGAAATAGTTACTAATGCAAACCATTTGTTTTGGGCTTCTCAGAGGCAGTCAAGTTATGTCAGCAAAGGGCACTCCTGCTCTGGGATGTTGTCTAAAATGAAATGGTCAGTTTCTTCTAAATATTAAGCAGTAGCGTAACTTTGCAAATCACTCTTACTAAAACAATGACATTTGGAAAGTGATGTTTTGCTCATTTACTGCAGTTGGTGTTGCTGGCATGAACCCCCCTCCCGTGTACTCTGACGCAGCAGGACCGAATGCCAATGCACATGCTGCAATTTGAATGTTTCAGGCCATTCGCTTGAGTGTAAATCCACACAGCCTGTGTGAAGATGCTGCTCTGCATAGTTTGTTTTGTCTTTGGCCATAGAGCACTAAGCCCTGGACATTACTGTGTGCAATGGGTTTTGAATTCCATGCCCATGGACCACAGCCAGCATCACACACAGAAGTTAATGACCGATTGTTATCTTAGCTCCTAGCTTGCATTCCTTTTGATAAGACTATTTCAGCAAGGGGGGTGGATCACAAAGTACAGGATTAATTAAGGTCAAATCCCAGTGAAACGTGCACTCTATTTTCTCAAGGAAAGAACTTGGAAGAATCACAGGGTGAATTTTATATACCAAAACCCAATTTTTTAAATAATGTTTAATTAAACATGAAGCTTAATTTCTTTCTTGTTTAAAGAGAAAGAATAGTAATGCAACATAATTTAAATGTGCCAGTGTATCAGCAGACGGGAAACATTTATCACTGCTGTGAACTACTGTCACTTACAATGGTAACGAACTACCCTGAGCACCCCAACAATCCAAGCACATCTAAATCATCCAACTGTGCTGACACTAGTTTATTAACATCTGACAGTAAAAATGGGTCTCTGGGAAACCATTGAATTCAGGTCCAGTGCTGTGCTGTTATTTAAAAATGAGGGTTTGGATGGAGACTGATCCACAAACTCAGCCTGGTGGCTCAGTGCACTAATCATTCCTGTTTTAATGCAATGAAAAAATGCCAGTCCCTGCAGGGATTCTAACTGAAGATCAGATTGTGTGGGGTTTCGGACTCTCCCATAAAATGTGTTTTTTCTTCTGGGGTGGCAATGCCATTTTCTCCTAATTATCCTGATAATTTTTCCTATCATATTATGAAGTCCTGTAGAAGAAATTAACCATCGTTTTTGGAACTTCTTATATGTAAGCTCCATGAGCTAAAGTACTTCGCACATTTCAGCCTTTCTCTCTGTACTGTTAGACAAGGTAAGTTGTACTTAAAGACTGCACTTAAAACAAGATTTTTAAGTGAAAATTGCCTTCCTTCATTCCTGAATGTGGTTCCATGATCTTTCCTGTTCTGATTTTATCTTTTCCAGCATGCATAGCTAGTGAGATGACTAAGTATCCCAGCAGAAAAAGTTACAGTGCAGAAAAATTAAAAGACAAATCAAATGACAGATTTACAGGTCTTTTCTTTGTGATTTTTAGGACTCTAACATGAAACCATAAGACTTAGCCTCTTTAGCTGCCTGATAGCTCACAAAACTATGGAAACTGGACTGTAAACATTATTCTAAATTGAGATGCAATTAACTATATTAATGAAGTAATGATCTCAGTAATAATATTTGTTTTCTGCTGCTTCAGATATCATTTTTAACTGATTTTGTAAAATTCTTGAGAAAGGGCAAATCCTCTAATATGTATGGACTTCCGTTTCTGCTTATGGAGATCCAGTGGGCCAGTCAGCACCTCACTGGACGTCACCCCTGATCTCAGGTCAGCGACACAGGGCTCTCCCACTGGCTCCAAGTTCAGCACCCTGAGAAAAGTTAGCACACAGTACATGCATCCCATGTGTGTGTCTTTTGTGCACCTTATAGATGCCAGTGACAGACCGTCCTTCGATGCTGTATCTGAGGAATCTAGCAGAATACATGTTATGACACAGAGGACAAAATCGATCAATATTTATTGAACAAGGAATTACCAATTCTGTGCACAGGTTCAATGAATGATTATGTGAGAGAATGCATTTGAAGGTGTTTTGGAAACTATGCTTATAGAAGCAATGCATTACTTCTTTAGTAAAATATAGTATCCATGTTGAACTGTAAAGGTCCTTGAGGGTAAGACTCAAAGCTTTGACGTTTTTCTTCAGTTTGGTGTGCACAGAATTTGCTGTTGTTGTTGTTTTGGCTTGGGTTATTGTTGTCAATTTTCACTTCTGAACTGAGCCTGGAATCATAGACATATTATGTCCTCAAAAAATTATTCTTGTTGTCATTTGGTAATAATACACTAAACTCAATGTCACTTTGTCAATTCCTCATCTACTGGGTATCCTATTGTCCTCAGCCCTGGTACCCATGAATTTGTCCTGGGTTGCATCGCCTTTGGTAACTCCAGGAATCTGTATCTGTTGACTGTCCATCTCTCTCACTGGGCCACACGATTCCTGAAGGTGGGGGCAGCCTCTCTTTTGATAACCCTGTGACTCCAGCATCTGAGACAATCCCTGTTACAATAGGAGTTGCTCCATAAAAGAAGGGAACTGAAGATTAAGGGAGGGCACTGGAAGGGAAATAGGAATAGAATGATATGCCTAAATTTAAATTCAGTTACTGAATTCAGTAAAGCTAGGGTTCCGTTTATAAAGCAAGAGAAGATACCTAGCTCTGTTAGAACATTACCT
This sequence comes from Tonatia bakeri, assembly GCA_004024845.1. Classification (NCBI taxonomy): domain Eukaryota; kingdom Metazoa; phylum Chordata; class Mammalia; order Chiroptera; family Phyllostomidae; genus Tonatia; species Tonatia bakeri. Next base: position 20,815 of record PVIA01001059.1, read on the forward strand.
CCTTTCAGCTTTCCAAACTGTGCTTCTTTATTTGTTTTCTTTCTTTGCATATGGGGAGTGGGCACTTACATGCCAACATAAAGTTGAAAGAAAACAATTTTATTTTTCAGATGACAAATTTTACACTGTTGGTGATGTATTCTCCTGTAAAATAGCACATACAGAAATGTTTAAAGACCTCAGAAGTAGAAATATGTGGAACCTTGGTGGGCAATGGATGTGAGCCACATGCAACTTAAATTGGACCTTAAATTGTCCACAAAAAGTGGACATTAAGAATATAAATGCCTGTTCCCTAAAAATACAAAAACAGAAATAAAACTTAATGCTTACATCCTTTAAACTGAAATCTTGGACTTTATGTTGCAAAAGCAAATGAGAAATGTCAAATGAAGTTCAAGGGCAAGTTATGCAAATGGAAAATTAATGGCTTTATTTTTCTCTCCGTGAGGCATCATTTCCTAAACATTTGAAGCAAAGTGTATATTTAAGCCACATTTAGATTTATCTTTGACATCCTGTTAAAGAAAAATAGGAATTAAAATGCAATTTGTGTATATTCTTGTACTTCATACTATTTCTATCTACTTAGCATTAATGTAGGGCGAGCTATTCTTTCAGAAAATGTCAAAAAGAACAAATTACTCAAAACAGTATTGTTGATTGTAAGTAGGCTATTTTGCCTTATACTAATCCAATGAATTCTCTCACTAATAGGACATAACATTTCCCAGTTTTTCGAGATAATTTTAGTGACTCGTGGTCAGAACCTGAAGGGTAAGGAGAAAGCTATCTCAGTGTAAAATATTTGAATATATTGCTACAGCAGCTAGCTATTTCTCGAGGGCAACTTTAAATCTAAGTCAAGTCACAAATGGATTGAGACTGGCAATCTCACTTTGTCCTTTGGAAAACTGTGTATATCACGAAATCAGTATACATTTTGACATAGTCCACAGCCTTTGCTTGAAATAGGCTCCGAATCAACCGAGCATGGAAACTCAATATGCCTGAGGATAGACTGGCCTTTAAATAAAGAGGGTGGATATTCTCTGGTAGAGCAATGGAAAAATCTCCCAACATCTATAATTTTCTGCAGACTATCATTGTAACAGACAGTTTTGGCTTTGCATCATCAACTGCTCATAAAATTATTATATATATACTTTTTAGGACAGAAGTATAATAAATGGGCATTTAAGCTCGCTTCAACACAAACTTTTTTGGAGTACTGAATTCATTACATATGTTTTTTTTTTATTTTTCCCAGAAGATTATTTTTGCATTATCTTTCCAGCAACCCTGGTCATGCAGAATACCACCTGCTGATCACACAGCTCGATGACAGCCACGGCACATAGCTAATGGTGGCACCTCGCTCTTGTGAATGGATGACTCCTGTAGTCTGATTCAGCCCAGGGGTACAAAGGGCCTGCACAAGAGAGGGTATGATGAAGCTACTTAGAAGCAGGGAGATCCAAATTAGGAATAAGTAAATGTGTAAGCAATTACCCATGGACACATACTACCTTAAAATAATTGGAACCACTGTGTATACTGCTCCAAGCTGCCTGATTCTTCCTATCAACTTGCTTGCTTACTTCTATGCTGGTGCTGAGAGGGGAGGGGGTAAGGCACCACATGTACGAGCCAGACTTCAGTGGGGATGGGCAACCGTTTTTGATTGTTTTAGATGCTGCAATTTATTCTGCCATTTAAAATGACTTCGGACGCTTGCACACAGAAATTTGGGTGGAGGAAAAAACTTATTTTCAAGTTACCAAACATGATTTAAAAATACATTTTTAAATGTTTCAAGCTGTCTGAACAGGAAAAGTATATTGTCTCTAGAGGATATGCGAGAATATCTATTATACGGGATATTTCATTATAATTTCTCAAAAATTGCTCAAAAATTGCTTAGTCCTTCGGTAGCTATAAACAAATAAAATGCAAAGAGGATTAAAATCTTGCTTGCTTCACTATCAGCCTCCTACTACTAAATTTTACTTTCTGCTTATGATGGTCACCTATTAATACTGGTCTAAAATTTAAATTTTAGGCCAAAATTTGTATTCAGATTGATTGGGAGTAAAGGGGAGAAAACTGTACTTGAACAATCATTTAAATAAAATGGAAAAAAAGAAAAAAAATTGTATTCCGTGTAAGTGAAAATATTAAACTAAAGCCCAGAACAGGTTAAGTGAGAGAAAGGGGAAAAAAAGAAGGAAGAAATACAGACAGACACTAGTCTACCAAGATGGTTAAAGTGTGATTTGTACAATCACTGTATTATTAGGGAAAGACAGGTTACAGGCAGGTTAAATGGTATTCAGGTGGTACTCCACTCTATACGTATGTGGAGCGAACATAAATTAGACATAAGCAAGGCGCTTAAAACACTCGTACTGCATTTTAAGTTATTCTAATTGCCTCTCCCACGCTGATTTCAAAGCATCCAAATCATTTTTATCATATAAATGAAGTTTGAAAATGTCAGCCAAAATCCAAATTCCAGAATTTTATTAACAGCGAATAGTGAAGGGAAGCTCTTGTGATCTGGGCAAGCAGATCCAATCCCTCCACTTCTTTTATGTGAGTTGACGACTGATTTATCTGCCTCGTGTCAACCTGCTGGTGGTCGCCGCTCAGGAGCCCTTGTGTCTGTTCCTTTCCCCACCGAATGGACTGAGGAAAGGAATTCACCACCGATGAAGGAGGTTTATCAATGCCAAACAATATGCAGCTGCAGAGCTTAAGAGCCCATTATCTCACATGTGATAAAACAAGCCAGCCTGTTACATGGCGTGATAATCACCTCCACGCACACGCACACATCAGCCACTTGCTCTGCACCCCCAGAGCACAGCTCACAACCACAGCGAACTGTGCGTGAGGTGTTTGAGTGATGCCTAAAATAAGAGGCACTTCGTTCTTGCCAGGTTTTTATATCTCAAAATTTAAATGCCAGTCCTCAAATACCAATCTCCTGATCCACATGTAGGCTACAGGAAATGAAATAATGACACATAAAGATTTTAAAAATGAACCTCCATCTCTTTGTTGAGTGATGAGTGGTTTTCTTGGACATTAGATTGTTAAGGGCACTCAAATGAGAACCCTTCTCCCCTTCCATCCCGACCCTCGATTTTCTCTGTGTCTCAAGACTTTCCAGACAGTGAAGTGGGTCTGATTGAATGCTTTGACATGGACTGTGAGCTGGTTTCTTTGAATACATCTTAGAATTGATTTCTTTGAAGCAACAGCATATTACCACTGTAGCGAGAGAAATAATTAGATTTAGCTGTACCCTTGTACCGGGCCTGCCTCCCACAGATGGGCAGCTCAGTCCTTCGGTAGCTATAAACAAATAAAATGCAAAACAATGCTATACTTCAGTAAGACAAGAAATCTATTTAAATAATTCCGTGACTAGCTGAACATGATGAAGATTCTGATTGCACAGTTTTGTTTTCTGAACTTTCCTCTCTCCCCCTCTCTCTTTCTCTCTCTGTCCTTTAAGTCTGTCGGATAATTCTTCAGAGCCAGTGCCTGCACATAGCAAATTTTTTTGTTAAGTTTCAAAGCTGAACTTGCCTAGAAGAATGGAGCAGGTTCTTTTTAAACTTTGATCTCATCAAGTTTCCACTCCAGAAAGGGGCAGAGACTCGGCAGGCCAAATCTGGCCCGGATCCCTCAGAAAACACAGTGATTTGAATTCAGAGAGAATTGGAATTTTTGCCTATACGAACACTGTGTTGGCCTCGTAGCTTCAATCAACAAGCTCTGAGCCTGTATGGCCCAAAGTAAGCCCTTCCATGAACTGCATCTATTAAATTCAGGTCTCCATCTTCAAAGGGCCCTGGCAGTGGAGGGAACACCAAGATGAAAGGCTTGGTGAGAAGAGACAATTAAAACTTAATAGGTGCTTGTTGTATAAGTAGGTGCAGAGAAAAATGATCACTTAGGTATTCACAAGGAATGTATAAAGAGTTCTATGTGTTATGAGTAATTAATTTTGGATAGTTAACACTAGGAAGATGACCCCTCAAATATGTGGGTCAAGGCTAAGTGCCCAACTTTCTCTTCTCTTATGTTTTATGGGGTGTTTTATCCTGAATGTAAAAAAAAAAAAGACACTAGATCCAAGGAAACCAGAGAAAAGCTGACCTCTTCTGAAATTTTCTATTGAATTGATTCAGATTAAAGCAGTGACCTTTTGATTTTATGAGGTCTCTCCTAAAGGGCCTCCAAAGATTAAAGGGCCTGATATGTAGCTTGGAAAAAAAAAATAAACTGATTAGGGCCTTTGACCAGGTGGTTACCGAAAACAGAAACATCTCTTGCCTTCCGTGGTGGCCACAGAGGCAACTGCTCCAACGGCACCGAGCCACTGCCTCTCGGGAAATGGCCGGTCCCCCCACAGAGTGAGACCCGGACGCAGGGTGTCAGAGAGATGAGGGGTAATTTTACAAAGCTTTCAGAACTCCAGTCTCCAGTGAGCTACTCTCTCTGTCTAGTGGCAGGACTTTTGTTTGTGAGTGTCAGATGACTCCAGTGTGAGCAAGCTTTTTCAAACACACTCTGTTTGAGGAAAAGTCTCGCTGGGTTCTTTTCTTTTGTCATTCATGCGTCTGTCTCGTACAGGAGCGTTGCTTTCTTTTCTCCCAACCCAGCCTTCCCACCTCAGTTCTGTCCTCTCATCTCCCCCAGCACTCTCAGCTTCTTCACGTGGCCAGAAAAAGAGTCATTCTGATAGCGCATTGTGAATATGCTGATGGAGGCATTCTCTCCTCCGCTACACGATGTTCACTGTGTACAGCACACGCTGCTGAGTATTGTCAACACAGGACTGGCACCAGCAGGAACTCAGCTATAAAACATGCATTTGTCCCAGGGAGAGACACGGGGACACACACTGAGAAAGACAAACACGAAAATTCAAATGGAAAGAGAATGTAGAGGAAGATTTACATGGATTGGTCGAGTCTGAGGATTCTCTATTTGGAGCACAAGCCCCCGGTCATGGAGAAAGTTCCCCAGGGAACCTGCAGAAATGACCTTCTGGCTTTCTCTTAATAAGCTGAAGTCTCTAGCAGTGAAACACGTGGAGAGTGCTTCTCGGAAAAGTTACAGTCAGAACATAAAAGTTAAAAACCAAATCCTCAAACTTAAAAGTCTTACATTTTCTTTGGGCTGTTTTAAATATTTCCCGATACAAGTTTGCTGTAGTAAAAACTTAATTACGAAACTATGAGGTGGTAAGCAGGTGATAATCAGCGCTCGCAGCTGGAGAAAAATGAAAAGTTCCTTCTTCCTAAAGAAAAGAAGAAAGCAGCCACCACAGTGAGTCACACTCTCAGTGCCGTCCCTCACCGGCCTCGTCCGTCAGGGATGAGACCACAGGACTTCTTAGCGGAGTGGGTACTTTGAACAAGATAATAAAAGCCCTGAATGGTTTAACTTTTATAATGGACATACGAAAGTAGAGAGTGCATTTTGCCAATTTCGTTTCATTTTTTTCACTGCACATCATTTATTTATTATGTATTTGTCACTGACATACTTTAAAGCAAATCATTCATCTACAAATCCTTCAAATGGTGTCAATAAGGACCAATGACTTGGCTGGGTTTTATAATCCCACCGAGCCTTTATCAGGCCTTATACAAAACAAGTGCCTCGTATCAGCGAACATCCTCTCCTTATTGGAATTTCTCTGATGGTCTCAAACATCTTTTTTCGCAGTTTAAGCCAGGATCCAAATAAGAGTCACGCAGTGCACTCTTTTCTCTCATGTCTTTTGTAGTCTATAATAATCCCCTTCCCTGTTTAATGTCATGTATTTGTTGAGGAGATTCAGGACATTTTTTTTTTAGGGCACGAAATTCCAGACAGGTGGTGCTAAATATCTTCCATTGCCTCTGAGTCGCCCCACTGGAGGGATGCTCAGCTTGCTTGGTGGGTTAGATGTTATCCTAATCTGTCCCTTGTAAAGACCCCTGTCCTTTCACCTAAAAGCCCTAGTGTCCTTGGATGATAATTGGCTAGATCCACTCTTGCATTGAGGGTTACAAAGTAGTGACTCTTTTATTCTGTCACTCTTTATCAATTTATTAAAATGCCTGCATATCAGTTTGACCGTAACCCAACAGCTCTGTCCTTTTTGTTCAAAGATAACAAAGACTATAGTTATATGTGCCACCAGTGGAAGCCACAGACTCTGTGAGGTACCCACAGGCCTGGGAAGGGTGGAACTAGGTATCATCTCGAGGAGAAGGAGTTACACCAGGAGATTTCTGCAGCGATATCAAGGCAATCTCTGTGCCATTAGGTTTTGGCTGGTGGGGGTAGGAGAAAATCGTGCTCCGGTCCTGAGTGGCCCCTATAGGTATTTGTTATAGAGTCGCATGGAGGGTATTTTTCTTTACCTGATACTGGGAGGGTGAGCTCCAGGCTCTCCACAAATTTCCTCTATTACATTCACTCAGAAGGCCACGGCTCCTGTTGAGCCAATTTCTCACTTTATATAAAAGTCCAGCAGGCAGAAGGCTGAAAAATCCACTCAAGATTTTACTTGGTGTCTTCTGTCTTCTCCAAATAGAGCCGGTCTGGGAGAAGAAAATGTGGGCTGAAATAAGCTTATCTCCCAGAAGGCCCGAGGGCAAATGGAAAGGTTCTGGCAAAGAATTAGTAAAGGCTCCGAGAATGAAATAAATGCTTGTTTCAAATGTAATTTGAAACCATTGTGGACTAACACCAACCTATTCTCTGAGAGAATAAAAGCAAGTCCATCTTTTCAAGCGCAAGGCCCTTTCCACAATAGCTGGTAAATTGACTCCTAACTCTGCCGGGCCACCAGACGCAAAAGCAGCAAAACATTGTTTTTACCTGAGCAATGAAGGCTCTTCCGTGACCCCCTGTGCCCCCTATTAGAGTGACTAAGGGAGAGGATGCCATTTCTCTGGCCCCTGCAGAACTCCCTGGGAAGACTGAATTCCTCCCCCCTCCTCCCACTTCTCCCTCTCCCTTCCCCGCTTCCTCTCCGCCCTCCTCCCCCACACCCAGATACTGAAAGCCATGTAACAGACCCACAGGTTTTGGGGACAGGGGGAACCAGATGTAAACCTAGATCCACCTGCCCATCATGTGACCGTGCCCAGTTTCCTGTTCTGTGAGACTGAGGTTAAAACATTTACTTCCCAGGACCGCAGCACCGTCTGTAATTACCTACGACGTAGCACACTGAGCGCAGTGCCTAGAACACACAGGATTCTCAGTACAGGACCCGATGAATGGTCATTCCTAGGCTGACATTTAGAGAATGTCCAGCCCCAGAACCAAGTTAAAACCTAGCAAATCGAGTCTTTGGACAAGATCTGCTGCCTTCTCCATGGGGTAGAGAGCATCCTGCCTGCATGTGGTCATTTCTTGTCCCTGGTTTGGAACTCGCCACATGCTCATGGCATCTCTCAGAGGGGATATGAGAGCCAGTTTAAAAATCTCTAAAATATCTCTCTGTGACACGGCACAAGTTCAGACCTAAGAGATGGTTCCTTGCTGTCTGGCATGCCAGGTGAGGTAGATCCTTCCTACTCAGAGCCGCTGCTAGGGCTGAAGTGGCCCAGTTCTGCCTCCAAGCTCACTTCTGGATGAAGGCCAATGAGAGCCCACCAGTCTGGGCTACTCGGTGCAAGCCTTCTCCAGAGTCTCACTTGACACAGCTGGGCTTTTGCCCTCCTGTATGACCCAAACTCATCCTCTTCACAGATGAGGACACTGCCTTCTCCTCTGCAGCCCCTTCCCAAGGACTGGCACTCTGACCCTAAATTCTAGCCCATTGGTTTGAGGCCAACTACATGCTGACAGATTTCCGTCAGGTTCTGGCATTCTGGGTACCACAGGACCACAGAGGTTCCTCCATCTCTCCATCTCTGAGGACAGATGGGTGGTACCCAACCACTTCACTCCCCTAAGATGCCTGTTTGCTTGGACTGAGCCCTCTTGTTGCCCTACTTTGTGGAGAGCGCTCATGGCCCAAAGCTTTCTTCAGCATCTGCAGGTGGAGGTGGGTGCCCAGAACCTAGACCGCACTTCTTGACTCACCAGTTGGGAGTTTTGCCTCCCCCAACAGCTCCTGTCCACTCATTCTGGGGGGACAAATAACATCTGCATGTAGAACTGAGATTTGGAACGTGTTTGTCACTGCCTACGGCCAGGTGGGGATCATGTTCTCACCAGCAGGTGAGGCGGAGACCTCGGGTGAGAAATCTTGGACCCCTGAAGGCTCCCACCCCAATGGCAAGAAGCAAGGCCAGAGCCTATCTCTTGCCTAGAGTTGTTGGTTTGCTACAAGCATTTGTGTCTTGGCTCATAGAACCAAAACTCATTGATGAAAACCTTCTAGAATGTTATTAGTTAACCTCCCCACCAAAAAACAGAATTTTTTTAATGAAAAGAAAAATGGCCAATAAGCATACCATGCACAGGTAATTGCTGTTACTACTTCAGAGTATTTTTTTCAATTCCTAGAGCATAAAATTTTAGATGTGTAAAACGGTTAAATTCTAGAGATCTGCTGTGCAATGTCATGCCCATAGTTAACAGTCCTGTACGGCACACCTACAGATGTGTTAGGAGAGCAGCTCTCCTCTTAGGTGTCCTTAACCACAACTTTAACAGATTAGAATCATTATACACACATAGACACACACGTACACACATATATATTTATGCATATATATTTATTTTTACACACGTATGCATATATATTTATTTTTAAATCTTGGAGTTAGTTTATAAATCTCTTCACTTAAAACAAGGATGAAAAGTTACAGGATCCAGAAAATCCAATTTATTGTTTTACTGCTACCCATGTGATCAATGTGGACTAAAATATATTGATAATCACTTGGAAACTTGACCATGATTGTGAAAAATTATTTGTCATGCATGTTTTATAGCAATATGGACAACTGTGTGGAGTCTTTCAAAGACCTTATAGTTAACTAATTAGAAAATTCTACTTTGACCTCTTTTCCTATCACAATACATGAGCTGAGTTATTTCATGTCTCCAAGTTTCTGGGCCTTCCTTTTCAAAATTGGAACATCAATCTCTACTGATCATAAAGTATGGTAGTGTACGTCTCATCAGTCTTTCTCAACTTTTTGCCACCACCAAATGCATGGTCCATGCTATCTTCATGCACAACACACACCATGAGCATGAACTGTAACACCTGTCTTATCTCTGTAATGTAATAAAGGATGTTAGAATGCAAATGAATACAGATCAGTTCAGGATTCCTAGAGATATAAAATGAGTAACATTTGTTAAATCAAATTGACCAGTGTTTCACCACGAAGATGTTGAACTCTATGGTGTTAAAATGCATGATAACTTGGTGAGTGGTGAACCAAATAAGGTGCTATTACTTCAGTAATTCTGTTCAAGTGCAAGGTCTGCTTCTCGCCTTGCAGAAATCTCACCCAGGTGGGTAAGCATTGTGCAGGTTTGAATACCACCTGACAAGAAACAATTAAGAAATTCAGTATTTAATGTGTTAATTTGTTACCTGATTTAGATTAAAGATGAATTAAATTGTATTCTATTAGCAAGATTCCAGTAAACAAAGTTGAGAGAAGTAGAATTGAGTTCCTTTGTAACTGATTTTAATTATAAAGTAAGTTTCAAAGACAGCTCCTCATTTTTTCCACTTAGAATAATTCAGAAAGCAAATCTCTGAGTCATGTTGCAAGCTTTCAAATAACACCTTCATCTCAAATACGTGCTTATTATAAAAGCTAAATTGCATTCTTCTAGGCATAAATTCTGACTTTTATTGATTCATAAAACTGAATTACCAGTAGTCATTTAAGTAAGAATGAGCATTAAAATATGTAAATGAATAATTTCTATATGTGACATTTATAATATATGTAAAAATGAATTATAATTAATAGGAATTCCCTGTCAATTTCCCTGGCAAATTACATGACTATGATTAAAAGGCTACTCAGTGGTATAATTAAGTTTTTTAAACTACCTAAAATTATTTCATCATTGCTGAGGTTACAGTTTTTTGATAGAAATTTTATCCCAACTATCAAGATAAAAAAAAATTCTCTTTTGTCTATCATCTTAAAACTTTCACTTCCTGTGGTTCAAGCTGAAAGAGAATGCATCTGTTTAACATCAAGCAGTTTTTAGAACTCTCCTTGAGAATTTTTCCATCTTCAGTGATTCATAACCAACACCTTTATGTGATCGTATGATATGTCTTTTCAAGTCTACATTTTAAAGTTGGTCCTGGGACCCACTTAATCAGACTTACAGAGGCCCACGGTCTCCTCTTTCTGTCCTTTAGCTGCCTCCCCCTTGCATTTGTCCCAGCATTTGTTCACCTAGTCTGCTGCTGATGCTCAGCCATGCTTTGCCTGCACACCTCTGACCAAAAGAAGAACCCTGGGTTTGCTCCACACCATGTGTTTGGAGAATTTAAAATAAATAAAAGGAAACGCCACTTTACGTGATCTTTAAATGCACATCCCACAACAGTGACAAAGAAGTTGAGGGAAGAGGATTTAAAGATTTTCTTATACTACCACTTTATTATGGGTGATTTCTAAATTATATTTGGGAGATTAAAAAGTTTGTCATGGAATTATCATTTATTATCCAGGACAATAGGCATACTTTCTTTTAGGTCAGAACTGGAATAGGAAAGAGAAAAACAAGCCCCTTCATCCCAGAGACTAGATCTGCCCTGTTTGCTGCATTATCCCCTGCACCTGGCAAGATGCCTGGCATGTAGTGGGCATGCAAAAAAAATGTTTGTTAAAGAAACAAACAATGATGGAGGGATGAAGACGAGAGAATGAGGAAGAGCAGGAGAACCAGAAAATATCCTCATCCAAAACTGGGAGTCAGCCATTCTAGAGAACATCATGATGAGTAGATGTTACGGCCCTAACTATCTGATGGAGTCAGCAACGGTTACCAAAAATAGCAATAGGGTTGTTTTTAAAGCAATTCATAATTCTTTCCCATGCCCTTTATCCCCATCCCTATCTATTGTATCATTTACTATTTCCAGCTTACCTAGCAATTTACCTTCTCTTTGCCCACCTCCGGGGCAAGGCCCAGAGCAGACACCCTTCAACCAAGAAGTGACTGACTTAATGGGACCCAGTTACGAAATTCTACCACGAAAGGCTCAGGGACGTGTCCTGGAGGGGAAGACTAGGAGGATAGCCACTGCAGTACCCTGCCTAGCAAGCTTCCAGGAGTGAACCAGAAATAAAAGTAATTCAGGGGTTAGGCCCCCTCTTTTACCCTAACCTGCCCCCACCCCCCAAAAAATGAATCCAAAGCACTCACAGGAAGAATATGTGGGCTGTCAGATATGAAATTTACCTAGAGGCAGAACAGAACTGTGCTTGAGACCGTAGCCTGGACAGCCTGGTTTCCCAGTCCCATCCCGCCCCCGCCCTAGTCTGCAAGGCTGCACAAGACCCTGGGCCTCTCTGTTCCTCAGTTTCCTTAGCTGGTAAATGAATTATCTACCTGATAGAGTTACTGAGGATCAGAAGAATTAAACCTGTAAAAAAAATAAAGAAGTGATTTTAAAGTTCTTTGCACAGTCCTGGCACATAGCAGACAAGGTGTCATTGCCAGTTAATTGAGTAAACTTGCTAAGAGTCACCTTGCTCCTAAGTAGCAGATGTAGGATTTGCACCTAAGGTTTTCTGCATTTGATGCCCAGTCCGTTTCTGTCAAGTCACAGTGAATGCAATGCCTTCCTTATCATTAGCATAGAGGAATTAATCTAATTAGGGGAATTGATCATTTGGAAAAATTGGAGAGACAGCTCTGAAAGGCTGCATTAAAGATGTTTTACTAAATAGAAGAGGAAGTTTTGAGAGGCCGAGTTGTCAGGTACGTGTCAGAACCCCGAAAGAGACCCCCCCGAGAGCCCGAGGGGCTGAGTCCGGCGTGGGGAAGGCCCGCTGAAGAGGGCCCCTCTCTCAGAGAACGAGGGACAGGAGGGCTGAGAGGAAGGATTTTGTTCCCCTGCTTCCTCCCCTGCAGCAGATCCTTTTCTTCTGCACTTTCATCATCAGGGGAGGGGGGACTGGGAACATCCGTTTGAAGTTCCTGCTGAAAACAGTAACCAGGGCGAATCAGGAGAGGGTGATGTCCCAGGCCCCAGGTTCCAGAGGTTGGGAACTAAGGGTCATTGGTATCTAAGACGACAGGAAGTCAAGGACAGTGACTGGAGGGAGAGGCCTTTCACGGGTTTCTGCAGAGGCCGAGCTATTCCAAGTAAGGGTGCAGGAAAGCAGCAAGAACAACATGGTTCCGACCAGATCTGTAAGCAGGGATGATGGGAGGTGAGGCTGGAACAATAATCACAGGGAGTGGGAATGGTGCAGTGAGTCACGGAAAAGCAGCTGAAAGAGAAAATGAAGCCGATGGAAACAGGATGATGAAGTGGGAAGGCTAGGCGGGGGCTGTGCGTCATCCACAGACGCAGGGAAGGAAGCCCAGCAACCTGCCCAAGTTCTCGGCTCCAAGTTCAAGCTCCGGTTACGTGCGGAACCAGGTTGTACAAGGGCCAGATCATAAGTGAGGGGCCGACTGACAGATTCTCTTAAAGAGGGGAAGGGAGTTTACTGGATGCTTTCCTTTTTCAAAGGGGAAGAAAGAATTATGAAGCCACAGGGGAGGTCCAGTTGGAAATTAAGCAGCAGGAAGGCCCTTCACTCTCTGAAACACAGGGAGGTGTGAGATCCAGGCGCGGAAGCAGAGGAGGCCAGCGTAGGCTGTGGGCCCTTTCGCTGTTTAAAGGATACGAGAAGACCTTTGAGAAGTGACACAGTGAATGAGGGGTTACAGAATTTAATATTTGAGAATAGGGGCACTTTAAACACTGGAAAGTACTTTGTCAAGTGAAAAAGAATGGATAGTTCTCTTATTTGTAAAAAAATGTAGTGTAAATACTTGTAGTTTTTAACTTGAACTATTCCACTTTTTTTTGTTGAAGAAGCAAAATGTACACAAAATTAAGCCTGATTTTCTTTTTTAAAAAGTCCTTAGATGACTACCACAGGAGGGACTAGGGAATTCAGCTAGAATTTATAGCACTTATATAGGGCTTTTTGCCCTGTATTTCTCGTGTTTGTATTGGAGTAATGAAGAAATATGGAAGCCGTCTGGTGGCCAAATCATATCTGTAAATTCCCATGGATAGAGCCTCCCTTTTATATTTCAAAGTTATTAAGTTCAAGTCCTGTTATGGTTCCACTTTTATTAGTTTTTTCCCCCATCAATGCAATTATTGATTGATTAATTCTTATTGGCTTTCTAAAGTAGAAAAAAAATTATGACCAAAGTAAAACCCTTCATAGAGAGGAAAAAGGCAATATATATAAGGTGAAAGTCTGGGAGAGGTGGCAAAGTGTCCCCGGCCCTGCGGCTCTCTCCTGCACAGAGGACTTGGGACAAGGAGCACATTGGGTCAGCCTGGACCAGGAGGGACCAGAACTGCCTGCATGGGAACCAGTGTGGTTGGCTAGGCTTTTGCCAAATAATGCTACTCAGCATGCATGCAGCCCCTGAAGGGCATGCAATGTACAGGGCACTGTCACCCATCCTCTTCCCACTCAGCCCCACAACCGGGAGGCAGACAGGCCCACGGTCCCTTCAGAGAAAACCACGCTCAGAGAAGTCAAATGATTCACTCGGTATCACACAGTCAGACGCCACAGACCCAGCATTCACACTGAGGTCATTCATTCTCTTTCCCATTTTGTTTTGTTTTTTTCTACCTCTGACCCAGGCCAAATGATCAGTTGAATGATTATATTTATGAATAGGATTGCATGGTGGGCAAGGGGATAGCAGGTCCCTAGTTATACCTGTGATCCAGAATGGATTCAGAAGGCCGGGCAGACTGCACACTTCTCTTGGAAGTTGCCCGGCCCACAAACATAAACCAGAAAGCATCACTCTTGGACACCCCAGGTCTGTCTTACCAGCATCACTTCAAAAATGGCAACTTCATTGGCTTAAAGGACCAAGTCTTGCGATTAAAAATAAGGGAGAAGGGGGTGTTAGTTTCCCAGTGTCAAAACTATCGAGTTCCCCCCCAGGCCCATTTGGTGTCTGTGTGTTGGTAAAGTCACCTCTCAGAGAGATAGGTGGCGATCTCTGGGGATTCACGCACCTCCTGGGGTGCAGGCGATCCACCGCCGAGACGCCCTCTTCCAGGTCCCATGTCGCCAGGGAATCAGGGATCTGACAGGAGAGCCCAGGTCAGGGCTGAAACAAAACTGCACCTAGAAAATAAATTTCCTATCCAGACATTTTTATTTAAAATGTGTAAGTTGAACCATGTGAAATTGCTATTTGGAGGAGGTTAAAAATAAAAAGAATCACGTGTGTTCAGCCTAATAGCTGTTTGGACCATAATACCCTTTGGAATGCCTATTAAATGATAAAGTTGGACCAAACGAGCTTACTCATATTAAAATTTCTCCTCTTAAAAATCACAGCTCTTCTCCATATATGTAATTTCTAATTTTCAAATCTAAAATATCTACCACCTATGTAACAATAGCTGGAATACAAATGAAAACATTTACATTAAATTAGACATGGTGATTACTATTATATAAGGGAAAATTTGGTTTGGAATCTCCTTTGGAAAGTCTTAAAACTTATGTCTATTTTTTCCTTTCGAAATTACATATAATCTGGAAAAAGCTGCTGAACTAAGTATTAGATGGTATTTCAGGGGACGTGGAAAAATGAGATAAAAATTGATGGGAACTGAGCATGTCTCGCCATCCCCTTGTACGAGAGGTGGCCCATGGCTTCAGCGCCCTGTAATGTGCCCTGCCGGAGTCTCTGCCATGCCTCCCCACCTCACCACTCTGCCACCTCCGATGCCTCGCCCCTTTACTCTGCCCGTCCACCTCTCACCCGTCAAGTCTCGAATCTCTGCAGGAAGCATTCCTTTGTCGCTGGAGCTGCTATGCTGCCCTGTCTTCCTCCAAGTCTGCACATAGACTCTAATACCAATGTCTTCGTTGGGTGAACTAATTGATGCATTTTATTACTTCTGATACTCTATGCACATTTTGATTACCCTGTTTTCTTTGGGGCACCTCACATGGTGTTACCCTCAGCAGAGGGACTTGAGGACCTAGCTAATGAATAACTGTTATTAAAATGTAACAGGTACCATCTCTGTTCTCTGAGAATTTACATAATACAAGTCAACATGAATATTCAAGTCTATTGACACCAAAACATAGAGGTATTAAAGACAAAGATCATAGATGGATTACATGAATATTATGTAAGTTTTTATATATAATTATGTGCAGAGAAACAAGTTTTTCATCAAAATAGGAAAGACGTATTCAATCACTTTCACTTAGGTTGAAGTTGGACCTTGGTAGGTTTTTGGAAAAATGGACAGGCAAAATAAGAATTTATCATCAGACATAAAAACGGGGCAATAAAAATAGTCCAAAGTGACCTTGAATAAAGGGGTGTGAGAAAACTTCCAGGAGGCCCTCACAAGAATAGATGAAGAAAAAAGTAGTGAGGAAAGGGAGCAAGTTCTTGACCAGCTGGCTTTATGAGGAAGGGAAAGGTTTGGTATTATTACCAGCGTGGTAACTACCTAGACGGATGCCCTGTGGCCGGAGAGGATGAGAGGTGATGAGGTGACTCAGGAGAGGGTTTCATTATGTACTGAATAGCAGGTGACACGCCCAGTGTGAGATGGCCCACAGCCTGCAGTCAAACCTGAGGAGTATAACGGGCGAAGACGGTGGCTGCTGGGAGGAGCAGATCACGACCACCTAAGATCCCTATAGGAAAGAGAAGTAAAGCCCCAGGGGCGTACACACCAGCAGGGAGCCAAGCTGGGGTCCGAAATAAACATCAGTGAGAGCAGAAGAGAAAACAATAAGAAACAAACACAAGAGTAACAGGAAAAGGAGTTCCCAGGGAAAGCAGGACTGGATGATTCCAGAGGAATGCATTTCAGAGAAGCAATTAAGCGGAATGAAACCGACCCGCCAAAGTGACAAAAAGACGACAGTGAACAAAAACTAATAACTACTGTGATATTTTTACAGAGAAAGGGGTCGGTGAAAATCTTTCCAAAAATAAACTGTGTCTCCAACAGGAAAAAAATAAAATTACGCTCTTCGTATATATACTTCTGGGAAAGAATGAGCAATATTGAAAATGAAGGTAACTTTATTTTAAAGAATGTTACAGACTCCCTCCTTTTACAAAGAAGGATTAGACGCCGCTCGCTCTGTTCAGGCAGACTCTCCCTGAGAGTAACTTGGGCCCTTCTGGAGCAACATTAATCTTGTCCGGTCCCTGGAGCACCATTAGGTACAGGCAGCCGTAATTTACGAAATTGCATAGTTGAAGCCTGAAAGAGTTAACGCCTCCGAAAGTGCCTAACATTTACCCAGGGAGTAATTTACACACTGGGAGCATCTGGCTGAATATGGATTCAATTGTTTACTGTACTGTGGGTCTCACAGAAAGGAGGTCACATGCTTCCTCTTATTGAAAAGTTCTGGGGAACAATTTCTTTCATTGAAAAAAAACATGCACCCACCGCCACATTTTCGTTTGGTGATCTGTTTTCATAGTGCTAAAAGAACGGTTGCAAGACGGGGACTTAGATTCTCTGATTTGCCAAAGCAAACTACTTTGTTTTAATTTTACCTTTGTTACTTACCTGAAGGCTTGGGATGTTTAGGGTTGAAGCCATGCCGAGAAACAGAATAGGCTTTATTTGTGCCCTGGAAGGGGTCATTCTGTCAATTTGTACAAATGTCTGTCTTGTACCTTTCAGCATGGCAGCACACTTTGACACAATGCAGTTTAATAAGGAATAGACGGGTAGGAAAACACTCACACATGAATCAAGGATAATTCTTCTCAGCCAGGGTGCATTAGTACATACGTTCAGGAACACTCAAGTGTTAACGGAAGCAGCAAAACAGGTATTAAGTCTTAAAATATTCCTCTTGCATGTTGTACGCACAGCAACACGGACAGTTGTGTTACAGGAAGAGAGGGAACTCACACGTGAAAGGAACCTGCAGCCTGAGGGAAGGGGGCACCAGCAACCGAACTAGTGCTCATAGGATTTGAGATGTGATAGCATACACTTGGGTGAACACTTTTAACT
Source organism: Tonatia bakeri (assembly GCA_004024845.1). NCBI lineage: Eukaryota > Metazoa > Chordata > Mammalia > Chiroptera > Phyllostomidae > Tonatia > Tonatia bakeri. Next base: position 38,051 of record PVIA01001059.1, read on the forward strand.
GACAAGATAATTGTATACTTGCAAGGACAACTGAAATTCAAGATTTAATATATAATTGCTTATATATCTCAAGTGGTTATATTTATAATCAACATCTATGAGGGGGACCCACAGAAAAACCAGAATTGTCTTCTGGAGGCACACCCCTTGTAGTACAGGCTTATCCCACTAGGTGAGTGTTCTAGGAGCCCATCTGTATCAGTGTACCAGCTGGCGTTGTTGTGAGAGGCTGCATTTGGCTTCAGTGAGTTTTTTTTGAAGACTCAATGTGTTTGCCTATTTCATGTTGGGTGGTTTACTAGCACACCTGTCCACACCAACCTGGGTGTTCAGCAGTTTTTGATCAAAAACGGCATGACCCCCACGCCCCATGCTCGCTTTCCACCCTTTTCAGTGGATCTTGCTCCAAGCTACTTTCTTTTTGTTTCCCTGGATGAAAAAATTATCAAATGGAAACATTTTGCCAATGTGGAAGAGGAGAAATAAAAAATGGCAGAAGCACTAAAAGGCATCAAAATCAAAGAGTTCAAAAACTGTCTTGAGCAGTGGAAAAAATGTCTTGATAGGTGTATTGCATTAAATAGAGAATACTTTGAAGGTGACTAAAGTTTAAACATTAAGAATAAGTACACAATTTTTTATAAATAAATTCTGGGTTTTTTGGGTTCCCCCCTCATATTTCAACAACAGAAACTTGTGATCATTTTTATGAACATTTTATCTATTTGCTTAGACCCTCTGGAGTTGCAAAAGTTTGGCTCTGTATTTAGGTCAAAGTTTATTTCACTTTTTTAACATACTTATTAAGCAATTATGAATTTAAGCAGAGGTTGCAATATTAGAGGATTCAATTTTTAACCATTTTCTGTTACTTTTAACCATATTTTATATACAATGTTCCATTTCCATTTACTAGTCTATTTTGACCAGGATTAATTTTTTTCAGCTAAAATACTGTCTATTCTTTATAACTATTTGAGAAAATGTGCTACACCATAATAGAACACAGATATATTCAGTTTTAATACAATGAACGCTTCTCAAAACCCCAAATCTGTGTGCTCTACATCTGCACAGTCAAAAACAAAGTGTTTTTAAAACATGAGACAGATGCCCCCTTGACCCCTACTTCTTGAAAAGAGAAATAAGTTTTTCACTCCGATTATCCTAGTGTTTATGAGTATAAATTCTTACATATACGAAGTCTGTCCAGAAGATACCCAGCCATGTACTATGAAAAACAAAGACACTTACTGAAGAAGATATAAGAAACATTGTACACAGGACAATGACACCTCAGTTCCCTTCCAGGTAGGCACCTTGGGACCTCACACAGTTCTCCCAATCGCCATCAGCTGCCCTGTCATATTTTCTTGAATCTCATCAATGGTTTAAAATCTCTTCCCTTTCAAAGGCAATTTTAGTTTTGGGAAAAGCCAGAAGCTACAGGGCATCAAATCTGGGCTGTAGCAAGAGGGGGTACTAAGTCACTTGGGTGACTTGATATTTCACCAAAAATCTCTGCACGAGACATGAGTGGGTACATTGTCATGATGAAGCGGCCAGTCACCAGTTGACCATAGCTGCAGCCTTCATCCAAATAGTTTCCGTGGAGGAATGTTGAAGCTTAATGCAAAATTTTATGCAGATTTGTTGCTCTACTCACTCAGTCATTTTGAATGCAATGGCCACACAGTGCACATGCTCACTCAACGGTGTCTACCACCCCCACTGACTAGTACAGTGACGCTGTCACTGTTTACACATGTGCATTCCAGTCCACTCTCCGTGGCTGCCAGGTTACTTTAATGTCACACAAACTATTCTCATTATATTGACAATGGCTGGACTTTTCCGGACAGGCCTCATATTTTAAGTGTGATTCTGCTGTTTGGGTGATGGAATAATGTTCCCCATTGCTCCACTCATTCTTCCCACCCCACTTCTCTCTCTGTCCCTTCTCTCTCTGGTCCTCCTAAAGCTTCCTGGAGTTTCTTTCATGCTCCCCTGGTCCTTTGCGTTTCCCTGTGATACTGGAGCACTTACACAGCACCCCTTCGTTCCCGGCAGCCCTCAGGCCGCCATTCTCTCCCTGGATGCACTCTGTTGCTCACGTGTTGTATTTCATACAAGTACCAGTCAACAAATGTGTGCACCAAAATTACTGGGGCATGTATCACATCTGCGTGTTCCTTCAACCACACAATTCATCTTGTAGGAAACGTATGCGTGTCTTAGTTTTATAAAATAAAGATGGGCAAGCATGGTATTATTTTCTGTTTTGTCAATGTTAGAAATTTTCATGAAGAAATAAAAAGTGTCTTCTTTCTTTTCTAAAATTCTTGAGAGTCGCTCTAGCTTGCCTTGAATCATTCATCAGCTTTATTTACTCACATGTGTATATGTGTGTTCTGTTTCATTACGTGTTTGGACAAAAAAAAAAAAACCAATGGCAAAGGATTATAAACCGTATATTATTTGCCCATTAACCTAAAGCCAAAAGAGGCAGAGTAGCATGTTCTAAAGCAAAGTAATCTCTAGTAAGTTATGGACTAACAATATGTGGGCTCCCTGTGACGTTACTGCACTAAGGGGTGGATTTTAAAAGGGATGCCAAAATCGTGGGCTCTGTACAGGTCACTTTCAGACTTCGGCTGTAAATGTGGACACTGCTGTGTGAAAGTAAAAATAACTTATTAGGGGGACAATTAGGCAGACACCTTGTAAACAGAATAACAGAGAAATAGAATTGTGCTCAGGAGAAAAATAGACCACTATGCATTTTGTGCACTGGTCCGTAGTGACTGCCACTAATGGGAAGACAGCAGATACATTCCTACAGAGAAAAGGCAAACATTCACTCAGCCTTACGTGTCCTGGTTCTTCCCCTGCATCATAGCTCGTCTCTTTCTCGAGTGTAGCAAAATCTTAATACATCCATTATATACTTTACTGTTTTAAATTTTTCGTTATAGAAAGAGAATTTTTATAATTATATAATAAATTTTTTAAAAAAGAAAAGAAAAAACTCAAACACATTTTAAAATCTGTGCTCCCCAAACATCATATTGACCCTGGAAAACATCGCAAGCCTTTATTGGAGCAAATCAGCTAAGGCCCCCCTGGAGGAAAAACAATGAACTAATATATAGGAATCTCTGGACATGTCCTTTTTATCTGCAAGAAGCTGAGCCTGCTTTACTGATATCAGGTCATTCATCATCCGTAGGTAAAATAATCCTCATCCCCGAAATAGGCAGAGATTATTCTCCTGGTTTTATGAATGAAGGGAATGGATCACAGTTTAAACGACTCACCAAAAGCCACATCCGCAGAGCTGCAGAGAAACAGATGAAGTCCTCCATGTGTGCACCACCCACCCTGCCTTAATTTCTGCAGGAGCCGAGCAAGGAGAGTAAACCTCACTGTGGATAATAGGTGTGTCCCAGAAAAATGCTTGCAAACTGAAGTTTTGTCAGGAAATTGTATTTTAAACAAACAATGAGCAGCGCAAAGAAACCAGGGGTTGGTTTTTTCATAACACAAAGGGTCCTTTCACAGTGTGAATAGTACTTCATCATTTATTTACTTTACAACTTTTGCATGTGATATAAGGGTTGATTTTAAAGCAAGTGCAGCCTATAATTCAATGTGTCTCCCATTGCTCTTCTAGTTTAGGTTTCCCTTTGTCTTTCTTCACCTACATCTAATTACCTGCTTCCCTCTGTTAGGTGTTTCTCCCATGCCTCAGTGTAGGACTGAACCAGGAATCCTGGCTCTGTCTGAATACTTGACAAGACCCAGCCGCCAAGGTCAGAATGCACCGATCAGTTAGGCTACAAATTCACATTATCCTGTTAGGGCTCCGATTGGCCAAATGACCCTTGGTTTCAATTTTGGTTGACAACCGAAAGCCTTTTCCAAAGTGGTTCTTTCACTCACCTAACCTTGTCAGCCTCACTGTCCACTTCCAATTGCACTGACAAGACGAATCCAGCCGACTTCCCTCATCTCGTGTCTTCTGCCCTTGAGAAAGGTTCATTTCGGCTCCCTTCTCCTTCCTTTTTCTCAAGAACGAAATGTCCTCAATGCTTCCAGAGGCCAGCTTTGCCTTTCGTGCCCCGGACCCCACTCCACCCTGCATTCCCCAGCATTTTGCTTCCTCTGCGCCCAGTTTCTCCAGCTTGGCTGATCTCGTCCAAGTGTTCCAGCTTCGTTCTGTTCCTGCCAGCATCGTCAGAAGCTCGCTGGTTTTTAACCTGAACCCCAGGCTCAGCCGATTTTGGAAGATAACATCCTCATCTCCAAATCTAGGGAGAGTTTCCTTGCTCTTGGTCTCCACGCCCTCTCTTCAGTAGTGTCTAAACTTTCATTACTCCAGCACGGCCATTTGCTCTTTATCTTGCTCCGAGCACGTCTCCTTTGCACCCTCCTTCACACGCCCACCCTCATTTCTCCTGTTACCTACAGTCTCCCTCTGTGTGTTTCCTGGGGAATGATACATAGAGCTCCAAAACCTCCACAGGATGGATTAATAGGGATCATAGGGAGTTATATGCAACCATTAAATGATGACATAGCTGCTCATCTACAGACACAGAAAGGTGTTTGTTACAAAGCATTTAGTGGAAAAATTGAATAAATGCAATAAAGAAGTTTGCCAATATATGGACAGTGGTCACAGGGTATTGATTGAAGGGCAAGTGTGTTTTATTTTCTCCCAAAGCTTTTCCAATGCCCATGGCCCCGAAATCCAGATCTCCGATTATAACATATCTTCCTTGAAGCCCCAACAGTGATTTCAAGACAAACTCACCCCCAAACAAAGCCCACCAAATTCTGGCCTAAACCTATCTCCCTTCTAGTGTCCCCTGTCTTTCTCTCAACTTCGGTGACCTCTCTGGCCACACCAGCACCTGTTCTCTTGCAGAGGTGGTAGCCTTGGTCAGAGGCAAAGACGGGACTTCAGGCTGAGCTGTCTGGCTCGAAGCGTCCTGCTCCTCCCACCATCCCAGGCCCCCGGCAACTGGGACCCGTGAACAAAAGTTCCCTCGCACTCGTGTGAAGGAATTCAATCAGCAGAACACCAGAGGACCCCGAGAGAAGGATGAAAGCCTGCTGCCCCTCTTCATCCTGCGCTTCACCTGACGGTTGCGCTAAACAATCTTTTTCTCAGTTTGATACAAATTCAAAGGAATTGTGCTTCCCGGTGTCTGCGGTTGGCAATCTTTTTACACAGCCTTGACCATGATTCGCTTGATCCACTTGACCACAGGTTACAACTGAAACCTGAATAGCCAGAAACCCCCTCCTAAATATGCACCCAGCACTGTCCTTCAGCTTGCCATTTAGAATGCAGAACTCGGGAGAATCACCTTTCGCTGTAGTTATTTTTCTAAATTTCTGTCAGACAACAGCATACAGAAAATGTCATAGCTGAAGTACACATTTTGAGTTTTCTTTGGTGTAACAGTGCTGATAAAAAAAAGTCCTTTTTCTCTGGATGAGTGAGAAGTTTCTAGCAAATAGAATAAGGGCAGATGGAGGAGCTCGCTGGATAAAGTACCGAGAAAGGTGAGGGAACACAGAAGGATGGCATTGGAGAGAAGGAGGCTGAGGAACACAGAGGCAAGCGAGAAATGGACTCGTGGGTGGCTTAGTAATTGAGGGGGTGGGGATAAACAAGGAAATGGGTTTTGTTTTGAAATTAGAACCAGAAGAGATTAAAACTCCCAGCCCAGTTTCCAAAAAACATAGGATCTCTCTCTCACTCCTCATCCTCACGGCCCGGGGTCTCTGCTGCCCGTGTCTCACATCATTGAGTTCCTTCCCTACAAACACATCTTTTTTAGTTCTCAAACTTCCTAATGTGCTCTGATTCCTTTCCCTTTGCCTTATTTTTCCTGCATCCTGTTTCCTGCTGGGCCATCATCATCACAGCCTCGTTCTTCCACACAACAGAGTATGTCATCCCAGACCTTCCATTCGTGCTCCCTGTTCTCTCCTTGCGACCCCTTACCTCTCGCATTTGCTAATTCCCCACTAAGCTCTGGTTATTCACCCCCCTGGGCTTTCTTTTTTTAATCTAGCAGTTTGATGACTTGTTTGAATTAACTTTATTGGTTGATAAGATTATGTAGGTTTCAAGTGAACTTTGCTATGACACATGGCCTGGATATTGCACTGTGTGTCCAGTCCCCAAGGTCAAATCATCGTCAGTCACCATATGTTTGCACCCTTTAACTTTTAACTACCCTTCCACCCTCTTCCCCCTGGTAGCCACCGTATTGTTGTCTGTGTCCATGAGTTTCAGTTTTATATCCCACCTATGAGTGAAATCAGATGGCCCTTAGATTTTTCTGACTACTTTTGCTTAGCATGATACCCTCAAGGTCCCTGTATGTTGTCATGAATGGCAGTAGTTCACCTTTTCTTATGGCTGAGCAGTATGCCACTTTGTATGCATTGCATCCTCTTTATCCAGTCACCCCTCAAAGGATACTTTGGTTTAGCCACCATGAGTAATGCTGCCGTGAACTTCAGGGTGCATATACCTTTGCAAATAAAGGCTTGCATTCAGCGACAGTTCCTTCCACGTGCCCAGCTTTGCCTAACACAGCCTGCAAAACCCAGGCCATGGGGGCCACAGCCAGGATCGGCACTACGGCCTCTCCCAGCACCAGTTCGTTGGGAGGGGATGATGCTGGGAGGCTGACAATGAGGACAACACGACAATGATGCTGTCGTCCAACGGTAACTGAGTGCAGACTGTGCACCAGGCACTGTTCTTGATCCTGCGCATGAAATTACCTGCTGAATTTCACAATCTCCTTCTGAAGTGGTATTGTAATTACTTTTAGTTTAAAAAGGAAGGAACTGAAGTACAGATATGTTGAGTAACTTGCCCAAGGCCACACGACTCTGCTCTTTTTGCCGTGGGAAAGGTCGTCTGCTCTTTGCGACAGTGCCCTCTCTTGAGGACTTTGGAGGAAGCTCATCAGGGCTGAACTGAAGTACCAGAGACACCTCCCCTGCCCACACCTGTCAATATCCTGGGCTGAGAGCATCCGTCTGCTAACTCAAGGTGCTTCCTGCCCCACAGGTCCCCGATTAGTGATTAGGACACGTTTCCCTTACTCTCGTTTCTGAGATTCTAAATGCCGTTGTTGCACAAAGTTCTAACCCTTCAGACTCCAGGTCCCATTCATCTGTTTATCAATTTACTAACCATTTCTTGGGAGCCAGTGACATTCAGTCTAGTCACAGTGCTGAGCTGGATAGAATACATCCCTATGGGGTGTGGGGCAGGCATGGAACCAAGAAGTAGGATTTTTAAGGAAAAGCCACTGTCCTGCAATCCACAGGGAGCAGCTCTGTGTCCTGAGGGACAACGAGGTGGAAGAAGGGAGCAGATAATGTTTTCTTGGGGACTGTTTGGAGGAGAGCTGGCTGCCACTGTTTGCAAAAGGGCATGTCTCTCAACGAGGGCTAAGGAGTGAGGGAGTGCGGGTCCAGTGCCTCTTAGTGCAGACTGGGTGACCACCAGTCTGCAAGATGCTGAAAAGCGTTAGGAGGTTTCTTTAACAAATCTGTAAAGGTACTTCAACTAACGGTTTTTAAAATGCTGATGCCAGTATCCAAACAGCATCCTTTGATCTTGGAATCACAACCTCTCGGTTTGATCGGGTCACTTTCTTTTCATTTTTCCTCAGTTTTACAGGATGGTGGACATTACAACATTAATGTTAGGTCAAACTGGCTGTCTGTGCACACAAAAATGAGATGACTACCATGCCATAAACCAGTTTATGTTAATTGTTCTGATCATTAGCAATTACTTGTGCACTTGCACGTAGCTGTTGATATTAACCAGCCGAAATGCTCGGAATGAGTAAACCCGTCCCACCAAGTCCTGTGTGTGACCCTGTCGTCTGAAAAGCCAACAGATAAGTGATGGGAACAATCGAGCAGCAGGTCAGACTTGATTAGATATAATGTGATACATGGATACATGTTTTAGCAAGAAATGTACTGTTAAACCAGTTTCAAATGTAGTAAACGTGCTTGCTAAAACGGTGAACTGAGTCAAATGTGGGAGTAGCCTGTTTTATTTTACGCATAAAAAATGACCTGTTACCAAATTATCCATATTTTCAGAGTCTAATCAGGGCTACTAACCTCTGCTTACTACACATGCAAATATGTTATTTAGTGATATAAGGGATAAACAGTACAACAGGGCAGGCTCTTTGAAGCTTCTATGTATTTTCTCTATAAAAGTATGTATTCCATCAAAGACCCTTTTCAATTACACTATTTAAGCTCCATCTAGCTTAATCATATAGTAGAATTAGCAAGGGAATTTAGGTACTCTTAGATATATAGCCAAAGGAAAGCTAAAACAATACAAGAATCACCAGAAGTGCCTTTTCTTCTGAAGTAAGCCAGTTCAGAGCGACTGAACAGACTACAGGCCCATGGCTGAACATACAATTCTAGAATCTGCCCCTCACCCGCCATTCTCTGGGGGCTGATGTTATCTTGTGTAATTCCTTGAGAACCAATCCAGTGCCCTCTGTCAGATCTACCTAGATGAATACCACATTCCAGCCGACAGATTCAAGAACCCAGAGCTATATGACTTTGAACCTGAAAAAATTACTGTCCTCAAACCCAGGGACTTGATACTGCAGGAGTGCTGTAGAACCGGTCTAAGGCACGGGGGAGAACTGTGTATAAAATCCCCCTTACCTGACTCTCCCCTTTGGACTGATGTTGTATCATCGTAAGCAGCATGCAACTATAGAGGGCTGCTGCTTGCAGAAGCCCACCCACGCCTACTCCCTGAAGCTTACTACTAAAGAAGCCTGACCATAAAAAACGACAATAATAATAATCATTAATATTGAATTGTGGCACTCCATGCCTCGTTGCCTTAGAAAGACTACCAGACAGTGTGAAAGGAAGAAAATGAAAAACACAAAATCCCTGCGCCATTGAAGGGCATCATTGATTAGAAGCAAGTTCACCGAACAGCTATGAAAGGGTGGGAGCAGCAGGACAGCAGTAGACAATGAACAGTTCTGTGCAGTAAAAGTGTGTAGGGATAAAATAAACCAGAAGGATATTTCCTGAGTTGTTCACAATAATTTGTTATCTCTGTGGCAGGATTATAAAGGTAGGGGCACATTTTCTATATTTCTGAAAAACGCAGCATGAATCATGAATTGCTTTCCGAATTAGGAAATAATTTTAAGGCAAAAGTACATGCAAATTAAATGCACTATTCTACAACATTTTTTTAGTGTAAGAAGAAAAACTCCTCTGCTAATTTCTTCTTAATAATTAATTAGAAGATACGATGCTTTCTGTCCTGTTGTTCAGTGTCTCTGGCATGCAGGAGCAAACCCGAAGAAGCCAGTCGGCACTCTCGGCTGCAATATTGATTCTCACTGGCTTGTCTTTTCCATTTCAGTGATCACGGTGGGCAGAGCAGTGGAAATAAGTTATGTAAAAGGTTTCCGCCTAGTTGTTGTTTTAATTAATCTGGGTCCCTGAATGACACGCAGGCTTAATCGGGTGGTATGGAACCTGTCGCTGTTAAGTAATTGGTTTGAACCCAAACGCAGGTCATGATCAAAAGTTGTCACCGTCCAGTGACTGCTCATTGGCCCATGCAGAATGGGTTGGTGGGCTCCACCTAACTGCTCACGGACAAGTGTCAGCCTCATGAAAAGAGTTACATAAAGTAGCACTAATTGGTTGACATTCTCAGCACGAAAGAGTGGCTAAAAAGATTGAAATCTAAAATGGCCTTCCCAGTTAGGCCCCAGGGGTGCAAATGGTCCACACAGCCTGGAAGGATTTCTGTTGGCAGCCATGGACCTAGAGTGGGAAGACAGAAGTCCATTCCCAGAGGTCTTGGTGCAACCTCTGGTCCCAGGCATGGGCAGCTGGACCGAAGGAAGTGCCAACTCCCGTTGACTTCCAAAACCCTCAGCCTTACCTCCTCACCATCCTGTCTTTTTACTCAGATGTCCCTGGGGAAATGGAGCAAAGATATTTTACCAAAAGGCAACAGACTGAAACTGATTTTGCTAAACCTTTTAAAAAATTCTCAGCAGATCTCATTTCATTATTACCAAACAGTGTGTGTTCATCACTTTAATTATAGGAGAAACCGATAGGGCATAGAGAAGTACATGGCATATTTTACCCGACACTGACGCATGTTCACTTTATTAAGCATGCCTTTCTGAGCAGCGAGAGCGGCTGCAACTAACCAAGAGCCTGAGTATCAGAGAGCAAAGATTTCTCTTGCACTCAATTTATCTCGTGTGCGGTTCCTTCACCATGGCAAACAGCATGTTTTCAGTAAATGAAACTGAAAACAAATTGAAAAGGCAATAATGGATGCATTCACTGATTAGTGCAACCAAGCAGATTACTAATTCACAAATATTGGAACTAGCACTGATTGAGATGAATGAATTTCTCATAATTTAATAATGCAAATCACGCTAACAGCAGAGACCTCCGGTAATTAGTGGCAGTAGAAGAATTCCTGTGCATGCCAACTGATAGAGGCAATGTTGAAAGAGTGATTTATCTTGTTGCTTTATTCAAAATCTTTTCTACCTTCTATGGTATTTTTTATTTACTCCGTGTCTCTTTATCTTTTATATGTTATAAATGAACACCTCTCTTCTGAAGGAGATTGGATGTCTGAGATTATGGCAGCTAAATTTTGCAATTTAATAATTCTATTTCTATCAGGTATATTTAAATATGTGATGCTTTGGAGATGCAGCAGTGGTTTTAAATATTCAGTGAATATTAGTAGAAGCTTTTTCAAAATTTATCTCTTACAAAAAATAACAACTGGCAACATCACTTCATCACAAAAAAACAAGCAAGAAAAATGCAAACCTGTCTTTAAAGAAAAATGTCCAATGAAATGCCTTTCTATCTAGAATTTTGGATAGGTAAAATGTACTACTTAAGGCATAGTTTAAGTAGCTCTATAACTCCAAACTTCTACCATGAAGCTTCATTAAAGTATATAAATTAGTACTATTGTCAGAGATGGCATTAAGTATTCAATAAGAGTAGACTTAATGCAATTAATAGCAATTAAAATTATACTTTTATGATGTCAGCCACCAGCATTGTAAAGACATAATTGCCTGTAAGGACTTTCGTACCATATTTATCCTCTAAAACTGTCCAATTTATATGAAAAATGCCAAAAACATAGCCCATATGGGTACCATTATCTTCTCGAATTTTTCGAAGTCATCTGTCTTATCCAGCATGTGCACATTAGGCTAATTTGCTTTAATTAGTTTTTTTCTCATTTTGTTAATAGGCGTGTTGGTGTGAAGTTTTTATTTCAGAGGTACAGATGCTAACTTTCCTCATTCTGTCGCTATTAAGGGGTCAGTCTACTTTGTGATAAGGTGGACTCAACCGCTTGAAAAGGGTCTTTCTTCACAATATTAGATGATATACCTTACCCACCATAAAAGCTAGGCTGCTGTTAAAGCAATAAGGAGCATCTTGAATCCTCACTAATTAAGTAGTAGTTAAATGTGAAAGAACAGCTTTGCTCTTTCTGCCATGGCACGGCATTGCCATATAGACATAATGCATTAGATAAACTAATGAACTGATTTCAGAACACAGTCATTCGTGACTGCTGGAAGCAGTCACAAGAATTACCGCGAGAGTGGACCAGCGGTTGGCTCGTCAGCCAGGAGGCATATGAAATGAGAAACGCTTTTAGTTCCTATCCTATATCCAATCCTGTCCCACATCTCAGGCTTTAAAGACAGTGAATAGACACTGAATACTGATCGACTGAAATGACTGTATTACTTCTTATTATTCATTCTTGTATTTGTGGAATTGTCCAACAGTGAACTCCTGCAGGGCTTATTATAAAAATAATGACATATATACAAAGAGCAAAACATATAATTAAAAATTTTGGCTCTCTGGGGACAGAAGTTTTTTACACAGGTTGTTTAGAAGGTCCAACAGAATTCCTAAGTGAAACTTAGAGAACTTGGGGGAAAATGTTAACAGTGGGTTTGCTTGTTTGTCCACGTGACAAATGTATTCAGTTTGTATATATGTCTTTACATCATGAAAGATATTTATTATACTCACACAATTATTTTCTGTTATTAATTTTCCATTTTTAATATATCTATGCTGTCATGAAATAAACTTTGTAAATCCATGCAATCTTACAATTGTAAGATTATAAAAATTATAGAATTTATTTAAAAGAAGTACATTATGTTCCAATTAAACAATAAAATAATGATCAGTTTAATTCAGGGAAGTTTCTTTTAGTAAATTTTTCTCAGAGAGTGCATGCTGGATGGTGAAAAGAGTAATCAAAGGAGTAAAAATCAAATTTTTCAGGTGTCCGAGTAGCAAGGAAATGCCATAAAAATGTTGTTAAAATACATGATTATGTTAAACATGATGTGGTTTACGTAGATTATTTTATTCTCAACATGGTGAAATATATTTCTTTGAGCATCTGCCTCTCACCTCATTACTAGTCTCTGGGTAGTAATATAGAATAGTTTAGTCACTTCCTGAAAAACCTGCTTCTGTTGTTCTGTTGTTGCCTTGTTTTTGGGTAAACTCCATTTGTACCCTACGAGGCTTGAATAGTCTCCCCCAGGCATCCAATAGGTGTATTGATAAGGTCTATAAATTGAATATTGTCATGTAACTTAAAAAAAATAATTACGAAATGAAAAACATTGAAAGAAGCAAAGACTCAATTGCATGCTTGATCCTGTTTAACTGTTAGTCTCCAAAATTAAAGGGGCTTTCACAGGCAAGTGTGTTTAGCAACAGCAAGCAAAGGAACAGAAAGTAGAATAAATTAGGATGTAATGGTCCTTCACAGCCAGCCTATCACATAAGCCTTTCAGAAACAATTTGAATGTAACTAGTTTTTCTGTATTCCTTTTGTCTCAGTTGTATTATAAAGCATAGTGATTACTAGTCATTGAAATTGAATTACCCTTGTTTGTATTTAGTTCCTTGTTTCTAGGAAAAACAGAATGAATTACATATCTTCTGTTGCCCCATTTGTTGAGCGAGCACACACGCTAAGGCAATTGTTCAGTACCAACAGGATGAGTGCAGGCAAGCAGCACTGTGAAAAAAAAGTGTGCCTGGAAGCAGCCTGTAACAAATGTAAGCACAAATATTTCTCATTACCAGTAATTCTCAAAATCACAACCAGGTTGTATTCCAGAAGGCATTTATATGGGAGCTGATTGTTTAGGTATATAATTTCCCATAGAAACTATTTTAAATGGTCATCCTAAGCTTATTAGCCCCAAATAGAATTGAATTCTAAAAACAATAGACTATGTTTGGGGAAAGGGAGGGACTATAGAGGGAGTTTGGTTTGTTTTGTTTTAATTGAGCACTTACTATAGACTAATTAGTCTCTGTGTTCTGTATTTTATACCCATTTGCAATCCTATGAGACAGACAGCATAATTATGTCTATTTTATAAATGGTTAGCTTGTCATCTGTTTCAGGATTGAAAACCAGATCTTCCATCCTTACTTCAGACATGGCCCAGATTTCAAACTACTGAGTGGGATTTGCAGGAGAGAGCTGCTATTTCTTCTTTCAGGTCCCAGATGTCTCTGTAGACTAAGACGGGTGTTGGTCTCCACAGTGATACCTCGTTAGGCTATTCTTCACTCCCTGAAGAACCAAACAATATACTCCCTTCTTCCTCAGGCAAACTCAACAACCCACAGTCGCCTATCATGGCTGGGTGTTGAGAGGGAAGCATTGACTGCTACCGAGCACCTGTGATGCACTAGGCTTCATTAGCGAAGCCAGAGACACCTTTGTAAAAACATAGCGTTCCTTCCCTCAAATTGATCTTCTGTGAAAAGACAGGCAAGCGTAGAAACACATAAGGAGACAGCCAGTGGCCAAAGTTATGCAGATAATAAAGGGCAGGGTGGCTGTTGGCAACAGGGAGAGAGGGAGGAGAAGGAATTGATGCACTTGAGCTATGGAATTATGGAGAAGCTCTCCAGAAAGACGGGTTTCAGCTGGGACTGAGTGATGGCAAAGAGAGGGCCATTCTTAGACCTGGGCAGGTTGGAGCAGTGCTTATCAGCTGCAAACAGCAGCGCAGATTCTGGGAGGCAGGTAAAAGCCCCCATTGGTCTTTAGGAAATAAAAGAAAAGCCAGTGTAGCAGAAGCAGAATGAAAGGAGAAAGTGCAGGAGACCGAGTGGGGAAAGGCACCCTCCCTGGTCGCCGCAGGCGCAGGTTTCCAGGAGAGGTCCTGACTCAGTTTGCTCTTTCCCCATCATTCTGTCTGCTGAGTGGAGAATGGACTTTAGGGGCACGGTCAGAAGAGCGTGGAAAGGTCAGAGTGAGGGTCAACTGTGATATAAATCAAGGTCATTAGCAGCGAGTAAGAGAAGTGTTGAGGTTTGGGTGGATGTCGGAGAAGAATAAACAGGAGTCAACAGGACTTGAGGGTACGTCGGATCAGGGATCAGGAATGGCCGCAGGTGTGTGGCCTGAAAGGCAGGTTTATGGCAGTGTTGACCGGGAGAGAAAAGCTGAGGACGTGCTGGTTTGGACCGGCTCTGCCGACGACTGGATTTTGATGGGGTAACATTCCACAAATGAATGGCTGATGTTGCTGTAAGTTTCCTTTGAAACCAGTAAGTTTTGGACTTCCGCCCAAGATGGAGGCATAGGTAGACACACTGCGCCTCCTCGCACAACCAAAATAAGGACAACAATTTAGAAACAAAAAACAACCAGTACTGACAGAAAATTGAACTGTATGGAAGTCCGACAACCAAGGAGTTAAAATAGACACATTCATCCAGACCGGTAGGAGGGGCAGAGTCGGGCAGCTAAGTGGAGAGGGGGTCACAGCAAAAAAGTGGTGGCTGGCAGACTGGGCAGTCCCACTTTCATGCACAGATACACCAGGCAAAACTGGGGAGTGAGACAGACCACGCAGCCCAGGGTCCCAGTGCAGGGAAATAAAGCCTCAAAACACCAACTGAAAGCAACTGTGGGGGTTGAGGTGCTGGGAGTCTCCCAGCCTCACAGGAGAGTTCATTGAGAGACCCATGGGGTCCTAGAATATACACAAGCCCACCCACCGGGAAATCAGCACCAGAAGGGCCCAGTTTGCTTGGGGGAAGCGGCGGAAGGGACTGAAAGCCAGCAGAGAGCAGAACAAGCGCCATTGTTCCCTCTCAGACTCCTACCCCACATACAGCATCACAACCCAGCTACTGGGTTGCCCTGCCCTGGTGAACACCTAAGGCTCCGCCCTTCATATGTAACAGGTGCAACAAGTTGAAAAGAAAGTCCCAAACAAAAGAACAGATCAAAGCCTAAAAACAAATACAACTAAGCTACTAAGATATCACCAACCTATCAGAGGCACAGTTCAAAGCACTGATGATCAGGGTGCTCACAGAATTGGTTGAATTTGGTCACAATTTAGATGAAAAAAATGAAGGCTACACTAAGTGAAATAAAGGAAAATGTACAAGGAACCAATAGTGATGGGAAGGAAACTGGGACTCAAGTTAATGGAGTGGACCAGAAGGAAGAAAGAAACAACCAAACAGAAAAGAATGAATAAATAAGAATTCAAAAAAATGAGGAGAGGCTTAGGAGCCTCCAGGACACCTTTAAACGTTCCAACATCCGAATTATAGGGGTACCAGAAGGGGAAGAAGAAGAGCAACAAGTAGTAAAGTTATTTGAACAAATACTGAAGGAGAACTTCCCCAATCTGACAAAGGAAATAGACTTCCAGGAAGTCCAGGAAGCTCAGAGAGTCCCAAAGAAGTTGGACCTAAGGAGGAACACACCAAGGCACATCATAATTACATTACCTCCAAGATTAAAGATAAGGAGAGAATCTTAAAAGCAGCAAGAAGAGTTACCTACAAAGGAGTTCCCATAAGACTATCAGCTGATTTCTCAAAAGAAACCTTGCAAGCAAGAAGGGGCTGGAAAGAAGTATTCCAAGTCATGAAAGGCAAGGACCTACATCCAAGATTGCTCTATCCAGCAAAGCTTTCATTTAGAATGGAAGGGCAGATAAAGTGTTTCTCAGG
>PVIA01001059.1:54311-99003 GCA_004024845.1 Tonatia bakeri
AGGAAATAGACTTCCAGGAAGTCCAGGAAGCTCAGAGAGTCCCAAAGAAGTTGGACCTAAGGAGGAACACACCAAGGCACATCATAATTACATTACCTCCAAGATTAAAGATAAGGAGAGAATCTTAAAAGCAGCAAGAAGAGTTACCTACAAAGGAGTTCCCATAAGACTATCAGCTGATTTCTCAAAAGAAACCTTGCAAGCAAGAAGGGGCTGGAAAGAAGTATTCCAAGTCATGAAAGGCAAGGACCTACATCCAAGATTGCTCTATCCAGCAAAGCTTTCATTTAGAATGGAAGGGCAGATAAAGTGTTTCTCAGATAAGGTCAAGTTAAAGGAGTTCATCATCACCAAGCACTTGTGAAATGAAACGTTAAAGGGACTTAGAAAAAGAAGATAAAAAACATGTATAGTAAAATGACAGCAAACTCACAATTATTAACAACCACACCTAAAACAAAAACAAACTAAGCAAACAACTAGAACAGGAATAGAACCACAGAAATAGAGATCACATGGAGAGTTAGCAACAAGGGAGTAGGAGGAGCAGAGAGGGAAAAAGGTACAGACAATAAGTAGCATAGACAGTAGGTAGAAAATAGACATGCGGAGGGCAAGAACAGTATGGGAAATGTAGAAGCTACAGAACTTATAAGTATGACACATGAACATGAACTAAAGCAGGGGAATGTAGGTGGGAGAGGGTGTGCACAGTGGAGGGGAATGAAGGAGGAGAAATGGGACAACTATAATAGCATAATCAATAAAATATATTAAAAATAAAAGTAATAAAAGAAACCAGTAAGTTTTGATGCAAAGAAATCATTATTTGATGGGATTTCAGCTGTCATGATAATGAAGTGAAAAGTGTAGGTCAGATGTAGACTTTGGGGAGAGGCTAAAGGTTATAATGTTCCAGATACATCACACTTCCTGTGCACGTCAGCCTCACTGTACTTTTCAAGTTGTTTTCATTTATTTCACTTCAGATATCACCAATTACCTCGCATCACTTGATTTCTAAATAACTGGCCTTTACTGATGTCAGACAGAGCCAAGGTGATCGTGGCCGTTTTGTCTCAAGGGTTAATTTTCAACTCACTCCCCGGAAGGAGGCTGAATGTGCAAATGCGAGGCCTTTCAAGGGAGAAGTAAAATATGCACCCCCTAAATGGGACGGCTATGTGCGTACTTGTACTTGCTAATGTTCCTGAAGTACCGTCCAGAGGATTTATGTGCAGTGTCCTGAGATTACTCTTGGCTTCACAGTCTCCCGGGGGCATACAGAGGCATAGCTGCAGGGCTCTCTGTTGAAGATCTATTCCATTTCACAAAAGGCCCTATGGACTCACCAGGCAGGAGTGAAACTGGATTGATGTGTGTCTTTGCCGAAAGTAGAGAGGAAAAGTCAGAGACAGAGCCTCTCACTGAGATAACCCACTGCCTACAAAAAGTCTTCCTGGGAATTTTAGGATAAGTTGTGCTGGACATGTTTTATGGATCACAATGTAAATCATGAGTTTTGTGTCCCTTAGTTCATTTCTCCGTAAGCAGAGATAGCAGCACACACCTCCACCATCGAAATTTATTTTTAAGACTAATTGACAAGAAGGGAGTAAGGTATTTCAAGGGGAAAAAAAAAGATAAAAGGCAAACAAACCATTCTTACTGCATCAAGAATAAGGTTTATAATCATGCTTAAACAATTCAATTTATTTATATAGGAACCCCGCTTTGTCTTTTAATTGAAAAGTTATGTAAGGTTTCAGGATCTCATCAGGGCGAGATTCTCATAGCTCAAGGAACTGAGGTTTCCACAAGTTTTTTAAGCAGTGTTGCTGTTTGCCACTAGAATTCTTTAAATCACTAGAGAACTGGAGGGTGTATTATAGGATGTCTTTTGTCCTGAACATCTGATAAGAGGCATTGTCACTTCAAAAATGTGTGCCCCTTTTTAAAGCCGTGCACAGACCCCCAAAGTTTACATCACCTGATAATTTCCTACTGCCTCATGTGTCAATTAGGAGGGATTTGTGCTCTCCTGGCGATACCTGTGCTGACCTAAGAGGGGTCACTCCTACCAGCAGCATGGAGATGAGCATCGTCTGTGGGGCTGGTTCTGAGTACACTGAAAGAATCCTAGTAGGAAGCTCAAAATGGTGAGCAATTAGGCTTTGTTCTCTCCCCACCCCAAAATATCCTGTGTGTGTGTGTGTGTGTGTGTGTGTGTGTGTGAGAGAGAGAGAGAGAGAGAGAGAGAGAGAGAGAGAGAGAGAGAGAGTGTGTGTGTGTTTCCCCTAGATCCTAGCGAGGCATCAAGACCAAACTACCTATATAGCCTCACCAGGTAACCTTTCTCCTCTTCATGATGTGTGATTCGCTGTCTGGTTTCCTACTTGGTAATTTCTCAGTTGCCAAGGTTCTGGGAGACTACTTCAGCCAGACCTGCCGATACAACTCCACCCCAGATATTGAGATCAATTCCCCCATGTGGAATAGCTCAGAACTCACCAGGTACTCAATCATCATTAACCACTCTTCTTAGGACTGCCGCCCTACTCCCAATAACTGCATGTTGGCTTGCTTTATTGTGGAAAAGCCCTGGTCCCTCTAGAGGTATCTTGAAGCAGCATAGCATACTACTTAGAATGTGGGCTTTTTATTGAATCAACCTGGTTAGATTCCCATCCCCAAATAATTATTAATTATGTGAGTTTGGAAAGTTATGTAACCTCTCTGAACTTCGAGGGGGTTTTGTTTTTGTTTTTGTTTTGCTTTTTGCAAACGTAAGATGGTCATACGAGAACATCTTTTTATCCAATTCTGGAAGAATTAGAAATACTGTGTGGAAATCAGGCAAGAGAGCACTTGCTCACAGTTAAATGCTAGTCACTGTTCCGGTCCCTATGAACATGATTTTGATTTCCTGAGTCCTTCCCTTTAAACCCAGATTTTGAACCCCTGTGACAATTGCTGGATTTTCCTAGCAGCAACAATCTTGTTCCTCATTCTGTTCTAGGAGGTACCTGGTACTTTCTCCATAGTATCTTTGCCACAAGCATTTGCACCACAAACATTTTTGCCACATAACTAATTGACTCTAAGACAGTTTTGCTGTGAAAAAAAAAAGGTAAAATCATATTCTGGCCCAGTGTGGTTCAATTTGTTGAAGCATAGTTCCATGCACCAAAAGGCTGCAGGTTCGGTTCCCAGTCAGGGCATATACTTGCCTAGCTTGCAGGCTCGATCACTGGTCAGGGAGCCTTTGAGAAGCAAGGAATGGACTCTCACTTTCTCTCTCTTCCTCTCTCTTCCCCTCACTTCTCTTATCTTCCCCTCTCTCCTCTGCTACCTGCTCCTTTCTCTCTCTCTAAAAGCAATAAAAAAAAAAAACATGCCCTTGGGGGAGGATAAAAAGTAAAAAAAAAAAAAAATACCTATCAGTCTATCTCTGTTTTGCTTGTTAATTCAGTTTGCTCATTAGATTCTACATATAAGTGAAATCATACAGTATTTGCCTTTCTCACACTGGCTTATTTCACTTAGCATAATGTTCTACAGACTCATAGATGGAGACCAGATGACAGCTAGTGGAGGGGGGAGGTTAGTGGGTGGAGGGATTGAGCAAAAAGGAAAAAGGACTCATGAACATGGACAACAGTGTAGTGATTGCTGGGGGGAGGGGGTATAAAGGGAGTAAAAGGTAATGGAAAAATACAGTAAAGATTAAATAAAACAATAAAATAAAATTGGTATACATTATAGGTATACTCAAGTATGTGGGTTAGCTCTATCCCCAGACCTTTACTGTTTCTGACCCAGAAATATATATTAATAACTAGTTAACACTTAGTTGGCACTCAGCAAATGCCAGATACTGGTTATGTGCTTTACATACAATTACTTGGCTGGTACTATTAGTAACTCCATTTAGAAAGAAGGAAGCATAGGGAGGGGTTTAAAAAAACGTTCCTTAAGATAAAATCACAAAAGATAAAAGGGGGACAGTAAAATGAATAATGGAATTTAAAACATTTCATTGTGAAATACAAAACACTCAAATGCATGTAAAACATGTGTAGATTCATGGCAACACTCTACAAAGAGCTGAATATATTTTGTGGACTGCACCGAAGCCCTTGTCTTTGTTCTGTGGGGAAGGATGTGGGCTCCCCTCTGAGCCCTCGAAGTAACAAAGCCCTCTCTCCTCCCAATGTTGTGGACAAAAATCTCTGTCACCTGGAAGAAATGCTATTTTAAGACCACCACTATTTAACTATTTTCTCCACCACTTTGTCAATGGAGACAGAAACCAAACTGACCCCAAAAGGACTGTCAACCAGTAATTTTATGTTTTACACAAAATCACCTTACAGCCAATTAGTTTTGCAGCAAAAAAACATTTGCAGCAAAAACGCCTGTGCCAAAGCGGCTAACGGCAAAGCCGCCCTGCCCACAGTATCTAGAACCAGTGGGAGAAGTGCTTGATGTCATCATCTGTTCCTTATTTTCCTTCTACTAAAACGAGACTCTGTGAATGACAAGCATGAAAAGAAAAGTCAGGACTTAACAGCAAGACAGGTGCTTCAGGTCCTGACAAGTTGTCCTGGAAGGTCTGGTAAATAGACGGCACAAAGACACCGGGCAGGCAGGCCAAGCCCTGAGACTGGCCTCAGCTCTTACTGCTGCAACCCATCCGCATTATCTGCTCCTTCGGATGCTGGAGCAGAGAGTGCTTGGCCCTCAATTCTTTCAGTGACTTGGTGGAGATGAGGAAGAATGTCACGTGTATGCAAACTTCCGGAGCTATGAGAGCACAGTGCTTCCGTGGAACAGAGTCAGGCCGTGACATTCCTGAAATAATGCGAGTCTGTAGTACTAGATGTGAGAGTGATGACATGGCATGAGCTACTGAAGACATACAGAACATCCAAAGGGAATCAGGGAAATTCCTCCAGTGTTCGCCAGTATAAAAACAGCTTCCATTCCTCTTCACGACTCAACCCACCCGTATATCCAGGTGACAACAAAGCCTAGTAAAGATTCTGCTATGATCCCAGAAATGCTAAGAGAACAGTGCTCTGTTCAGGGCAGGAGAGAATGAGGAATTCATTTTCAACCTCAAACTGGGTTCTCCAATTTTAATATAAATTCACTATGGAAAAGAGCAGCAGTTCATTAACTCCTAGAAACTTGATGCTTATTAAGTATTTAATGAGTTTAACCTTTATGTTAAATATAAAATAAGAAGAAACTTCAAATCTACCAAACCTGCAAAACTTTTCATCCACAGTTATTTCGATCTGTTCGATTGAAATGGTCATCTCTATAGACTTGGGAGATTTTAATTTGGTGCAAACTTCGTCTTTGTTTTTGGCTTGCCTTGTCTACCTCACACCAGCTGATTTTATTGTTTCTTCTCTACCGCGGTCAATTAGATGCCATAATCTATCTCGTTTCCAAAGACTGTTTTTACACAGGCTCTGTAGATGTTCAGTGAAATCTAATCCAACTCAGCCCTTTCTGCATCCAATAAAATCGTCAGTCAGTGCTGGGGGAGCAATTGTTGAAATGATACAATAGCAGTAGTGATGAAAATAAGCAATGGAAAATTCTGCAAAAAGTAAAATCATACCCCCGGGAGTTCCTCGATCGCCACATCCCTTCTCTGGATGAAAATCCATTCTCCTTAGGAATGGAGAGCCTGTTCTTGGGATGGAAACTGCTCTCGAGCGGCAGAGTCGCCCTCCGGGGGCATTCCCCTCGATGGGGTCAGGTCTGATGTGTGTATACGGTGGGCCTGGCTCGTCTCTTGTGCACTCTCGAGCCTTGGCTTTCTCTCCAAGGCAGTGCTGCTGTCGGATACATTTGGTTCAATTCGGGGGGAACCCACGAGGCCCGATCATTGATGAGGGCTTGGTCCTAGGCCACCCCTTAAATGTTTAAACCAGCATAGTGTGGCATCAGAATAAATACCAAAGAAACAATATCTTTGAAAAGATATTTCTCACTTCATCTATGAAAACAAGAGTCTGAAGTTGATTTGGGGAAGACAGAAAAGTGATTTGCTGGACAGGGGAAACACATAAAGGAAAATCTGATAAGTCCTCTACTGTTAGGGCTATCTAGTAAGCCCAAAGGCCATTGTCTTGAGGAGGTTCAGAAGAAAAAGTTGAAGGGTGACTGATTAGTAAAAACAGCCTAAAATAATAATTTTGAACATGACAGCTGGAAACAAGAGCAATGTCAGGCATGCTCTGAAGAATAAATCCGAGCGGCTTGAGGAGTGACCAGAACAGAGGAAGACTGTTGTGTTCCTTTCCTTCTTTCTTCCTTTCTATTTTTTAAAATAATTCTCACAATATAACAAACCAGAAAATCTTATTTGTTCTAAAGCTTCAGAACTACCACAGCCACCACCACCCACCAAGGTATTTGTACTTCAACCCCTATCTAAAATGTCTCGCTTTCATCCTGTTCTATTTGTGGTCAACCAGTTTGGCATTAGGTAGTTTAAATATAAAATATTTTCCCTCACTTAATGGGTCTCGGTGTCTTTAAATATGTTTTTTCTAAACCTATTAAAATGGCTGCACATAGGAGAAACAAAATAACATAAATTAGCCAGTATGGGTGGTCTTTTGAAACTATCATTTGTCTTGGCATAAAAAGAAGTGGCCTCTGTTTCTTGCTCCCCATATATACGCAGACGCTGAATGTAGCTGAACTTTTCTGAGCTTCAGTTTCTACATCTATTACCCAGAACCTGCCTCCACTTAAATGTAGTACATCACAGTAAGTTACTGTGCAGGAACTCACCAAACAAGATAGAAAATCCAAACGTCCTCTGTGAAGGTGGTTTTCTTAGGAGCCATAAGGACTCTTTCAGACCAGTAAAGTGCCACTTGGTGAATTAAAGTTCCGTCAACTACTTCTTTAACTACTTGCCTCTTCTGCAAAGATGTAATTGTCGTGGCAAGTGTGTGAGGAACAACTTATGTGCTGAGAGAGTTCAGTTATGTGTCTCTGCAGTGCTTTGAGCTCCTTAAGAGGGTGTTAGTGTACAAATTTATACTCATTAAAAATCCAGGGAGATAAGCAGCATATAAAAAGAGAAAAGGAGACTTTTTCTAAGATTATTTAGGCAAATTTTATCTTGCATGCAAGCCCTTGAGTGTTTCTGAAATGAAGAATAAAAGAAGCTGGTTAGAGCAAGCTGATTGGCTCAGCGATTGTCATTCTATAAATTCCATAGATCGTTAAGCACAGGAGCCTGAGTTACGTTTGTAATATTTCATATACCAGTAAAGGGACTTTTCAAAAAGGCTTTAAATGTTTTCCCAAATTCCAACTGAACTTGTTGTCTTGCCTGTCTTGGTTTGGGGCTGATTGAGGAGAAAAGTGAATCACATCCCTTTTTTATTAGAAAAAATATGCAAACACCTCCAAAAGCAGGGTGGACACCATTGATGTTAACTTGGCCAAAAAACAAATTCTTTCAAAATAGACACAAATTTTTCACTAAGCGAGAAATCTCATTTATTTGAACTCATTCACCTATATTTCACTAACGCTGAGAGGTAGGAAGCTACATGCCTGGAGCAAGTGGGGGTGGGTGGCGATCAGAGTTTCAGATGGTCGCTGTAGACAGAGGGAGAACAGCTTCTCCTGTAGGTAAAGACTCATCACTAACTGTAATGGTCTTGGAATTGGGCCTTTTGGCTCTTCATACCTGTAGGTCATAGGCCACCTGTCCTTCCTGAGGACACGCCTTGACATCCTTGCTCTTGCATGCTTTACCCTGAAGCAGCCAATGGTTGGCTTTCCTGTCATCTTACCCAAGCTCATCTTGCCCTTGACTCTTGCCTTTCTCTTTCTTATGTCACAGCCCATTGTACTGAGTCTGACACCAAGGTCAAAAGACTTCATGTTTTATGTAAACTTTGTCACTGGATCAATAGACATGCTCTTCAAGTGAGAGACATTAGTTATTTTTTAATTGGATGGCTGCTAGTGATTTGAATAATGGGTATTTCCAGAAATACAGGTAGTAGATACACAGCATGCAGGTAAGTTAAGTACCAACTCTACCTGGGAATCAGCAGGTATTCTTGATGACTAAGTACCCATATTTACTTTCTGGTAGTTCAGCATCTTCCTAATTATAATTATACTTTATGTCCATCTTATCAGGGTTCTTGGAAGAGAGCACTGTATATAATTGAGTGTAAGCAGGTGGGCTACCGACATTGTCCTGTACCTTAGAATAGTGCCCGCTAAGCACGCAGCCAGTGCTTCCTCTCCATCCCCCTGAAGTTAGACAACTCAGTAAAAAGGTTGGAAAATAACATTAGACCTAATATATTGTGCTCATGGGTCACCAGCTGAAAACTAACTAAACATAAGTACATAGAATCACTTTGATGAAATAGCTCATAATTAATTCTAAGAATATTAAAATAAGTAAAATTTGAACAAGATTATAGGTTTTCCAATAATCTGATTTCTTATTTTCCTTTGGGAACAGACACTGTATTCTTACACACACAATTGACATTGGCTTTGTTTTCTTGTCTAGTCACTGTGTACTTGAGGCGGACAAGGGCAGTTAGATCCCACCGATGTTCACCAAGTCTCCACATGTGCCAGCTGCTCCAACTCTTTATACAGCAGTAGTTATGTTTACAATCCCAGGCTCTTTCATTGCCTTATGCAATTCTCTTGAAACTATTTTAACTGTATAAGTCTTTAAGTTTGAAAAATATTTCTCAATGCATATTTTTGCTGTTTCGATAAACATTTTAAACATAACATATGGTTTTATTTAGTTAATAATTCATGAATACTGAAAAAAGAAATCAGACCTTTTCAGACTTAACCTGTTTTCTTATTCTCATTATTTCAATGCCAATGGAAAAGAACATTCATTTTCATAAGTCAGGAGATATGAGGGATATTGGATCTGTAACCATATTGTGGTTGGCTTATGTCAAAAATGTTCTAGTCTTGGTAAAACATGTCTATATACTTTATAAAAGTATGTAGTTCATAAAAGTATAAAATATAATGAAGTATTACTTTGTTCTTCTCTTTAATTTAGGATTACCAGTTGGATTTTATTCTGAAAAAGAAAATATTTACATTATGTTTATGGTCCCTCTGCATATATATAAAAACATATACACACACTTGTATAGGTAAACACTACAAACTCACCAATTGGAAACAGAAATATACTTTACAGATGTTATCAGAATATGGTTGAAGAATATTTTATACATTTATATATATTACACATGAGGTTATGCATGGTTTTATATACACAGGGGTTTGTAGTTTGAAAATAAATAATCATCGATTTATGTGTAATAAAAATGCTATAGATTAAAATAATTAAAATCTGGCTTCTCAAAGAAAAAAATATTAGTATGGGTTATACTCCTAAGAGAAGTCCTGATATTCCCCACTAGGTTGAAATAATCTGTTATTTTCGGTTTCCTGTAATAGAATAAATAATAGTGTGTTTCATATAACACAGTATTATATCATGCTTCATGAAATTCATACCTTTTATAATCCCTATTTTATTTTCAGTGTATGTTATTAGAAAATCAAAACAGCCTCAAAAACTTTGTAGTTCATTAGGCAAGTTCCTGTAGCTCCTACCAACGAGCTGAGTCATCAAGGCGATTCCCCCTCAGACATCATGGGGTGTGGCTTCTTGGCACATCTGCACCCCCAGCCGGTGGTTACCTGCGTGGATACTCCTTCCCTCGGTTTCTGGGAGACCACAGTTTTCCTCTCACTTCTCTGCTATGTCTTGTCCAGCCAGCCACTTGGCAGAATTGCCCTTTCATAGTCAGGCTGCATTCTCCTGTAAAACATTCACACTCTCCCGCATTAGTGGCCACCGTTACTACAGATATTTAAACTTGGATGACTCAAGTGCATGGCCCCAGCCCTGATCTCTCCTTGAAACTCCAGCACCACGTATCCATGACCATTCACGTCCCTCTGAAGCTCAGAACTGAGCTCAGGACGTTCCCCTTCAAACCCGACTGTGCTGCAGCTGTCCTTGCTTTGGGGACAGTCACGGTTGCCCAGCCCGTACACTGGGAGCCATTTCTTGACACCATGCCCCTCTCTCATGTCATATCCAGATCCACTTGATTTTGGCTCCTCTCTGACTTCCATCCTTCACCGTCAGCCTGTGCCCCGCCCGCAGCCCGGGTCCATTCTCCCGCTGTCTTGCCTTGTGTACCGCCCCAGTTTCCTAACCAGGCTCTGCACATTCAATTTTGCTTCTTCCCAGTCTGTTCTTTGTGCCACAGCAAACTATGGTTTCATATTCCCAGGCTTAAAACTTCTTAATGATTGGCCATACCATTTTCAAGTTAGTTTTGTTTTCTTCATTTGGCTCTGCGGAAGTGAAATGCCTGGGTCAGGTGGCAGCTCCGTTTTGAGTTTTCAGGCACGCTCCACGCCGGTTCCTGCAGTGGCTGCACCTGTCTGCATCCCAGCAGGCCGCGCGCGCGCGCGCGGGGCTCCTGCCGCAGCACCCCTCTCTGGTCTTCCCGTAAAGGCCCTTCTCACAGCTGCGAGGTGGCATTTGTGTTGAAACAGCATCTGAGAATAACAGGGATACAGTTGGGTGAGCGCTTTGAATGTGACCAGCGTAAGTCGATTCTTCTCTCAAGTTATGTTTTTATTGTAATGAAAGACCTAACCTGTCTCTGCATGCACCCTCTGTAGTAATTTTGGAAAACTCGGCCATCCTAAAATAAGTAACATTGTGAGCTGATATGGTGACACCCTAGGCACCCTCCTACCATTAGCCTTTTATTCTGTAAAACACAGTGAGGTCGGTGAACATGTGGCCTCTGTCTCAACCTCTGGGGATATCACCAATCACTCGTGAGACCCTTTCCCAAAAGCCCAGGCTGGAGGGCACCGCCCTCACCGGAGCCGTGGACAAGCTCCAGCAGTCAGCGTAACCGCGCCCAGAAAACAGAATTTATTTGCCACTTCAGAAATGGAAGTGAGTTTATCCCCACTCCCCAGCAATCTATTAGGAATTTCATATTTTTTAAGGGGGAAAAAAGGAAGTTTGCAGGAAAAGAAAGAAACTAGAGGCACTGACTGGGCCCCTCCTGTTCTTCCCTCCCAGCAGCTCCTTAGACTAAATCAGATTTAGTGTTAAATTGGCTAATTATGTCACAAGGCACAGGCAAGGTGATCCTGAAATGAGAAACAAAGCAACTAGGTTGCAGCAATCCAGGTGGACACCCAGGAAGTGGCAGCCCCCCCTAAACGCTCAAGGCCGAGCATCCTAGTGAGGGCCCAGGGGGTGGCTCTGCAAAGTCTCCGAACTCAGAGCTCCAAGAGCAGCCCTGGGCTCACAGACCCACCTCGAGTGGTCCACCTCTCCAAGGGCCGCACAGAGATGTCGGCGCCACATTCAGCTGTTCTCAGCAGGCACCGAGCCAAACAAGCCAATCCCGGCAGTATTTGCTCTTCAAGCAGAGTCCAGTATGAGAGGAAGTGTACTCACAAATGATCAAAACGAGACCTAGGATTTTAAATGAGGAGACCCCAGACATATCCCATTTTTAAAAGGGTCTTTAAGGGCATTAAATTCCACTCTACTCCTGCTTTCTGCTTTGCATCTACTACCAGTATCCTGGGCAACCTTTATGCCGGCACCTGACGTCAGGAGGGTCTCCTGGGCTTGTCTGTGAGGGAGGTGTCCCCTGGGCCACCCCCCCACCTCGGCCCCCACGACCCTGCCAGGACCCTGGAGTTGTGAACAAGGACTGAGGACTTGGCTCTGCAGAATGGCAGCCAGGTGGTTTCCCAGTCTTTGAGTCCCCATCCCTCTTGTTAGAATGTTAATGGCAGGGGGGAAAAGAAAAGTCACACTTAAAAATAGCATCCTGAACAGCTTTGTTTTCCTCCATTTGGACTTCCTACTAGATTTTGTAACACCGCAGCTCTCACCACACGCAGTCCTTCCTGGTGCAGGTGCTCAAACCCCCAGTCACTTCAGGGCTTGACACTTTTAGCCCACAGGTTTCAAACTTCAACCTGCCATTTTAATCATACTTTCCAGCATTTCAGATAAACCCTTCATTGTCTTAAAAATGTAGAGATTGTTCTTTAAAAATCTTGGATATTCGCAGGCTTCTATCAATGAACAGTTTTGTAAATCAATTAGTTTTTCTTGATTATTTTTGGGAACCTGATATTTTTAGCCACTTAAAATATCTGATGCTTAAAGATCCCTCTGTGATTATCCTTCAGTGTGGAATTATACAGGTGACTGAGAATAAAGACTGCTTTAGAGACATTTAGTCTTCAATATGGTATTACATAGAAGATTGAGATAGGGTATGGTGTACAAGCATGCTACATGAAGCAAAATATTAAACCCATCTTTCTGTTTTTCTGTCTTCATACCCTTGACTCTTGTAAGTGTTGGGTGCAGCCATCAAGGCATTGAGGTTATCTGATCCACAAAGTTTTACAAACAGTAAAACTTTATGCCCTATTTACATAAGTATACTTAACTCTATATTCTCTGTAGGAATGCAGTGTCTGCTTCTGTTCCTTGAGTGTGGCAAGTTGTGTTTAGATTTTAACCTACCACTATATTTGTAAAGGCGGGTTTTGTAACTGCTCTGTGTTCACTCCCACTGAGCAACCCCACCCCAGGGAAGGTCTTGGAGTCTGGGCTACATGGCCTATGGGAAAATCCGTGGCTGCAGTGGGACTTTGGAGAACAGAGCAATTACAGGATGGGGTGTAACTAGAGGGTGTGGTGAGATCTGCTGGCTAAGCTTATGTCTCTAATATTCTCCACAACCAGCTAGAATTATGTGATTGGGTCTAAAGTATGCCTATAAATCATTAAACAATAACATCATAAACCAAAACTTATCTCTTTGCCAATTAACATAGTCCATTAGCACGTAAAAGTTAGATGCTTTCCTTCTTTTTCTAATTATCTTGAAATTTGTTTTTAGTATTCATTTTAGATGGTTTCTCCAGCATCAATTGGTATTACGCTAAAAAAATGAAGTAACAATCATTTTTGATGTCAACATATAAATTAACTTACAATTCAAAACAATTTAAAATGTAACGCAGCATTTGTAATTTGGACTATTTTATATTTTTCCTAGATTTTTATCAGAAATTCATTTACCAAAAGTCATAAAATCCTCCAAATTTCCCCTAACCATTTGCCTTATTATTAATACATATTCCTAACACAGACAAGATAACATGCAAATGTGGGCCACCGGTGGATTTTAGATACAGGCCCCCGAGCAGGTTTGGGACTCAGCAGTCTTCAGCCCATTGCCCTCCATTCAACCTCATCCAGGGGCCTGACCTTCGGCTGTGGCGATCACTGCCGATCCACTCTGCCCCACCAAAACACAGGTCCGAGAAAAGCAAGAAATCTAGTGGATGACATAGTTAGGTTGACTGAAAGGTTTATTTATGTTTAGTTTTCTATCACACCTAGTAAACATTGTTTTACTGGGATATGTAATCAAGTGAACATTTTCCTGGGTTGACCTTTACAAAGCAATGGAGATTATTAGTGTGGTGGAGAAAGAGGTAGCCCTGTTTGTACTTGTTGGAAATTTCCAAGAATCATTTCTGCACTATAAACTCTCCATGAATAAGTTCACCTGTGTTAACATAAAATCTACATAGGCACACTCACAGCTCATTTAGATAAGACCTTTTTAGATAAGACTCAGGCTTTTTAAGGAACTTTTCTTCTAGTTATCACAAGCTTTGCACGAAGACCATACAAAGGGAGTGAGAATCCGATAAATTGCTATTTGTGTAGCAAACTTACATCAGCACCCCAACCAGAACTTCATGTGAGCCCCCAAATGTTTTCCGAAGGACTAAGATGATTTCCTCTCACTCTTTTACAAACTAAAGGCGCACTGTATGACTTATCTGTGTGTATGTAGAGAAGAGAAAAGAGAACAAAGATCTTTAAGCTCTGGAGCAAGGTAAGGAGCTTACAAGTTTACATCGTGTGATAATGAAAACCACAGAACACTTGAGGTGAGACGGGAAAAGACACTGCACACTCGCCTGGAGCTGGAGGCGACGTGAACAGTTGGAGGTAGGGAGCACCCAGTTCTGAGTGAGTCGTTACTCGCTTCATGCGCCCAGATAAATCACTGTTTGCATCTATGCCAGTGCTAAACGGTTCTTTTGGTTTTCAGTGTGAATTAATACACGGGGCATACGACTGAATTGCTAACTTTCTCGTGGTCGTGTAGCAAGTGTAGGACAGAACCCAAATCCTTCCATCCTGTGTGGTCAGTCATCCACCCCACCTAGACACAATCACACGAACTTGTATTTTTTTCTGAACTATTTGCTCCATTCAGAGATCTGAGCTGAATGAAAAAGTTGGCTGGGTTGTAATCATTGGGATGTTTTAAGTGACTTGAATGGGTGAGCGTTGCTTGCTTCTGAGGACCTTTGCCTGACAGTGTTTTCAGGCACTAGGAAAGTCAGCCTTTCAATCTCAGACTCTGACATTCTCGGATAAGTCACTTTCGTACCCGGCTTCACGCTGACGTTTATATAATGAGGACAATAACATTTAGCTCGCATAGATGAAATCTCCCATTGTAGTTTTCAGAATACTTCACATTGATATAGTATTCCCTTTAACACTATGAGTGCTTTACAAGTAAAATCAGCCTCACAGTCTGGTGCTTCTTATTGCATAGGTGTGTAAACAGAAAAACAGGAATCACAGTTTGCCACAGGTTTTGAGATATAATAATGGCTAATATCTACTAAGTGGTCACCTCATGCCAGCCGTCATATAATGTCCATTTAATTCTCAAGCACGTTTTTAAGGATTTTATTCCTGTCTTCATTGTAAAAGACTGAGTTTTCCAGGATCACCCAGTGAGCACGGGGTGTTTAGATGACGGCACAGAAACCTACGGGCCCCAGGGTTACCAAAAACAGCCCACGCCAGAGTGGTCCATGAGCAAGTGCTACAGGAAACAAGCTCGTCAAACTGCTGAACTTGGATTTAGTTGTCCTGTTGCCTGAGCTGGCAATGACAACGATGGCATTTCCCGTGGCCCTTCTCAAACTGTTCTCCCAGGGAAATCCCTTTCGTGGATGTCTGGTGTTTCTTTGGCTATGCAGCACCCTGTGGCCCAAATGGTAGTGACCCCACTGCCAAAGAGGAGGTCCGCCCCTCCCTCCCAGTTCGTGGGGAACTGTACGTAGACACAGCAAATCCTCTGAGCCATGTTGGCCCTGTCCTGCCAGTGTCACACAAGCTGCTTCTTTGGTTCCAGTGTCACAGGGCAGAAGCTCACCCTTGTTCTCTGCTTCTCATGTCCTTCGTGGGGGAATGCGATGAGGGGTGGTGGACCGGCTACCGTTCACCGTGTGGACACTTGTCCTTCTCGGTATGCACAGTGTCTTCCCCTCGAGGAATCTCATTGCCCCAGGCCGCCTACTTACGCCACAGTGATCTTCACTGAAATGGCCCACTCGTTCCAGTATGCAACAATAAAACCAAGGGAAGACGTAACAATTCAACGAACTAGACATTCCACCTCCAAACCCAAACTGACCTGTATACTTGACCTCATTTCTGTCGGAAGTATGATAGTAGAAAAACAGCTGTAGTTGGGTTTTTCTGCTTTGTTAAATCAGACTCAGAGCCTGAATGAAGCTGATGAATTTAACTGGCTTTGTCATCGTGCAGAGCCAAGAGTCTGACTAGCTCCTTACAGAAGTACGTATAGCTTCTGCCACCGTGAAACCTGGGGCTCGTGAAGCTTTGGGCATATCTCAGATATGTCGAGCTAGGTTTTAAAAGTGATATTCAAAGTGATCATTGGAATTGAATTGTGTCACTTCCCAACTTCAAAGTCCTCCAGTGGTTTTTCATCACTCCCAAAATCAAATGAAAATAAATTTGAGCAGGGGTCCCATGACCTCGCCTGGCATGCTGTGCCGCTTGCCAGGCAGTTTCGCTGGTCCTGCCCACACCAGCATCCCCCGCCCCCAGGCCTCTCCACACCACCTCCCTCTTCGTCTCTGCCCCACTTCACCAAAGTACGTTTTCAGTCATATCTCATTCGAGCCCCCACAGGAAAACTTCAAATGCACCCTAAATTAGAACAGACCCTCTCTTCTATCCTTTCACAGAACATCATTCTTTTCCCCCCGAAAGAACTTACCAAACTTTTAATTGTAATGCATTTATTCATTGGTTTAATGGTCTTTTAGACCTCTTAACCTACGAGGGCAAGACTGGAGCTTGCCTTGTCAACCACGGCGCCCCTGTCACTTAGGAATATTCTGGCAGAGGGCAGCTGAACAATGAGTATTTGGTGAGTGAACACATGTAAGTGGGAAAATGTAGTATCACCACGTGAAGAGTACTTGATCTCTTACTTCTCTTTTAAACACGTACTTATTAGAAAGACTATAGACCTTGCTAACCAAAAAAAAAAAAAAAAAATCAAAGCAGAAAAGAGCCCTGGCCCGGTTGCTCCATTGCTGGGAGTGTGCCCGGTGCAGGGAAATGCAGCAGGCTCCATCCCTGGCTGGGGCACGCACGGGAGGCAGCCAGTCGGTGTTTCTCTCCCACATCAATGCTTCTCTCTCCTTTTCTCTCCCCCTTCCTCTCTCTAAAATCAGTAAACATATCCTTAGGTGAGGATTAAAAAAAATCAAAAGAAAAGAGACACTTGTGGTATTGCTAAGTACTAGACTCTACAGCAGAATAAGCACACTCTTAGAATGTATTTAGGTTAGAAAAATTATGCTTTAATAAGTATGAGTCAGTATGAATATGACATAGTTCCTACCATCATTTCCCTAGTTTACTTTTTCTTTGTATTACAAAGCCCAGCTCACTCACATAGCATTCCAGAAGAGAAAAGATTATATCACTTTCTAGCCATCTCTTAAATATCAGACATCATCATGAAATGCCAAATTTGAGCTCAATGTATGAATCAGAAAATCATTTTAAACATGCTTTAAATTCGTGTAACAGTAATGATGATCCTCATTCAAACCAGGTTAAAATTTTTAATGACATTTCTGGCCCAAAGTGGATAGTGGCTGAGAGGGGGAAAAATAAACAAAACAAAACGAACATACAGACAAAACCTCTTCCAGCCTACGTTTATCAACTCTAAAAAGCTTGCCCTACACAGAAGCAGCTTCGCATGGGCTGTTGGCAGCAGGCCTAACTGCCTTCCTGTAAATTAAGAAGATGCACCTTGGTTTAGACCGTAATCTAGGTCAAGACGAGACGGTGCTTCATTTGAGATTGTTTGGAGCTGTGAAATAGCACTGAAAATTTGGCATACAAGTTCTTCTGGACATCCACGGATGTACGTGAGAAAGCATTTCTCTTTTAAACTCAGCGCCCCGCCCCCGTTTCCACTTAGCAATAGCAGTGATCCACTCCACACCTCGTAAAGGTGTTTAAAGCTATTGAACAGCTTTTTTTATTTAAAAAACTTGAGATTTTTGGTGGCTGCTATTCATTTTGAAATCTTTCCTCTTCGTTAACTCTCGAATTTGAGAATACATGCAGAGGATAAAAACTAACTGGAGACCATTTGCTCTGAGTTCGTCTCAGCAGAGTTACGATAGGTTTTTTGTCCCCCTCCTGGAGACGGACACGTTTGGTTTCTCTGCCGAAAGACATACAGGACTACCCTGGTTACGAGACAAGTTTGGGACATAGATTATGTCACAGGGAGGATTTCTGATGGACCCTTCCTGGACCACAGCACCGGTGAGTTCACCGAGCGCCACTGGTCCCCGGCCCGCTGAGCGCGGAAGATTGTTTCTCAGCAGGTTCCCCCTCAGACCTGGAGAAAGGCTTGTTCATTTGTCTGCGTGTTTGTTTTAAACATTTCAGGACAGAGGAGCCTTTTGTGGACACTGTGCCACAAAGGAAGCTTATTTTTAAAGATCAAAGACATGATTTTCTCATTTATAGAACGTGCAGTAGTGTAAGATGCCCTCTGTACCAACATCAATCGCCATTGTAATTCCCCAGTTGTCACGCTATCTGGGACGTGATGTATTGATAATAAAACGACTTAGAAGCCTTCCAGGCCCCGGGAAGGCCGTGAAGCTACATGTGTCTTCAATAAAGGCACATTCTGCAGCCAGCACCGTTCTGCTATCGTACTATTGGGCTATGTATTCCATTGTAACATTACAACAATGGACTTGTGATTACACATTCGATTTTCAAATGACAAAAAAAACATGGAATGTAAACTATAGTTTTGGGGGAAAATTAGCATTCAAGAGGTTAACTATTGGTCAGAAAGAAAATGCAGAATCAGGATTCTAAGGGAAATATTTACCTTCAGAAGCAAAAATACTGCTTTACAAAAATAATTAAGAAGACGTTGTATTTTTGTATTTGTTTTGCTTACAAGAAAGTGAGGTGTTTTTTTAAAACTTTCTACTAAATGCCTCCATTCATCAAAAGTTTAATAATGGGGTAAAAAAGGGGACAGTAAAATACAAGCAATTGAAGTAAATTATGAAAGTATAAGATATTTATTCCCTTTTATGTGATTGGGGTAGGTCTTGATGGTTGTTTATCTATGTAGCATTTATTTATACTCTCCCTTCTTTCGAAAACAATTTAAGGTGGCTAAATCGTGACATAACTGATTGATAAAATGAACTGATGTTTTTATTAGTAACACTATGAAACGCACATGGGACATTTTGAAAATCTTCATATTATCCCTACATTTGTATGAAAAAGAGAGTTGTAAAAACAGAATATATTGGAATGGAAGGTTTAACTTCTCAGTGCTCACGTGACTAACCAGTTTCAGAGACGAGGAGCAGACGACCGAGGGTTAGCTGGAGCTTCATAACGTACAGCTGCTCACGTGCTTCCTGTTGGGTAAATATTCAGGTCTGGAGAGTCGCATAACCGATTCCACACACAACTTAAATTTTAACATCAACATTTGGCAGAAAACACCTTCTACATGCATCTTGCAACACCACGAGATATGCTGCAATGACATTTTTCAAAGCATCAAATACCATGAAACCTTAAGATCTGTTTCTATCAGAAAAAAAAAACCCTCAAACTTTTTGTGAATTGTGCTGCTATGAACATTGGGGTGGGGGAGGGGTTTTCAGGAACAACTCTAAAGGACACATGGACAAAACCAAGGGGGTGTGGGGTCAGGGGAGGGGGATGGGAGTGGCTGGGGTTGGAGGGGAGGGTTGGGGAGAAAATGCAGACAACTATACTTGAACGACTATAAAAAAAAACCCTTAAAGTTTGATTTGTTATTTATTTTTACATGTTTAGTCCAAAGTTTAAATTTCATTACTCCCTCTTTACATGAAATTGAAAGAATGGCAACACAACCCAAATTAGTAGATTGAGCTTATTCTAAAAAACATCAGCAAAAAAAAAAAAATATATATATATATATATATATATATATCAGCAAGGTAAACAAATTAGTTCAATGAAGTTGTGGCTGGAAAGTATGTAAGTAACGTTATTTTAATCAACAAAATCAATAGCAATTTGGGGGTCTCACTTTTCTTTTTAATACCAGCATTTATCCTCAAGACAGGCAACAAACTTCAGACTTTATGAGAACATAGATTCTGGAATTTCACCAGTAGAATGCACAGAGCTCTGAAAATGCTGTGCAGCCAACTTGCCAGTGACATTGCCTGTTGACCAGTGTTGCTAATCTCACGTCCTGAGTCTCATCTGAACCCCTCTGGTGTTCTTCACCCACGTGGGCCTCTCTCACACCCATGCGTCTCTGGCTTCTGCTCCGGCTGTCACGATAGTCCCAGTGAGTCTTCACACTGTGGTCACAGTCCTCTCACAACACACTGTGCCCAGATGTCTCTTGCTAAATTCCTTTGAGACTTTCCATTGGTCTCAGGACGAAAAGTTAAAATCCTTAGTCTGGCCCCTTCTTAACCCCCACCTCCTTCTGCATCACCTGAGCCCCCTGAGCCCGTGACTCTGAGACCCCACACTGGCCTTCTCTCACTGCCCCAAACTCACGTTTTCACATCTCTCACTGGGCCTTTGTTCAAGGTCTTTCTTCTGTCAGGAAGGTTCCTCGCCCTTATTTCTCACGCTGGCTCTGCTGGGCCCAGGGAAATCCTAACCACTTCCTCACAGAGCCTTCTCTGGGTCTCCCAGGTCTTCCTGCTGTGTGGTCTCATAGCATCTGTCACTGTTACATATCTACAGCCTTATTTGCATGATCATTTCACTAATGTCTCTCAGCTAAATGCGGACAAATGCTGTCTGTCTGCCTTTGCTCCTCTTTGTGTCCCCAAACCTGTGACTGTGCCTGACACATCGTATGCACACGATCATATTGGCTGAGCAAGTGAGCGTACATGTGGGAAGCTGGCCTTTCCCTTAGCTCGTCCCCACTGGCCAGCATGCAAAGGCCACTGGAACAGATTTTCAAGGTACTTTGTACGGGAGCTACCACTCGATTCCTTCATGTGTCTCTAATATTAAAATGGCAAGGGAGACCCCCAAAAAACACCATTAATTTTGCTGATTAGAAAAAAATTCCTTAAATATTTCTCAGCCACAACTTTATTGAACTAATTTGTTTATCTTGCTGAGATTTTTTTATAACAGGCTCAATTTGCTTTTGACAGACCACAGGCCTCACTGTATTATTGTAAACCTGTCACATATTGTGTAAAAGACCTCTAATCTCCCCAAATGTCTTCTCCTCTTATGCGTTATGTGTTTTTATAAAGAATCTGCCTCGTATTTGTCTCTAATAATAGGATAGAAAATAAGAATAATAGGGTTCTACCTATATAGACTCATTGTGCTGAATTGTAAATAATTCAAACACTTTTCATCTCCAAACTTCATTATCAAATAGAATTTAAGTACAATTTTAGATTCTTCTCTGAGCTAGATTATCAAACTTCCATCCCAATTGTATTTTCATGGGAGATAATTGTCTGGTGTCAGCAGAAGGACATTTAATAATTTTCTGCAGGAGTGAGCAGAAAATTAAGAACCTTAAGAACAAGGCAGTAACTTTCTTTGAATGATGATATTTGTGTACTTTCATTGGCATATTTAAATTTCGTTTGCATACACTTTTTCCTATGGTGTTAAGCTAATCAATTTACACAGAAAGAATCTGCATCTTATTGTTTTTCTCACTGTGCTTTGTTTCAAAATATAATTGAAAATTGGTGGGGAGTATAGGATATATTCATTACACAATGACACGAAGGATTTCAGAGAATTTTAATCACCCTCCAAGATGAAACCTAATGACAAAAAGTTGTTGTTATCCTTTCTGTACTTTACCTGACTTTGCATGGATGTTTTGAGCTCAGTGGTTCCATCCTGTTTTATTAGTTTCAGGGTGGTCTATACAAATTGAGAAGTTTGTGTGTTCTGAAAGAATATGACTAGTTTTATTTTGACAGACTTTTTTTAATCCTTCCCCAAATGTATGCTTATTGATTTTAAAGAGAAGGGATGGGAGAAAAAAACAGAAGAGAGAGAAAAATATTGCTGTGAGAGAGAAACCAATGGGTTGCCTCTCCCACGCACCCTGACCAGGGATTAAACCCTCAACCTTTTGATGTATGGATGACATTCCAGCTGAGCCAACTGGCCAGGGATGACTTTATTTTAGATCTAGTCAATCTCAAAACTCCCTTGACAAACATCTAGTTAAGAATTTCCATTATCAACCAAGAGTCTATTCCTAGTCTTACAACCAATAACTTTAGCTGACTAGGGCAAAACTTTTATTTTAATGTATAAATACAAGTAATAACAGTGCTTTATAATTAAAAGGTATTTGAAGATATTAGCTAGATAAATTCACATTTTACTCTTTGTAAAGATAAATAGGCCATATAAATTTCTTGCTTTTACTGCTAGAAAAAAAGCTAAAACTATACGGACATATGAAATAAAATTAAGCTTAACACACTGCTAGGGTAGCCACAAACTTTTTATGACTTTTAATATTTGCTCTGTCTCATTGTTATAAATCAGCAGTAATCCCTTATTATAATACAAATATTATATGCTCTACAAATATAAACTGTTATCTTCAGCCCATGGGAAAACCGTATGTTCTTCCTTTTTAAAGGTGAGGAAATCGCGGAAGAGAGAACGGGTGTCTTGCTCTTGCCCAA
This sequence comes from Tonatia bakeri, assembly GCA_004024845.1. NCBI lineage: Eukaryota > Metazoa > Chordata > Mammalia > Chiroptera > Phyllostomidae > Tonatia > Tonatia bakeri. Next base: position 76,560 of record PVIA01001059.1, read on the forward strand.
GGTTCTGCCGGTGCAGCCGTTCCGGGGTCGAGCTGGGCTCCTCCCAGGCAGTTCACTTCAGAACCCGCACTTTCCGTCCTGCAGGTGGGGGTTGGACAAGTGGCCCCACAGACAGCAATCGCCAGAGAGCTGCAGGCGCTGTGGGAGCACGGGGTGGAAGTGTCAGAGCCGGGGGCCTGAGCCTCCCTGGCCCTTCCCCAGCAGTGTTACGTGGGAGTTGCGTGGGGCGCACAGGTCAACCACCCCACGTGAGAAGACCCACGGGGACTTGAGTTCAAGACCAGTTCAGAACCATCAACTTCCTGAGTACCTACAATACCGAGAATTTGACGTCCCCTCTACTGCAGCGTGCCAACCGGTTTCCTCCAGCTCCGTTTCTTTCCAGGGAGCCGCTGACAGAGGATTTCATTTTTTCCTTTCTATAAAGGAATACTGATCCGTGGACCTAGATTACCAGAGATGAATTCCTTTTCTCTGCTCAAGAACCCGTTCCCAGTTGCAGGGTGTCTGGTCATTCTCTCCCCGCCCTCGCCATCATTTGCAGAAAGAGCCCTTCACCGGGACTCATGTGTGTAGTTATTTGCTTCGCGATATGAGTACCATCGCCAAACAGCATCTTAGATGCACAGCAATGGTCTGAAGGAGCGGCAAGGTTTTAAAACGAAAGTACTGATGGCATGCCTACAGCATCCTAGGTCAGGTATCCACTCTGTAAAAGACCAAATGATTAATGTGACATGACAAATATGAATGATGCCATTATGTGTGTTTGTGTGTGTGATTCATATGTATGTAATGTGTGTCAGATATAAACATGTAACATGGTATACATTTTATATGCATTATATATACATGAGGTGTGTGTATATGTGTGTGTCTAATATGTGTATATCATTTTATACGTCTATATACAGAGAGAGAACCGGGGATAGATGATGTTGCTGACAGGATTATGGATTTTAAAAAGCACCAGAAAGTAACCTCATCTCCTTCACAAATTTGTGATCTAAGAGTCACCTACCTTCCCTGTCTGTCCCCTAGCACACGGCCTAGAAGAAGGAAAGCACTCTGAAAATCTCCAAAATAGACAGATAAATAACAAATAGACAAATATTGAGAGGGAGGGAATATGAAAGAAGGGCTTGGCAGGCCAGCTGAACCATCCAGCCCCATCTCTGAATCCAGTGTCACCCATTTCTTTTCCCTTCTCCATGTCCTGGGTGCCTCCGTGACTGCCCAGGTGTTTGCCCTGCTGCTCCGCCACCGTGGGTGAGCTCATGTTCCATTTTCTCAGCTGCTGGCTCACACAGCGTTTCTGAAGAATGTTGGGAAAATCTCCCAACCAGATCCTGGATAAACCTATCCTGTTCCATCTCACTGGATTTCTCTTTGACCTTTTGTGTGAATTTATTTTTAACAACTAATCCTGTTGCCCAAGCAGCCCCTGAGGTTCTTTGTCACATTTCACAATTTCTTAGGACATCCGCTCCACCCATGTTCATCTTAACAAATGGCTTTCTCTTCCCTGCATCACGTTAGATGACCTTTCTCCTCTTTCACAGCCAACCTTCCCACCCACCTACCCTTGGTCGTCATGATCCTCACACACATCCAGCCATCTCACCGCCCTCTGCCGTCTGCAGCCCTGCCCTTGTCCTTGGTCTTTACTTCCTTATGAGTGTGCTCAGGACGACTCATCCTTAAGCAACCAAAGTGAAATTATTATCAAGAAAACATCCCCTTCAACTCGGTCACACTTCTTTCTCTTTCCATCACGATCAAGCTTTCCCGCTCCTGTTAGCTGGCTTCTGTACTCTCTCTCTCATGAAAACATGTCTCCAAGGTCACAAGCATGCTCCAAAATCAGACCATATGACCTTCAGACAGTTTTCATTCTTTCAGAATGACCTGCAGCTTTTAACAGTGTTGCCCAATTATTTCTTCAGAAAACACTTTCCCATGGCCTCCAGTGTGGCTCCTTGGCCCCGACTCCCTCCCCCTTCCCTCAGTGGTCCAGTCTCCTCTTCACGCCTCTACACCCTCCATGGAGATGTTTCCCCAAGTACAGATCTGCTCCTGCCAGTCTCTAGAAGGCGGACGTCAGCTCCATGACTGCCAACTCACATGTCAGCATTTTCAGCCTCGTGCATTAACCAGCCACGGATCGGGCCCCTCACTGAGTCATGAAAGACCAACACACCCGCTTTCTGAAAAACAAGTTACTTCTCTTCAATTCTTTTTTTTTGTTATTTATATCAATTATCTCTTAGTCAACATGTTCAAAACCTAAAAGTCATCTGACTTATCTTTGCCTATCTTATATCTGCCATGTATTTGTGTTTGCTTATTTTTGTTTTTTTTATTTTCCTTCTTTTTTTGTTTCTTTTTTGTAGGGTGAGGAGAGTGAAATAAATGGAACAGAGAAAATTGAATTCATTGTTCAATACTTGAAAACTACTTCAAGGACTATAAGGCTAAAATAAGAAACTCAAGACACATTCATTTTAGATGTGATTGCTGTTTAAAATGACTAAGGAAAATGCAAAACCAATGCATTTTTTCCTTCAATGGGACCAGAAAACAAATATTTGTGAACTTACACAGTAGTATGCAAACGTAATCCTCGGTCTCTGGGAATGCAGTGTGACATAAAATGTCTCCTACCCTTTGTCTAATTATCACAATGTGCAATTGGAATTAGCAACAGGAACACAGATGAGGAGGGCTTTAAACAGGACAGAACAGTGGCAGGTCTTAGGTAAATTCACAAACATTTTTCTCTTTGTAAAGGCAAATAAGCCATATAAATAAAAGTCTTGCTTTTCCTACTAGAAAAAAAGCTAAAACTACACAGACCCATGAAATACAGTTAAGCTTAACACACTACTGGGGTCACCACATGCTTTTTTATGGCAATACTTTTTCTGTCTGTCCTATCAGCAGGAATTCCTTATTATAATACGTCTCTTAGTTTTAAAAGAATTTGAGAACTGAAATTATCAACACAAGACATCAAATCAAGTTTTCTTCCAGTTTATATATTTCATTTACTTTATTCTAGAGTTCCTGCTCTTCTCCAGGGAAGGGTTTAGAATTCCTGTGCATGAGAGGGAGCTACAGACCTACCTAAAGAACAAGAGAAGGTAAGTCCCAGGCACTAAAATGTGCCCAGATGTACGAAACGAGACAAAAACACTTCTTAAAATAGACAACTTGTTTGTCTTAACAAAATTAGACACTTTTGCTAAGTTGCAGTATGCTCTGCTATCAACTGCCGTGAATTTGCTGTAGGTGAATGATTCCAAAGAGTGTTGTTCTGATTTACATGCTCTTTTTGCAAATATGAAAACAATGGCATTTCTGCAGTGTTTTTGTTCTGGAAAAGTAGATGAATTTGAACATGTTGAAATACAGACTCTGCTTTTTAACTAGAGAGACTTTTCTACAAGGATAGCGTGAACTGGACACAATGGATTACAGAATGTGGGTGCATGTTCCCCCCACTTTGGAAGCGATCTGTTTTGAGCCCTCTTGTTCTCAGGAAGTCTTAATCCTTTCTGAGCAGCCCTGACGTGGCAACCTTTTGAGAATTAAACTTGTACCTGGTTATTTTTTTCTCTCCTTGCTATAGCTCAGTTCGTTTTCTCAGTGGTAACCACGGTCTAGTAATTTAAAGCTTTTGAACCTTGTGAACAGGTTCATTTGAGACCATATTCTGAGTGGTTTCCTCAAAATGAAAAGTGCCTTCTTCTAGGGAACTATGAAAGAATTTACGACAGAAAACGTGGTGCATCCCGTCCAGGGTGTGTGTGCGGTACTATGCCCAGAGGACCCAGTGTTCTCGAGTGAACCGTTCAAGCGGTGTCTGACTCCTTTGGTTTCGTGGGTTGAGTTCTTTGGGTTTCTTTACCTTCTGATGGATGGTTTGTTTCTTCTTTTAATGCAAAATTCAGTAAAAATGTCCTATGGTTAAAGGGTTTTCTACATTATGACATAATTATAAAGTACAAGTATAAAAGAATGATTACATTTTTACATTAGAGAAAAATGAGTTGTGTGGGTATATTTCCTTTTGATGCCTTTCATTCAAAGCCCATATATTGTTTTTTTTAAGATGAAAAAAAAAAACATTATTACAGGAGTTGAGACGTTAAGTGCCTACCTCTTAAGAGACTGTGTCAATAATGGTTTTGTCGCTGATGTGATTTTATATTCAGGTTATTAGATTTAATTTAATTGTGTATCTCAAACAAATAATCTTTTATTTATTTTTTCCCACATGGAAGCTGTCACAAATTCAGTGCTTGCAGAAGAGTCTTTTGCTCTTCCGCTTACAGGAGGGCAAAGACAAGACAGAAAGACTTTTCTTTTTTGAAGAATAAAATTGTGGTTTAAGTGTTACATAAAATAACAGCAACTACTGATTTTTTTCTTTTAATATCCCTCTCAGGAATTGATGTTTTACTTTTCCCCTAAGGGCATCTCAGAGAAAAGTGATGTGAGAGTCCTTTAATAAAAGTTCTGGCATGCGTAGCCACACATTCTACCCTACTCAGTGAGTAATTAATCAAAACTAACAAAAAGCCCTGGAACAACTGGCTGTGTTGGGTGCCACCTCTGACCTCTGACACAAGGCGGGGTGTCTCTCTTCCCCTTGATTTCCATTTAGGGAATGGTGAGATGCCTCTGTTAAGATAAAACAGGGAAGGTAAAACGGATTTATAATTCACCATTGTGTTATTTCCTGGGTAACTGTTCTTTGAAGATCCTCTCTAAGAATTTTAGCATTATATTTTGCACACGGTCTATGGCAACAAAGACCCTGGAAATTTCCATGCAATAGAGATGCCTGGATAAGAAATGATTTATCTTGAGTTGCTTTGCTGATATTTTCCTCAAATCCTCCTCCTCGCTTTTCTTTCCTTTCAAACGTGAGTCACAACAAAGGAACACACTATGAAGAACTTATCTGTGTAGTTTTCTAATAGACTTTAAATAAATTAAATGTTTAGGATAAATTATCATTGAAGTATCCCAGGAGTTAGGAGCACAGTTCCTCTTATTACTGGTGGGAGCTGAGTCCCTTATTTCAGACACTCCAGGCTGAAATGTAATCACCTGTGTGTTTTCTCCTATAAATATGTAACTCGGCACTCAGTGTAGAAGCAGTCCTTGGTTCTCTGCGTGCACCGCCGATCACCAATGTCTCACCTTAGAAGAAGCTCTTTCTGGGAATGCCACTATAATAAGACATGTCAGCCTCCCCTTGTCTTTCAAGCAGCCTCTTTTTCACCCCTTGTCTGTCGATTCATGAAAAGCACTCTTCCCGTACTGGGAGGCTCTCTAGGGTAACCATTTAGTCTTCGATGGCTAATACAAAAACTCGAATGCTTTAGCGCTCCTCCGAGGACACACTGAACAATGATAACTTTCCATCTGAGACGGTTGCTGCTATGCAGTAAGCCGCTGCCTTCACAACACACACACAAGCCTAATCTCAATGAAGGAATGGACGTTATCATCCACATACTTCCTCACGTTTCTAACCTAGGAAGAACACTTGAATGAAGACAAAACTAAACAACTCTAAAAGAACTCAAACAACAACTCTCTCCAAGTTATATCACCTAGGACAGTTTCTCGAGTTTGCCTGTTCTAATGTAGACTAGATGCAGTGACTATGATTTTAGAACCTGTGCATTGACTGATGTTTTCCAGTATGATTATACATGTCCTGTATACTTACTAAAGTTACTCAGGTGTTTTAACTAAGCCTAATACTCAGAGATGTTTCCTAAAATTGAAAAATGACAAAATGATGTATTTCAATGGCACCTCGAACCAAACATCACACAATCTCTTGACACAGAGTCCTGCTGGTGTTTAAAAGAGTTGTTAGGGAGAACAGAAAACATGTAACATATGACATGGTCTGTTGTAGAAGAAGAAAAAAGGAATATCGTAAATGATGGAAACTAATATTTTTAGTCAGTGAGCTCCACCCTTTTCCAGGCATTTATAAAGTTGAACTCAGAAATGCAAAATCACTGACTCACATAGAATTTTTGTTATTTTTTTCCCTACTGGATCAACATTGACCAGGGAAAAGGAGACGCAAAGAACCTACAAAACACCCAAATCAAATAGTCCCGCCTAGCCTCATCTGGGATTGGAGACTGGTCCGATCACTGCTTGGCAGATAATCAAGGAATTGGAGAGATGAAAGAAACAGCATAAATTAAGAGGGTCACAAGACACAGTGAGCCACTCTGACAATTCTAGGCAGCTCTGTGTTTGCTGTGCTGGGGAGCAAAAATCAGAATGGCCAACTACAGATGTTACTTTTCACCTGGACGTGTTGGTATTTTGAGATGTTGTGGTGGTTTTTCACTATGCTGCTTGGTCCCTTCCTCCTGAACATGCAGGGCCATCCCCGAACCTGGACAGAAGTGTGTGCCTCACTGCCTCCTACTTCCCATGGAGCCTGGGAGGCAGAGACTTGGCACTCTGCAGCTGCCTGTCTGACTTTGGAAATTTGGGAAAGCCTGTCCCTAAGGGAGTGTCCAGGCTGACTGGGTGCTTTGGCTCTTCACGTTTGTATCCTATTTGATGTCTTGTCATATAGCCAAGGTGACAATTTGCCTCAATTAAAAAAAATTCTAAGTGACATAAACACATTTTTTTGCCAAAGTATATAACATAGGGAGGAATAGGAGCAAGAAACAAGAAGTTTAGAAAAAAATTTTCCTTTTGTTAGATCACTGCTTTTATTTTTAACTGTGGATTAAAATTGAATAGCAATTTATAGTAGGAAGTCAGAGAGGGAGCAAAATGGATTTGTTGGAGCTGTCCCAGGGATAGTAAAGAACTGGCAGAAATACCTATTTAATGCAGAGAGGTCATTGGCAGACTCACTTTAAAACATGTTAAATAACACCTCGTGCAGTTTATTATTTCAGTTTAATCTGATATCAGATATAAAGCACTGCCCTCGCAGAGTTAAAGTCTGTGGATATTTTAATGCCTGCACCCAAACCACATGGTGATTATTCCTGGACCCAGACAGAAACCATACTGGAAAATGATGTGGCCAATGGCTTTCTCCCCGGGCACACAGCCTGATCCCTCCCTGGCTGTGGCCCCCCATGCAGCCAAATTTGCACAGGTGGGAAGCAAACTTCTGGTAGGACACCGTGGAAGAGCTGTGTGAGCTGAGATACATCCTGCATCCCCAAGGGTTTGTTCTTGTCCCTCTGCTCTGTCACCCACGTCCCAGCCCTGAGGGACTGTGTGTGTCCTCTGCGTTGTTAAAGAGCTGAGGCTGGGAAAACGCCCGGCATAAAGTAACGGGTGGTCCATCTGAACCCCCCCATTGGCCGGCTGAGACTGCACCATGACCTTCGAAGCACATGGCCCAACTCACTGGCAACCGTTTAAGAAAATGTCCTTTTAAATGCCATCAACAGAGAATAATTAGGAGAGGGGCAAAGCAAGGCAACTAAAGGCAGAAGCGGGAGTCTTCTGTTTATTAACTCATGAACCAGAGACATTTCCTCACAAACTACATGGACCATTTTTTTTTTCTTTCTAATAGGTGGTATCTCTTTACTTTCAGTTTTCCAAACAGCACAAAGCTAAATAAATAGGCCCATCCACTGCTCCAGGGGCTGCAGTTTGATGTGAGGAAGAAAGCTAGGGTTAAATTCTTCTTCAATCAATTCCTCATTGGCAATTTCTCACTTCTTCTGTTTCTTAACCTGTAGCATGGGAATCACAATTTATTTCTACTAGTACTCTTTGAAGACAGAATTTGATCAATACACCAAGGGCCATGTATATGCTTAATAAATTGTGCCCGCCGCTGTCCTTTGGGGTCACTGTTTCACGAGGGCCCCTGTTCTCCAGCAGCTACTGTTTTGGACTTCCTTCCCTCAGATCCATTGGTCAGTGGATAGAGCGCAGACATTTCCGACACTCTTATATTTTATCCCAATTCACTGACAGAGAAGGGCTGAAATACTAAACATGAGTAGTAGAAGAAAGAATGGGAATAGGCAATGCTGAGAATTCCTTTTTTTTTTTAGTAGCTTAGTCACAGTTCAAGCAAGCCGCATTCCACCACTCAGACCACCCCACACTGAGAAGATTTAGGGAGGCGCAATGAATGTTGAAAGTTTTACCTTCAAGAAATGTAGCCAATTGCCAGCGATCTCTCCAAGGCATCTTTCTTGTCAGTTTCTGAAAAGAAAGCTCTGCTTTACCAGAGATGACCTGGCGTAAAAAAGCCTGATAAATTGGAGGGTAAGAATGGATGACAACGGCATGTAGCATCCACATCTAGCTTTAGGGGACTCCATGCTCACGAGGCAGTGACCATTTGGTTGCTACTCTGTCCCTGGTGATGCCCAGCACACAGTGCAAGTTCCATGAGTGTGTGTCGGGTGGATGAATAAATTAACCATTTTCCTGGGGAATAATATACTGGGGGGTCTCCATTCTGAGAGCTCAGAGTCAGATTCCGATGATGGAGCCTGCTATTCTTCACTGTGTGTGGAGGTGGCAGCCACTCATTAGAACTTGATCTTGATTTTGTGGGATTTCAACACTGTGTTAGTGCATCCTCTCCCTACCCTCAGCTGCTTGTAGATATCCCCAGACTGACCCTGATTAGAAGAGAGGTGCTTTGAGACCTTTCCATGGGCATCTTTTACGATTAGGAAGCTATTTATATGGTACAGTTTCTCATAGCTCATTTATTTCTTGCTTTGTGAGACAGAACATATAAGAAATGTCATACCAAATGAGCCCAGTGACCGGTGCAGCCAGCAGTGGGCCCCCAAAAATATCTTACATGAGATTGTGGTTGCCATCCAGGCATCCCCTAAACAAACTTCTCTGATGGCCCCTGATATTTTACCAACAGTTGCTCATATCAGAGAATTCATTTCACCATTTTAGATGCTATAAGCTAAAAGTAATTTTTCATGGATCCCTGCCTCAATCTTAGTAAAGTTTCTTATGATACAATGGATGCTAAACGCTGATAAAATATGATTGTCCAGAAATAGATTGTTAACTACTAACAAAGTGTTTTTAATTAGTATCACAAGTATGGGTGAATATCAACATAAAATATTGATCTCATAGATTTCTACCTCCTTCTGTTCCTTTTTTTCTCTTTGCTCATTTCTCTGGGAGTGATGCTGCTTTAATCCACAAATTGTGTGGTGTTTGCTTTATTCAAGGGCATAGAAATCAGCACATAATCTCCCTCCTTGTCGACTTGTAACATTTACATGAGACTACTGGTGATACATTGTTTTATGGCAGCAAATTTTTAGGAGAGCCAGAGGTTAAAAAAAAATTCAACTTGCAAACAAAATAAAACTCAGTTGAGTTAACAACGCTGACTTCAACTGAATAGCATGTTCAAGGCAAAAGATATTTTCTGTACCTCTATAAAGGAAACTTTTTTCTTTTGGCACACATATCATTCAAGTGCCAAAAGAGAAAGAAAAAACCCTCTCAAACACTGTTATTGAAAAAATTTCACGAGAGCCGGTCTCACTTCTCCAGCAGAGCAGCAACCTATTGTACCTTTCCGGGAGGGAAGCGGCTGAGGCTTTCAAAAACACGGCCCGCGTGCTGCAACACGTTCATTTAAAAATACTGTTTCTATTATTCTCGAACGCCTAGAGTAAAACCTCATTGTAAATGGTGTTATCACCAGGAATGGTAAGTTGTTTTCATGCACGAAGTTCAAACCCGCCTCTAATGTGCTCAATTAGGGGAGCTTTTATAAAACACCTTAGGAGCCACTGAGGCTACATGTGCTGTGATTTTTTTGTATTTGGGTTCTCATATCCTTGTGACCTACATAGCATGGGGGAGTCAGCCGTCAGCTGGCGTTTCTCAGAGCTGCTCAAGGAGAGTTTCTACAGCAGGGACTGGCAATTTGCGCGCCGGCTTCTGTGTGCCTCTCTCTGTGCCCAGCTAGAGACCTGCCTACCGTCCACTTCGTCTGTTCCAGTACTTACCACTGACACGCTCCATGCAGGAAAGGCCTTTGGTGCGAGTACAATCTTAGAGTAGATTCATACAAAGTGCAATAGCCTTTGTCCAAAGAATGAGGTGTGCAAAGAAAACCCTGGATCAGTACTCCCTCCTCTGTATCAGATTTTGACCTCAAGACCTATCTAAGTTGTCTGTAGATGGTTTGAACATTTCTTTGCTCTGTCCTGGAAAGGGACAGTGGGAGGGGGTGTGGAAGGCCCTTCAGCTCCTCTTCTCCGTAGAGTGGGCAGCACCCTGACGTCCCTGGAGTCACCACCAGCGTCCCCCTCTCCCCCTCAAACACCGCCCACCAGGTTCTGCTGGGAAGCAGTGTGCGAAGTGCCAGAGTATACTGTCCCTCGCTTACGTGAGCCCCATTTCAGCTCTTGATGGATTTTTAAGATCACAACTATGTCAAATGCCAGATTTCAAAATCAAGGTGAAGTGGCACTCAACGAGCGATCTGATTACTGCTTAAGAGCCAAAAGGAAGATCTGAAAAGGGAACCGAGTATCAGTAATAGACGGCCACATCCTAGTTTAAATGGTGTTCATTGTTCTTTAATGTGTGTGTGAGGTCTGAGATTATACCTAAATATCTCTTGGGGAGTATTGTGGATAGATCAGGAAACAATAAAGAATTTGCTGTCGGTCCAAGCAGACTGAAAAATGGTAAAAGGCAGACATTGGAAAGTGCAAGTTTTGTCTGGCGTGCATTGGAGAAAATTGGCTTAGGGGAGAAGCCGAGTCTTTAAAGACAAGGGCACCCCCTTCACTGTGCATTAATTTATGTGTGTGCAGCATTGTGCTAGGCCCTCGGAGGGATACACAAATGAATCAAACATACATCCAACCCACAAGGAGCTCTCCATCTGTTAAGGAAAATCAGTCATGAGTAAAACACATCAAATAAAGGGATTCATGATACAGACGTCCGTGTGGCATGTCATGGAGATTCAGAGGAGGAAAAAAGATTAGTGCAGGATTGCTTAAAGAAAATTCTCTTGTTTAAAACATTTGCAAAGGATGGTGCAAAGACTTCCAGAGACCCCCTTCAGCCACGCCCCCTAGTGGAGGGACATAAAATGGTCACATTCCAGCTTGTTCTTAGTTCACGTCTGCGCTCAATAGGCCCATTAACGGAATAGAAAGAGGTATTTTTGAAAACGCATTTGACCGGAGTTAAAAGCAAGTGAAGCATTTTTACCATTCTTAAATAGCATCATTTATTCACTTAATGATTATTTCCTAAGTGCCTACTTCCAAGGAACAAATGTGGTATTGTGTGGACACCTAATTTATGGCGATAGTAAAGGTTGCCCTGTGTAAGGGCACAAGGAGATAGTTGGAGATTTGAAAGTGCAAACACGTTGAGGACTTAAGATTGTTGGAATAATTTAGTCACCTCATTGGGAAGTCACATCAGAGCAACAGCCCTGAGGGCGACCCCTAAGTGTTATCCCCGTTTATTTGCTCAGGCAGGTCTTCTCAAGTGGGCGCAATTTTGCCCTTCAGGGGACATTTTTGCTTGTCACAATTTAGGGAGGGGACGCAGTGGTAGGCATCCACAGGTAGGCATCCACTGGCATCCAGTGGTGGGTGGAGGCCAAGGATGCTGCCGAACACCCCGCAATGCACAGGACAGCCCCCACCACAAAGAAATACCCAACCCAAACTGTCAGTCCTACCGAGGGAGTGAGAGACACTGGCCAAAACCCCATAGCACCACGTCTCCCCACCCCGCTCAGCCTTCCTCTGCTGCTTCTCTCTGCTGGGCCACCAAGTCACCACATGGCCATGACAGATGGGAATGGGGACAAAGGGACTGACTCTTATTGCTGGGATACATTGGGAACAGTGTGCTTCTGTAAACCAAGGATGGGAATATGAACCCATTTTCCCAAATAAATATTTGTGTGCATGGTGATCAGACTCCCATTCCATCGGGACATCATACCACAAGCCAGTTGTTATGAAGTGTTCTGAAAGTCTACTGACTGTTTTGTTTATAAGTTTCATTACAGTGTAGGTCTCAGAGACGCGAAGTAAAGGTAGCATTTGAGCAGTCTTTTCTGACCAACAATGCACAACACTCCCAGGTGCTTCAGGCAGCTTCTCAGGCGCCCTGCCAACCTCAGCGATTCCCTCTGTGGAGGCTGGACCGCTGGAGAACACACTTCCCATCCACGTCACATCCGTTTCCCATGTGAGCTCAGCAGAGCTGGGGCTCCTTCAGCACGGCGCTTGGCATTCAGTGGCTGCATCATGAATAGTTGATAAATTCACAAATGCTCAATTTTTTTGAAATAATAAAACACTCTGAGCACTAAAAGGACTTGTACAATGAGACCTGGTTTCTCAGAGACAGACCTGGAGCCCTGTGCTGCTGACTCCTCACGCAGGGCTCTTTCACGCTGACCCTCTGGGTGTGTCTGGACCGGTACAGACATGCAGCCATGGGGGCTGCAGAGGGTCGAAACTATTTTCTGGATCCTGCAGCGGCCAAGTTATTCCACAGAGAGGGCTCTTTAGGCAGAGCTTCGCCTGATTCCTTTGTGCACCTTCAAGTGGGGGGTATGGGTCACGTAGAGCAATTCCTCCAGAGATAGTGCTCTCCTCCCCTTTAAGGCAGGGGAACCCTGCTTTTGATTTATTTTGTATTTCTCCACAGGGCTGAGCACACCCTAGAGGCATTTAATCTGTTGGCTTGAATTGATCTGAGATGCTGGTCTTGGCCTCACGTGAACCTTCACACTGTAGAACTCCGCAGGTCATTAGAACTCATTTCACTGGAAATGCAGGGCCCCCGACAGCTCCAACCAGCTCTCCCTAAGGTCCATGGGTCTCGTCCAAGGTCATAGCTTTGACATGAAAGGCAGTTACAGCAAAGACATGCTCTTCCTTCAAAGTCTGTGGGTTGAAGACATAAGACGATCCAGGGGCAATATAATGTCAGTCCCCTGCTCAAACACTCTCAGTTTCCTGAAGAGTAGAGGGCAAAGTCAGTAGACCAGCAGTCTGATCCTAATTTACCTTTTCAAATTGTTTTCTTCTTCCTCCTTTTCATCTTCCATATGTTTCAGCCAAGCTGAACCATCTTCCTAACTCCATGGAAGAAACTCTTACCATTTGCTCTGCCACTAACAGCCTGCACCTCTCTCCTCCTGCCCTTACGTCCATCCACCTCTGTATAACTCAGTCCATCTGCTTCATTCTCTCGTTCAACAAATACTCGTTATGTGTCTTTTATACGCCAGGCAGTATGCTGAGGGCTGGAAATAGAGGTAACCAAGGGAGTCAAGGCCACCTGTGGGGTGTAAATTCTTCAGCAACAGCTAATATAAAACACACAGTGTAATTCACTGTTTACCACGTGTGATGTAGTGGGAGGACCCCATAACAGAAAGTAGCAGGAGGCTCTCGAAAGGAGAAGTCATGGGCCACTCTGTGGGAGGACGCAGTTCCAGCTGAGAACTACGACCGTGAGGGCTGGAGGAAGAGCCCTCCTGGTCAAGGGCAGCCGACGTGGCCGGCACAGGAAAGCTCTGCCTCTGAGTCTGTGTCCGTGATGCTTTATCTCACCACCACCCTGCCCACTCTGTCCCCCAGTGCGAGGGACACTTACGTCCTTGACTTCTCATGCACCCTCTCTGTTCCTCTCACAATGTGTCTCACTTTCTGCCCCAGAGCAAGGCCATTTAGCCCACCACCCTTGAGGGCACCATCATGTCAAGTTCATGTCTGAAGTCCCCCCTGGCAGGGCAGCATGTGCCTCTCCTCTCTCTCCCCACTCCTGCACAGCCTTCAACATGCCCCCAGGTCTTGTGGAGGGAACTCCCAACACCCAGCAGTCACAGGGGCTTTCCCGATGGGGCCAGCAGGTAACGGGTTCTCTACGCCGCTCCTCCCACAGTCAGCAGGGCTAACTGCCTGCCCTTTGACTCGCGGTCTTTGCCAACTAGAGAGAGGGCATGATGCGGGATGTCTTGTAGCACTGAGACGTGAAAAGCTCTTTGACACTCTGCTAATCACAAGAGTAGAGTTCCGGAAGTGTGTGAGCAGGAGCTATTGATCCATGTGACTTAAGGCAGACCTCCGGGACATGTGTTACACTTCAAATTTAAGGTACTAAGTAAGTACACATAGATTGTTTACTAGTAAGGGTAGCATGAAGTGCTAGGGAAAGAAAAATGGAATAATCGTATAAGAAAATGCATGCACAGTACCAGAATGCAGGCTGCAGGAAGTAAAGTCCAGTCACTGGTAAAGAAAAGAGTTAAAAATCAGAGCATGAAAACTGGTTTCATAAAAGAACAGTGTTCTGTGATCGCCCTGTTATGGTATTGAATTCTACTTGAGCAAATTAGGAGTGGTGTTCTCTTGTTTAGCTGTCATTAAAGAACTCAGTGGTAAATGTCAGTATCCCCACCAAGATCCCACTGAGTTTTGTGAAATTCTCCAAAAACCTCTCCAACAGGAGAATTTATAAGCTCTGCGTGTTCAACCAACTTAATGTGCGAAACTGACTGAGAGATCTAAGACTCGCTGTACGCAGCTCAATCCCAATTTGTTTGTTTTTAACAATGACTGCAATACACCGCATTATGTCACGTACCGATTTGATGGGAAACGACTTCCTGTGTCCCACAAGAAAGACATTTTTAAAAACCTACCAATGGCACTGTTATTTTCCTTTCCCTTTTCAATGGCAGGTGCCTTGCCACATCTTTCTTCAGAGCATTTATGGGCAACCGAGGTAGTCCTGGTGAACAGGCTGGTGTGGGCTGCGGGCCTTCTCGCCTGCCCATGGCTGCAAACACACTGAACACTTTCACAGTTTACACTAAATAAGCGGCCTTTAGAAACACTCCACAGCATGAGCTCCAGGAATGAGCCTAGAAAGTCTGCAAGTATTGTTTTTAAGAAAGGACATTACCCTTTTCTGAGTTAAATTCAGGTAGCTGCATGCCACATCCTCTAAAAGCAGCCAATGTTCCCCTAGTCTCATTTATCTGCGGCCGGCCTTGGTGTCCTCTGCTGTTAATTCTTAGCAGCATAGAACAAACCCGAGAGGAGCAAAGAAACACTCATTCATCCTGATCGTGGAACCAACTGACAGAGAAGGGAGGGGTGCAGTGGGGGGAGGGCTGGGGAGGAAGAATAGAAATTCTTACAGAAGTTGGGTAATATCTAAAAGTGACTTAGGGGTCCTAGTGGGATTCCTCCCCCTTTTAACAACAAAGGGCAGCGTGAAAGAATATGCTCAGCTTACTTTGTCTTCCTATTTCATTTGATCTGAAAGAACAATCAGATAGGGCTGATTTCTGAAGACAGCCCGGAATAGAAAGATCTGGAATGCCCCCGGTGATGGCCATCATTGTCAACAGGAGGCATTCCAGGTACCGACACCAGCACTGGGAAACACTCAGATGCTCAGCACTTTGTCTTTCATTTGAAAATCGACTGCTGGGAATTCTTTTCACACAAGGCATTGGATGGTAAGTGTTTAGAGGAGGACTGGACCCTGAAGGAGAATAAAGCGTGAACCTCAGAGGCTGTGAACAGACGCAGGGGGGGAATCAGATATTTTAAGGTTAGAGTAGAGGATCTTCAGGGGGAGAGAGGAATTGAGAGAAGCTACAGAAAGAAAGAAAATAAAGAGGTTCTATCTCCCCAGACCCACATCTCTCATTTGACCTCTCACCAGAGGTGAGGTGGTTCTCTCCTCCCCTGCACACCCGCTGGTCGTGTCCCGCAATCAGACAGTTGGTAACAAAGTGCAGCATGAGGAGTCTGAGCTGGAAATCCCCTCGGAGGATTTCTGCCAAGAAACTTATCGCTTTTGTATCCCAGATAAAGGCCTCAACATTTAAGAGATAGTACAGATCAATCGTTTTTAAAAACCTATTTTTACAGATATGTATGTCACTGGCTATGTTAAATATTTAAAAGAGCCATCTTAACGAAAGCTCAGGATTGGAGGGCATGCATGCTAAAGTCAAGAACACATTTGAAGGCCTTGAGGCTTTGCTAATTCTGAATTTAGTGGGGAAGCAATACCTTTCCAAAGTAGCCTCCCTGGGTCCTTTGAGTCATGTAATAGGACAGGAGTTTCTGTTTGCTTTTTGTTTCATCCTTAAGAACACAAATTCTACTGGAATATGTTTGATTCTATCTTCAAAATACAGAAAGTTCTAAGGTTATAAATGATTGTGTGGCTACCAGTTAATTGAATGTGAAAATTAAGAGATATGGTTTATTTTCCCTCTGGAACTATCTGCTGTCTTTTGTGCCACACAAAATACATTTTATGGAATGCAAAACTTAGAAAATGTTGAAAAAGCTAATAAGATTTTAGTTTCTATATTGACCCTACTTTATTTTTCTCAATTTAGCAACATATTAAATATATTAAATAATGTTCAGTTTTGGTTTTTAGATTCTTGCCAGGGATACCATAAAATGGGCCTCAGACAAAGGAACAAAAAGTTTTTTACCTTGAACATCCTGGTAAATTGGTCACTAGCAAGTGTGTTTTTGCATCTTCTTTTATAATCCTTCAATTATATCTAAACCTCTAAGAAATAAGTTAATCTTTACCAAACTAATTTTTAGGTTGTGGGTTTTTTTTTTTTCACTCCTTAAGAAGCTATTTAAAGCTCCTAATCTGTGATTGTTACAAATTTCCTCCCCATTTATGAAGGACAGCATTTTAATCTTCAGAGAAGTGAAATGGCTGTTACACTGCTCTGGAATATCGTAAATGCAGGTGACAGGAATTTGAAGTAGGTTGTTTTCTATTTTCAAAGGAGCTGAAACAAAAAATTTCAAGAAGACATCACAGCTCTTCCGTTCTTATTTTCTGGGCAGCCAGCGTCGGCCACGTGAAAAGACATCAGAACTAGTATCCAGAGTCAGACACTGAGCGTCTGGGGCGGAGCTAAGGAGACAGGTGGGAAGACAGGTCAGACAGGTCATGATGCCAGAAAGTGCAGGAAGCGTCAGCAACAGGGTAAAGGCTGGACACTGAAAACTGGGCTCATTCTACAAGCAACCAAATGCAATCTTTATGCTGAAGATGTAACTTGAACCTGTGTTTGTTCAGGTGATGATCCCCTGATTTTCTAGAATAAGCCTTAATGCACTGATTATCATATTGATTACTTTAAGCTTCACCTGGCCCTTATCAAAAAGACTTGAGCTGTTACAGTATTCAAAAAGGACCCTATCACCTAAAGGAAAGCAATGTGAAAATATTAGCCAGTGTTACCCAAAACGCACAAAGAGGATCACATTTGATTTTGCTGATGCTGCTTTTTTATTTTAGTAATTTTCCTAAAACAAGCATTAAGGTAATCTTACACAGTAGCGACAAATATTTGGGCACTCTTTTGAGAGGGAAGCTCAAACTAAAAGAATAAGGGGCTGCATACAAATGCACCCATTTATTGTGAAGATAATTGTCCTAATATAAGTACTATGGTATTTCCTTAGGAATGAATAGTCTATAGGTTACCTAGGACCATCACCTAAACACCTTTTCTATAGCAAATCCCAAGTTTAAAAGTTTAACTTGACACAGATACACACAAGTATACACAAACTGAAGATGAATTTTAAGATATCATAAAGCTAAGAGTGATAATGATGTATTGCTGATATAAGGCAAATGAATATTTCTGGTGCTCACTTGCTATGGAATTAAAATCTCCAAACAATGACCTGAAATATTATAGGTCACATATATCTGGACACTAAGGGTCATATATTTAATCAATATTACCACATGAATTTAATCTTAAAAAAGAAGCATATATTGCCTAGGCACGTATATACATTACCTGAGATGGGTGGCACTTGCAATATGACATGAAAATATATTTGTCAGCTCACTATTCAAGGTTCAGAGAAATGTTATATATCTCGATATGGCACTATCACTGAAAGTTTAGAATGTAGCTCAAATTTTTGTCTATCAGATGAAACCTGCCAAATCAGGTTTCACTTAGATGTTTCAGGAAAATTGTGATTTTCTACTAAACGCCTACAGTTGGGTTGCTCTGAGTTGCAGATCAGAATGCTTGCAAGGAAAGAAAGCAAGGAAGCAGACTGAGGTGGTATTGGAGCTGATGTTAGTCTTTTGACTTACATTGTCCACCTCTCATTCCTGCACAGCTTTCAGATCGCTACTGGTGGGGACCTCAGCTCCCAGTGAAAGACAGAGGACTTGAGTGCAATGCAGCCATCACCACCGATATGCAGGCCTTTGGCAGACACACAGCCTCGGGTCCGGCGGCTTGTCCTTCACCCGGCTGCCTACTTTTCCATCTTGGTGCCTTCTGCCTTCAATCTTTTTTTTTAACTGCAAAGTTATTTAAAAGACTTCTAATTTTTTCTGGGCTGTCACTTTAGTTCTTGTGCGATTTCTCACATCAGTTTCAATTACCCTCAATACTATGCAGATAGGTCCTATTGCAATATACGATGAGAATCTAATAGAAGCATGCCTTCCTCCAAATACTTTACGAAATGTGCCCCTAAGTATATATTTTGCATTGATTTAGCAATTGGCATAGGACTACGCAAAGTTAGTGGCAGCTGTCTCACCTCTTATTTACATTCATGTACTCTTTTAAAGTAAACAAAAAAGATAAGTATTTCATTGCCCCCATAGTCAAGAACACTGTATTCTACACTTAAGAATTTCTTAAGAAGGTAGATCTCATGGTAGGTAGTCTTACCACAATAAAATTTTTAACAAGTAAATATTTTCATTGTTAGAGCTTTTAACATTTTTAGCTAATTTATTATATATATATATATATATATATATATATATATATATATTCCTGGGTATGTGTTTTGGGGGTTACCTTTTCAACCCACTTCACTAGGACTATCAGCATGTATTTGATTGCATGTCCTAATAGATGCCTGCCTTTCAGGCTAACTTGCATTTTGCAAAACGCATGCCACTTAATTCGGCATTTTTCTGACATGAGGACTTCTGAGCACCTACATGGAGGACACTCCCAGTTTATGCAGATGAGACTCCTTCCCAATTGGATACTTGTGTCTACAGGTGAAAGATACAGCCAATAGCATCCATGTCGACACTGAGCAGTCAAATCTCCATATATTTGCTATTTTAGCTATAAAATCAGTCAATACATGTCCATGCTGATTCCTTGGGCATGACATTGATTTAAAGACTGCCTTGTTTATGTTTCACATGATGACTGAAATATCTGTGCACAGTATTACTTTTATATGTAAAGTCATACTGTGTTGATGGATTTTGTAGTCCTTTTATGACAAGGCAATAAAAAAAAAGCCTTTCTTTCCATGACTACCAAAGAAAGCTCTAGGGTTAAATGACAGTGCTCCTCCAGCTATTTGTCTGTCACAGAGAATGGTAAATTGCAGCCTGTCTCAAGGTTGGTGTTTAGACACATTCTGAGATTAATGGTTTTGCATAGGCACTCTGGACTCCAAGTGATTTTGAGATGAGCTCTATCAAGAGTATCTTCTGGTCCAAACTAGACAGAAGAGCTTTTTGAAGTTTAGTATTACGAACTCTACATAAATGGAACTTTATTGGGAAACAGATGACACTGACATTGAAAATGGCATGGCTTCCTGGTATCTTAAAAACTGAAGAAGGATCTTTAGCTGAACCTTAGTAACTGGCCCGATGAAAATCTTGCTTTTATAAATGCAGAGCAGAGAGTCATTTTTCTACTGAACATTTTCAACAAGCCTGTGCTTTTGTACTTAAACAGATGTCCAAAGAAACTTTTGATATGATAAATGAACAATCACAAAGAAAAAGTTAGTTAAGTGGTACAAGTCACATGAGAAAACAATTCCGCTAAGAATGTGCTGATTCATTTATTTTCAATAACAGTTTGTTTTTAGCGCTGCGCTGTAATCTTACAGATATTCTTACAGCCAGTGAACTCGGACACCTTAAAGGTGATGAACTGAATATTGAAATATGCAGAAGTCACACAAAGGAAAACTGCATAGTAGTTTATGCTTGCATTTTTGAGCAGTTATGCTGACTACTTCTGTAAACTAATTTCTCTATCTGGACCTATCGTGAAACTCATGAGAATTAGATGCTTAAAGTAACAGATTTACGAAGAGTAATTTCTTTTCCCTTTAGTCCCAATGTTGGTTTAAGCACTTGGATAAAAATAAGTTTTAGCACCTCATATTTTAAGCACTTTAGTCATATGTTAAGATTGGGAATATTATCCTAAGGTTCACCCTATTTATTTAATTCTCCCAAAATATCAAAAAATTGCCGTTAGTAAAAGATTGACAAGATGAAATCCACTTTCATGAAGAACTTTTAACAAAAACTCTATATTAAAAATCTATTTCCTGGCAGGTAATCTATAAAGATTTTTGAACAAAGGATTATTGAACAAGGTATTATTCTAGACCAGGTTGGAGACACAAGGGTTAGACGCAATCCCTGCCCTCCTTACTACTACCCTAGAATCAGTAGTGTGATGATGAGAACCTCGAAAAGATAAATGCAGCAACGGACAGAAGACAATGGCTCCCCTAAGTTAGTCCAAGTGAAGAAAAGACCCTTTCAGCCCCAAGGGTCAGGGTTGGTTAGAGGGAAAGCAAAAGAGAGTGAAGGAGGCTACCCTTGGACTTGGCATTAGGGATGGGGTGCAAGAGCAGAAGTTGTAAAAACAGAAATGTAAGAGGCAAAATCAAGACCAGAACCAGCTCGGACCCCAAACAGTCTGGATTCCAATTCTCATCCCTGCCGTCAGCAGTCACATATTTATTCACTGTCTCCGACCTGTTTCCTCACATGGGCAACACCTGGTGTGTTAGCCATTGTAAAATTTAAGTGAAATAACGTAGGTAAAGTGTTTGGCTTTGGGTCTGTCTTCTAAGAAGCCTTCAATACATGTTAGCTATTCAGTGATAGGTAGTAGTATTTTAAAAAAGAAAAAGTGGAAAAGACTAAATTTGGCTTCAGTCTTGGGAAATTAGTCTAAAAAATAGTGGAAACCCCTAAAAGCTAGACTTCATTGTGGAATTATGAAGAGAGAAATGTCATCAAAGCCATACTCAATGAATGTGGCAGGCTGGTGTCGCTTGCGTCAGGGACCGACTGAAAGGGAGAGGCTGTGACCGCTGACCACACAGGAAACCAAGAGGGTCAGCCATAGGGCAGAAACCCGGGGATAGATCAGCAGTGTTTGGAAAAGTATACAGTGCTTTGTTGATCGGCTAAACGTTCAAGCTCTACCCTCCCCCCAAAAAAAATCTTCTACTCATTCAAGGTTTTCTCTGCATATTGTTCATGTAACAATCACTACAGAAAGACAGAAAAAGAACCTTGATGTGTGTGTTTTCTGACATACACGTTTGCCAATGAGGAGGGTTGAGGAAAGCCAGGCTGGAGCTGAGCATCCCTCACCTGCTCACTCAGAAATTTCCCTCCAGCTCCCTTCCCCAGGACCCTCCGCTTATCAAGCACAGGCAGCATCCCTCTGAAGATAAATACTGGCTGGAAGATGCTAGCTCAGAGGAGAATCAGACACGACACGTCTTAGCCTCTTTCCCCACGATGTTACCAAACCATTTTTCTTGCTAATTCACTGTAGACTGAGAGGTACAGTGGTCCTCGGCTGTGTTGGGTAGTGTTACAGAACAAACCAAAAACCCAAACACCCCAAAGGGGGCCTGGAATGATAATACTCTTACAGAAAGAGATTCAGGTCCGTCTTGTCCGCCACCTTAAAGGAAAGATATCTCTCAATGCCAGAGATTCATGAAAAGGAAAGGAAAACGTTTATTTAGTGCTATACAAACTTAAGGTAGTGACCTAATATCTTTATCAAAATCTTAAAGTCCCTTAAAACACCCACAAACGCACACAGTCCTTCCTTCCCCCTTGCCCAGTATGGGGTACCGTATCTCAGGAAAGGAAATAGAAGTCCAGTCTCAGGCAATGTCCGGTTATTCCCAGTAATCCGTGCTCGGCTGGTAGGCCTCTCTCGGTTCTCGGCACCATCAGCTGTGTTGCTGGAATCTCTGCTAAAGCCGGGTGATGGTTCCCCTACTACTGCTGTGGGGGAACCCACTCTGGCAAAGGTGCGTGGTCCTCTTTCCACTGCTCCAGCCATGTGGTCCTTTCTCCACCACTCCAGCCATGTGGTCCTCTCTCCTCCAGGACCACGGGAGTCCCCACTCAGCCAAATCAGCGTGGTTCTCTCCTCTATGGCTGCCATGCCTGGGTTTAAATCCCCGCGCCAATCTTCCTCTGCAGCCCTATTTCTGACTCCTCCTACACTCGGCCACACTTGCCCTCAATCTGCTGTCCTTTCCAGCTTTTCTGGTCACCATCATTGGTCTGA
>PVIA01001059.1:99103-143017 GCA_004024845.1 Tonatia bakeri
GCCCCCCAGTCACATCTCAGGGAGGTGTCCCTTTCCATCCCCCTGGCCCAGAGCATGGCCATAGCTATTTAGCATATTCAAGCAACCGGCCCAAGGCTATAGGTATGTTAAATGACCATGCCATGGATTAGCTGCAAAGCTGCCCTGCATGTTCTTGCTCTGTGTGCCCCTTCCCCCAACTCACACCTGTGGGGGGGGGAAGGGGTAAAAAAAAACATCTTAGAATCTCCTGGACACCTTGTGTTCTGGGCCCCATTTCAAATGTCCATTTGGGGTCCCCCCCTCTTGGCTGCACCCTGTAACAGTAGGACTGTGATTCCAGCGTTTTAGTCACATATTAAAATCAGAAATTTTATGGCAACTGGGACTGGGCCTCAAGCACCAATGAATGTATTGGTCATTTTATGCCTTATGCTTATATTCCATCATTTATATCCCATCATCTATAAAGTCCCAGCCTGAATATAACACCACATTGCCTCTGCTAAAAATAATGTGAATCTTAAAGAAAATAATACTTGACTCACCTGAAAAAAATGGGAGAAGTAGTGCCCACATCACAGGTTTATCATAAGGATTAAATAATTTCAGATGCTTTTTAAGTGAGACAAAATCACAGTGATAAAAAAAAAATGACCAATTAAAGTGAACAATTCAGTGTCTCTTAGTACATTTATGTTGTGTATCCACTACGTCTTTCTGGCTCCAAAACCCTTTTGTCTCTTCAGAAGAGAACTCGGTGCCCGTTGACCAGCTGTTGACCTTTGCCCTTCCCCCAGCCCATGCCAGCAACTCCTCTGTTTTCGTTCTCTGCTGTGGGGATTTCATATAAATGAAATCGGCATTCTGTGACCTTGGTGTCCCCTTTCTTTTAGTAAGCATAATGATTTTCAAGTTCATCCACACTGTAGCAGGCATCAGTATTTCGTTCCTTTTATTGCTAAGTAATATTCCATTGCACATAAACACCACATCTTGTTTATTTATTCATCTGTTAACGAACATTCTGGGTATGTCTACATTTTAGCAATTGTGAATACTGCTGTGAATATTCGTGTACAAGTGTCTGCTTCGGTATCTGTTTTTAATCTGGAGGCATATAATTAGGAGTGGAATCGCTGGGTCATGTGGTAATCCTATGTTTAACTTTGGAGGAACTGCCAAGTGGTCTTCCACAGAGACTTACACCATTGCGTAAGGCAGCAAGGCCCTAGGCTTCCAATGTCTCCACACTCAGCCCAACCCTTTCCTTCTTTCCCAGCTTTTTGCAAGTACGTGACTTACCACTGCGATTTCATCCCCACTTCCCTAACAGCTAATGATGTTGAGCATCTTTTCGTGTGTTTGTCAGTCCTTTGTACATCTTCTGTGGAGAAATGCCCATTCAACTCAACTCCAATGTTTTTATGCCTATAAAGTTCTTAACAGCCTGCAGAGAAAACAACAAACAATAACAAGATCAGTAATAGTAACAACAATAATAATAATGAGATTTGGCTTCTGGTCTGGGTTCTACCACAGCCAAGACTTGTGTCTTGAGTCAAGTCTCCTGGGAAATAAATTTAATGACAGAGACTGAGAAAGTCTTGACTCCCTGTCTAAGGCTCTTTTAAGTTTTATTTATTTTTTGTACATGTCAAAATTAGGATTACAGTGAAACATAAGCTCGAACACAGAGGACACATCAGAGGAGCCAGCCACAGTTTTCAGTAGCCCTTTGGCCTCTCCTTTTCCCGACCAAGACGCTGTTGGGATCAACGGTGGGTATCTCTGCTCCGGGGGTCTCCTTATCACCAACTCGTTCAAGCGTCCTTTCTGTCTTCCTCCCCCCATCCTCCCCGCTCACTCCGCAGGGCAGCCCTTCAGACCTGAAAGGAGGAGAGTAAGATTTCAATGATGAGAGTCAGGCAGCATTCCGTCTGGGAACTTTCAGAGGTATTACCTTATCTGTCCATTGCTGAGTGATGCTGAAATAGAACTGCAGAAGCCAGATAGGACATCTGGGGCAGGGACTCATCTTACAGGAAAGGAGTGTTCATTAAAGGGCCTCAGGAGGCTGGGCTGCCTCAGACTTCAGCAGCTTATTCGTGGCCATCGACGAGCCCCCCCACCCAGCCCCTACTCGAGGTGTGTGCCTCTCAGTGAAGGCTGCAAGGACATTATTGCGCATATTTACTGTGAGTTCGAAGCCAACGTAAAAACTCACTGTAGCGTTACCATCCACTTGTAATGTGCCTGACCAGGCTTTGAAGATACGACCCAAAGCAATAATTAAAAGGGAATCTTCCCGTCAATGTTAAATCCCAGGAGTTCCTTTTAAGAGCTCAAAGTTATCTGGGGAAGCCCGGTTCTGCCTCCTGAGATGGAGCCAATGCTCTGCGGCTAGAGTATTGGGGATTTCTCCAAGGCCCTTCGGAAGCCGTGAGGCGTCCCCACTCGGCTTAGGGACTCACCGCTTTTGGTCTCTGCAGTATAGGATGATTTTAATCTACTTACTTTTAAGCATGCTTTAATTATGTTTTAAAAGTTTGCGCTTCCGTTAACTGACAGTCTGATTTCTCTATCTAGGGCTGCTTTACAGGGTCATTTTTTCTGCTCAGTTACATGGCCACAATGGTAGCTGTTATTATGTCCATCGTAACAGTGGACTGTGCTGTCTGTCAGGACAGGGAACCAGCAATTTCGGGAGCCCCGTCAGGACTGTGTTTTACACTGTGTCATCCCTGAGACAACTCCTTGAGGTTGGTAGCAAAGTTCTTTCTGCTGAACACAGAAGTGGAGGCTCCGAGAATTCCTGCCGCTCTGTGGTCAGTGGCAGAGTGGTGATTGGAGGGACCTCTTCCTCTCCACCAGAGGCCGATGTGCAATCGCTCCACTGCCTTCTGCCGGTGGAACAAAAACACCCCTCGGCGGGGCGGGGCTTGAGCATGAACTGCGCAAAGACGTCCATCCACGTTTTCACCTAAAGGCTTATCTGTGAAAAGGCTGCATTAAGAAGGGTGTGAGGGTGGCAGTGAGCCTTTGTAGAAGTGTCTCATTCTTGAGAAGAATGAGAACAGAGAACCTCCACATTTTAAGGTAAAAAAGAAATGCTACCTCCATGTGGAGTTTCATGATGAATCACATTTTTATTAAAAAAAAAAAAACCTGAATTGCTTCTACCAAGCAATAAATGTCTTTTGGTCCCTAGGATGAGAATTAAAGGAAGTTTTCATTATAGCAATTAAGCTGTCTAAATGCAACTGATAAATGAAAACTAAATCAAGAAATGTATTATTTCCCTACTTGATGAAAACAGCTTCCAGGGTTATAGTCTCAAAAGAATATTTAATTAACTTTTGACTAAGCTTATGAATCCTACTTCCCTTTTTATTCTAAGTTTTCCTACAATATTTTGGTAATATCTCCCTTTTACCGACACATATGTGCAAAGATGTTGTAAATAAAACACATTCCTGATGATGCGTTTTAGTGAATTCTACAAAATATTTGAATAATAACCTCTAAACAGGGAGAACTTTCATAGTTAAAGATGAATAAATTCATTAAAAATTTAGATTAAAACTCAATGATATGCATTATCTATGAATACAAACAATAAAAATGAGCATTTTACAGGATACTATAGCAAAAGTTATAAATTAATATGAATTAATGTGTTAGATTTTATATAGGCCTCCCCATGGGAAATGGACTTAACAATTAGAAGAATAGGATAGAAAAATGTATCACAAAATGAAATAAAATAGAGAAAAATCCCAATCTGTAATTCCGTGCAAGAGGAAGAAAGCAGAAGCTTCGTGAACAGGGTGAAAGGTGATAAAGCAAAGTGACTCGTTCCATGTCAGTAACAGACCCAGTAAGAGCGAAGTGGAAAATAGCATGGAAGAATTCAGGGGTGACTTTAAGAAAAAAAGAGTAATAAATGAGGCAGCAGAAATATAATTTGTTTCAAAGGGCGCTGAATATTCCAATTTCATTTATTGCATCAGAACACCAGCGTCCTGTTGTGTAGCATCTTGTTGCTCTGGCACACTGTTCTGGGTCGTGGCCTCCTGCACAGAAGTCAGCCCTCTCACACACTCTCTCTCTCAGGCCTTTGTCCTGCTCACTCTTAATTGGAGGAGACTGGCAGGAAGGACGTGATTAGAACCAAACTTCCAGGACTTCCTCCCAGCCCGCTTCAGCCATATATCACTGAGGCTTTCTTTGGGGGCCCTCAGTTTGAGGATGTTGGTTTGTCCATCTCTTGCCCATTATTGTTGGTTTGTCCATCTCTTTGTCACCCTTAGTCAAGTGTACAAACTCTTTGTGTTTAAGAT
The DNA here is from genome assembly GCA_004024845.1 of Tonatia bakeri. Classification (NCBI taxonomy): domain Eukaryota; kingdom Metazoa; phylum Chordata; class Mammalia; order Chiroptera; family Phyllostomidae; genus Tonatia; species Tonatia bakeri. The sequence goes on from PVIA01001059.1 coordinate 103,426, forward strand.
TTGCCAGGTATGTGTACACGAGGTAAATGTTAGTCATTTCTTCCTATTTCCCAAACCTGGACATCCTAAGGAAAACACATGGATGCATACCTATGTACAACACACACACACACACACACACACACTTGCACACATAAGAGATCAGAGAATTAGGCATGACTGCCTGCCCTTGGCTTGGAAATCTCAAAAGGCTTCCTAACTCCCAAAATACCAGATGCTGGAGCTCCACATAGAGGAGGAGTTTCTGCCCCTTCTGCTTTATGATAAAGACAGGCAGTTACACAGACCATTGAAATTCAAGGCGTAATAATAGTATAGGATGGTATTGTGGATCACGGCATCAAACTGGGGTGTCAGGGACACTTTCCCATAGTCACGGTGAAGGTAAGTGTTGAATGAGAGTTTGTTAAGGCAAGAAGGAAGCTAAGAATGTTTCTTGGCAGGGGCTTTGACCAGAGGCATGATGTATATTATGATACAGGATGTATATCACGTGACCGCATGGAGTTCGGTGTGACTGAATCACAGAGCGCAGCAGTGATGGAAGGCAGAGACAATATGCTGTTATTAGTTACGCTCGTATCCATCCCTCCCCCTTGTATCTACATGCTTTATGCACAGACAAAGCATCTTACTTGGATTGGCATAGCTCTGCAATCTCAGGTAAATGCCTTACAAGTAGAAGGGATTGAACTGAAGATTAAGAATACCTGTACATGCCAAATAAAAATATAGAATGAGAAAAGTACCTTAAAGCAGTGAAAAGGTGAGTGAGTCATGCAAAAAAAAAAATCTAAGATCCAAAGATGGAGAGGAACCCAGATGGATAAAATGTAGTTGATATTCGATGACTTTCTGAGAAATGATTATTTCTCTAATCCCCTATAATTGTGGGATGTGCTACCTGAAATACTGACTGACTCGGGTATGGATACCTCAGGATGTACTCCCATTCTGTGACCTTTCCGCTAGTTCTACCCACTACCCAGTGCATCCATCCGCTCTTGGGTCCTTTGAGACAATTCCGTAACCATTGCTTTTGTTGAAATGACTTGCTCCCTGCGTCTTCCAAGGACTTGAACCTCCGACCTCTTTCAGCTTTCATTCAGCCAGTGCCCTGGCCTCCTCCTTGATGGTGATCCCAGAAACCTCAGATCCGCTTTCAAAGCCAGCCACGGCAGCTTCAATCTGGCAAAGTGTTTGTCCCTATTTCCCGTGAGAAAAAGAAAATACTATACATGCATAAATTCAGAAAGGGCATTCTATTCAAAAAAAGATCAACATTTTCACATAGATGGCTGTTTTACTTTCAAAATATGTTCTCATTTTCCCCAGTACCTGAAACATTGCTTAGTACTAATAAATCTACACTAAAGATTGGTGTTTCTGAGTTATGTAAGGAGAGACTAAGGCATCTCCAAATGTAAACACTTATAATTATTCTAGTACCTACACGGATACCTCCTGGATCCTATATCATTGTGCGTCTTAATTGCAGGTTCAAAGTGTGCCTGCACCTTCTGTCTGGCCATTCCCATTGTCCTTGACTTCCTCAGTGAACACCCTTGGTATTTCTTCTAAATCTTTTCTCTTTTTCAGCCAATCATTATACTTCTAGGCTTTTAAAATGTGGTCTTATGGCTATGAAAACATAAAATCACAATCCAAAGATTTTTAAAAATTATTTAGAAGCCAAAAGAATACTAACATTTAAGCCAGTGTCGACACATTGCACACAAAATTATTCTTCATTCGGGGCTCATTTCAGCAAAAATGATAGATAATGCTGTGAATTTCTTGAAGATATTTCTGTCTGCCCTGTTGGCTTATTTTGATGCTCTTCTTTCTATGAAGATAGTTCTACCACTTAACTGCCTTCATGGTCCTTTTCGACTGTCAAGTCCATCGAGGATCTTTCTCTGTTTTTCTCTGTATCTGTATCTCACTTTGTCCTCTTGATGTAAAGCTATGCCTTACACACACAGGCCCCCACACACATGCACACACACGCGCCCCCATCTGTGGCATTTTGCGTTTGGTCACCCAAGCTGACTAATGTAATAGGTGTTATCCTCTTTCTCAGAAGGGGAGACCAAAGGCAGAGAAATTGAGTAAACAACCACGAGGTTGGAGAACTCGAACACAGACCGCAGTCTGTCTGATGTCGAAGCCCGCCCTTTCTCCTCTTCCCTTCACAGACTTTCTGTATGAGGGCTCAGTCTTGCCCCCATCTCAGCCCAGAACCTGGCGAGAAATGGGGACTTCCAGCAGTTTCTCGGTCCACGCAGTTCGTTTCCATCCTCAAAGAAGGCTAGACTCCTGTTGGACAGCTGCTGCTCCACCCTCTGTCTGGTAGCTCAGGGCTGGCCCTGACGCACCTCGGGATCATCTACTTTAACCCCTTCGCTTTGCAGACAATGCAGGGAAAAGTAAGGTCGCCAAATTAGGTTTGTGGCTAGTGTCTTCCGACTATGATAAGACCTTGCCCTAAGTTTCTGGTACTCAATCATGCAGAAATGCTGTAATATGGATGTTTTTATAAAATACTAGAAATTAGTGAGTACCTCTCTGACAGCGTCCCAGCTTGGTTACAGCCTGCTTTGGACACAATATTCTGGTCTAAACTGCTTTGCAGGGGCCAGATTATTCTTCTCAAAACGTGAAACACATGTAACCAGATCACAACCAGGCTTTACACCTGGGCGTGTGTTTGTAACGCTTGCTCAGCAGAACCCATTGCATGATCTGTGCCCTACTTATAGATCAGAGTTTGGACAGCAAGTTCAGTGTCCTGAACTGGGAAGCGCCCCAGCTTAGCAGGGCTGCAGAGTAACTGCCATCTATACCATCTCCTTCCCTTGGAACCATGTGGTCTCAAGAATTATATTCAAATGTACTTTAGCCTATTTTTAACAGTGAGGCAAAGGGAGAAAAACATTATATGAAGAAATTTAAAGAACCTTCTTGGGAATGAAACACAAGCTACCCTCTTTAAAAAACATTCTTAGAAGAAATAGTTTTTGTTTGAAAAAGAATTAAAAATAAAATGCTACTGAAAAGTGAAAACAAAACCTGTCATGATCCTTTAAGCAAGAATGCAGAGATGGAACCTACAACATTATGGAACAGGGCAGTTGGTGAGAAAGTGAGGTTACAGGTAAGACTTGGTCTGTGGGCAATTAATGAGGAAGAAAAGAGAAAGATATTCTACCATGGAATTAATAAGAGGTCTTAACCTCAAAGCAGATGTTCACCTATGAGATGTATCATAATCCAATTAAAAGTCTAACACACACACGCACACACACACATACACACACAAATCCTTGGCGTTTAAAAATGTTCCAAAAGCTTTAAAAGGACCAGTCAGTAGATCAGAGCTCAGGGCAGGGAAGGAAAGGTCACGTGTTCACTCCATTCTAATTAGAGACCCTTCAGACTGTACGTCCAGATTCTGGGATAACAGGCCACGGATCTCAGTGCACATGGAGGTTATGTTCCCTGATTAAGTGGGGCCTAGTCTGACCCACGCCACGCCACACAGCTCACTTCCTGTCCATTGCTGCCATTCAAGACTGCAGGCCCAGTACCAGCAGATACTCTGATTTCTTAAGAAATGGATGAAACTTAGATTTGTATGTAAAACATCCTTCCATCAATGTGGACCACTAGTTGTTTTAAATGTTCAGACTGTGTGCAGACCAAGGAACCTCGCTGGGCTAACTGTGCTCTCGCATAGCCAGTCTCCTCTCTTCAGCGGGCTGCATCCCTCCTCTCCCAGGTTCTCTCCAGTTCCACTTCTTCGCACTCTGAGTCTGAAAACCCACCTCCTTCTTTCACATCACTGTCCTGGACAGGAGCCTTCAAAGTCTGCCCTCTCCCTTCCGCTGAATGTTGAATGTGTCAGCTCTCCCCTCGGGGGTCTCTGTATAGTTCCTCTGGCTTCATGTCAGGGAGATTTTACCCTGGACATCCCAGTGGGAAACTGTGGGCCCAGCCGGACATTCTATGTATTTTCCCCTAAACAAGATGTGTTCATTCCTGCATTCCCACCTTACTTCTTTGTGTGCCCTCTTTTTCCTTCTTATTTCTTTACAATCCAATTCTTGCAGATTGTCTGATCCTTCAAGACGTCACTCACGCTGCTAGGCACCCTTTCCTGACTAAGCACTTTCCCTCCGTGGCACCTGCATGGAGCTCCTGACACCTCCTCTCAGCCCAAATCTCATACAGTCTTCAGTGTTCTGCCACTCTCCAGCACCCAACCCAACCCTGAGAGTTTAACTTAGCTGTTAGCAAACTCTTCCTGTAAACGGCCAAACAGTAATTATTTCCCATATGACCTCTGTTGCATTTGTTCAGCTCTGCTGTTATAGTGTGAAAACAGTCACAAATGAGATGTAAATAAATGGGCGTGACTATGTTCCCATAACCTTTATGTATAAAACCAGGAGGCTAGTTTTGGCCAAAGGGCTGTAGTTCGCCAACCCCTAAGCCACATGGGCAAGGACTGGGTCTTGTCATACAATAGATACTTAATCGATGTTTGTTAGAGAATGAATTCTTCAAAACTGAATTCAAGTTTCACTCCTTTCCTTACTTCACTCCTTTACTTGACAGTCAAGTATACAGCGGTATTTTTCACCTTGGAACCTATACGAGTACTTGTTACCCAGACACCTCCTGTGACTGCTACAATCACTGTGTAAGAGTCACTTAATGCTGCTGTGAGGAGTTAGGGTTGATCGATATCCTTTCTAGGGTCCTGAGTCACTCACCATCTTGTACTGCCACCTACTTGTGTATTTTTGTCTTTTCTCTCTTTTGGCTAAATTACAAGCTTCTAGAGTGTAAGATAATATCTAATTTTCTTAGAGTTGCTAAAATACCTAATCGGGTGCTGCTGCCATTGTGTTCATTCATTTATTCATCCAACACGTGTTTTTAGATTAGTACAATATGTGATACACAGAGAAAGGCAAGCAGAATGGAAGGGATCCTCACTCCCATTGAAGTTCCAGTCTAGTGAAATAGTGATTGTGTGGTTACAAACTGAGATAAATGCCCTAAAATAAGGTCCATGACTTTATAACATTTCATAAAGAAATCAAATAGATTTTGGGGAGAGAGGAACAGGAAGGGCAGGGAAGTTTTCCCTGAGGAAGTAATGCCTGAGATTCACTTATTTGGTCAGTATTGGTTCAGTGCTGCTGGGTGCCGGGCACCATTCTAAGCACTCGTAGTGTGGTTGTCTAAAGAGACGGAAGTTCCTGCTGCACAGAGCTTGTTTCCGTGGGATCGGTGGACGGAGTAGACACTAGAAGGGAAAGAGGATTTGGAAAGCGTTCCTGAAGGAGGGAACAGCAGGAGGCCTGGGTGGCAGACAACATGGCCCACCCCAGGACTTGCAAGGGCCGAGTGGCTCTAATTCCAAAAGGCCCAGCTGCAGAGGTGGGCAGAGGCCAGTGAGGTCAGGCCTGCAGGCAGTGTGACCATGTAATTTATTCTCTAAAGCAGAACACTCTGGAGAGTGAACAAGGCCTTATTAATCATTGCAACAAGCAAATAGTAGTAGTTTTGGGTAACTAGGATATATCAATATCCTGCTCGTGGGTCACATTAAGGTTTCAACAGGACCTCATTTCCACCTTTTAAAAGACCACTGTGATTATCGTGGATAACTGAGTTGGGGAGACATGTGTCAGTCTAAGGAGACAAGTTGCTGTGCTACAGCAGGTATCTGAGGGATAGGTAAGTGTGGCCTGAGCTAGGTGGCCAGTGGCAGTGGAAATGGAGAGAGAAATGGATTTTGTCAGTATTCAGGAGGCTGCTCTAACAGGACTTGCTCACCATTAATTATTGGTTGCAGAAATGAACAGAAGAGAGGGGAGGGGAGGGAAGGAATGGGATGCTGTGCTGGAGGGAAGGTAGAGTTTAAAAGGAGATTCAGGTACCAAGACCTACTCTTGGCACCAGCAGCGAAGTCCCCAGGGAGTATTTTGGACACTGACCTTGACGAATCTGAGGACTGCAGTGAGCACCACAAATTCCATTAGTGATTATTAGTGAGAGTATAACCGAGGCTTCTCCACTGGAAGGCAGGTTGACAGAGCTAAGTGCACCCCACTGGACAATGTGTACCAATTTGTGCTTTCATCAAAATTGCAGACAGAGTTCATGTCCTCTGAAGAAAATTGGAGATCTTGGCAGCTTTCATGGCTCAAAACAAAGAATGAAGAGCAAGGGGGGAGAGGATGATTTAATACTGAAGGTTCACTACTGGGCACTCGAATGCCAGAGTCAAAAGTGAAATGTGATAGGAAATGACAACCAGACCAGCAAATAAGAGAACGAGGCTGTGGTTTGTGCACATTGGTATTTCAGGGACACCGCGCTGAAATGCTCCAGCAAAGCTATATTTGGAAGCTCAGTTTAATACATAATTTAAAGCCCACCTTAAGTCATTGCAGTTTTAAATGAGATGTTGAAACGGTTGTCCAGTCACACTGCAGAGTGACTCTTCATCAGTCATTGCTCCAGCCAGCGCGCTGCCCGCATCGGAGAATCGTGCTCAGTTCTCTGAGAGCTCTCCATCAACCTGATTGCATCTGACCCGGGAGGCGTCCGTCAACATGTCACTTCCACCCTTTGCCCTCAGGCGCAGCCAGGGAGGGAGGCAACAGAAACTGGGCTGGCCAAGGCTCCCAGCCAAAGGTCAGGAATCCTTAACCCTGTTCCCAAGGCTTCGCACAACTTCATTGCTAGCCAATTTTTTTATCCTTTTTCCGAGGAGTACTCATTTACAGAAAACTGTTGTATATAAAATGTTGGCTTGTCCCTACAATGCAGAAAGCTGAAGAAGTCTGTAGCTGAATAGTGAGTGTCCATGAGTACGTGTGCGGCCAGTTCTTGTAACATCCGGATCCCGGCTGCCCTCCGCACAACCCCACTTGAAACTCCAGAAATAAAGATGGCTCTGGCAGAGACCGCCGTGAAATTCTGGTGGAGATGGCGCTGTCGAAGGTTGTACCTTGACTTCTTCCAAAATCAACATAGTCAAGGACATATTTTAAAAGATGCTATAGAAATAGATTTCAAGATGTTGGAAGATGCTCATGGTAAACTATTCAAGCAACCACTATAAAAAACTATACTCATTCTAATTAATTTCTTATTTTGAAAACAGGTATAGAAAAGGACTTAAAGGCTGTAAATTCCTAAAATTAGTCATCCCTAGGGAGTAAAACTAGTAACAGTTTTTGTTTTCTTCCTTTGAATTATCTACATCATCTGATTTTTTTACAATCATGTACTACTTATGTCATAATAAAACACATATTTTAAGATATAACATTCAGTGTTCATTAATATGAACATTCACAGAATATTCGTGCAGGAGAGCCTCACTGTAATACCACCACCTGGCAGGGGGAACATAGCTCTAACAAGGCCAATTTCATGTACTGGCTAAGAACTTTGACTTCCAAGTTGGGCTGCCTTGCTTGCCACCTTTGGTAACTGAATTAATCTCACTGTGCCTCAGGTATCCCGTTTATAAAACAGGGTCCTCATTGTTACTCACTCTAGAGTCACTGTATGAATAAATGAAAAGCGTGCTTCTAAATTGCTTAATATACAGTAAGTGACCAGGAAACTTGAGTTAATCTTACTATTGCTTCAAGTAATACCTTGAACAGGTGCCAGAAAGGTTCTGCAGTGGAAGTTCATATTTGTGTACAAAAAGCACTTTAAAAGGCCACCTCTAGTGACAGCTGATGTCGAACACCCTGTAGAAGCAGCCATTTACGGGGAACCGTCAGCCAGAGGGGCTGGCGTGCCTGGCCCCGTGCACAGCAGTCTCTCCCCAGCCTTCCCCCTTCCCTTGAGCAGCCTGGCAGCCCCACAGGCTCCTGCCCCACCCCGTGCAGATAGTCCAGCACTGAGCCGGGAAGATGCATCTGTTACCATCCCTGAACTCTTCGGGGCTCTCCAGACACGTACCTGCGGCCTCTGTTTTTGAAGTGTCTAGATGACTTCAGGGACAGTAACTGGTGACAAAACCTTATTGACTGAGTCATTTTGTTGAAATTCAAGAGAGTTTGGGATAAATATATATTTGTGAGAACACAGTTTTACTTTTTAAAGGGCTGGGTTCGCAATAAATGTATTCCTTGAAAAGTGGCAGAGCACATGACGTCATTGGCCCCTTTACTTAGGGGAGCTGAGACAGTGTGGGTGATGCGTCTTGGTTCAGCCCACGCAGCCAGCTCTGTCTTTCAGCTCAGCGGAAGTGCGGTAGCGGTTAGCTTCCCGTCTCCCCACCCTGAGTTCCTGTACGCTGACAAACTCAACAACCAGACATTGAGAGCCACCAAATACACCACTAGCTGGGGGCATATCACTGTGTTTTCAATGCCAAGGATAACTAGGAGTCTATTTTTTTTTAATTCTAAAGTATGAACATGTCTATGAATATGTAGCACTCAACCCACTGCCTTCTGACTAATCCCAATGGCCTTTATTAAGGTAAATTTTACATGGATTTTGTGTGATGGAGAAAAAAATTTCACTTCTTGACAATGTAATATACTAGACTGGTTCTCTATTTTGAGATGTCAAATATCTACTTTATTATAGTGAAAAAGTGACAGTCAATTTAAATCAAAATTTATGGAGAACATTAGGAGCTGGAAGGACTTTGGCTAATCACTGTAATATCCCCAACAAATGGTAAATGAAAGCATAAGGAAATTGAGTTAACACAAGTTAAAAGTTCACATACTTATGCAATTATATTAGAAGACCTACAACTTAATTAAATTATCTGAAACTGCTCATTTAGCTTCTATTGTACTAGTGAACATTTATGCAATTTTACTGTTAGATATATATTAAGTAATAGATTTGGATTGGATCACATTGGGAGAACCCTAATGGAGCAGAACAGGGGAAAGTTTAATCCATCATGAAGCATCATCCTGAATCTTTATATTGAATATTATTAGGCAGAGATTTCCCTAGTTAGTTAGTTACTCTCATATCTATCATTCTGACATTCTGAATAATTGAAAAATCAAACTGGAGTTTTGTACATGGAAGAAATAATCCAATGGGGAAGAAATGTGTTATTGATCACCTAATCTTTGATTATGTTTTTTAGTCTTGCATTTGTTTTATCAGCTATAGAAGCTCAAGAAGTGGTAGATGTATGGAATTTTAAAACCTAAAGGCATTATTAACAGATTTGACACAAGGGATCATTTTGTAAGACGGAAATTTACATAATTCATACTTATTTTACTACTTTGAAGTCATCTAAGGTTAGTAGTGAGTTCCTCAATCGAGGTACTATGTTGTAGAATTGTTATTTTCAAAATACTTTTAATGCACAATGTAAGGTATTGGGTAACTGAACGTATGTGGCATTTCTTCCTTGTATGGCAACAAACTTGACTTTGTTCAGAAGAGTAGAAACTCTTCCTAACTGAGGTTTGCCACAAATTACATGTGTATGGTTCTTTCTGGGGGAAACTCACAGAAGGCCCGAAACAGAGCTCTGGGCCCTTATAGAGAATGCCAAGCAGCTGGGAAGCTTACGTGCAGCTGAAGAAATGGGACCTTTAATTCAATCCTCCATAAACAATTTAGTGTGGAATTGTAATTTTTTTAAGTCATAAAGCCTTTGGGAAAATTCTGATCCTTGTTTTTTTTTTCTTTTCTGCTAGAACTCAATGCAAAGAATAAATTAATTGCCATAATACTCGGTAACATACACATTCACACACTAAGCAATGAATAAGAAAAAAAAAATACGGCCTCCTGCAGACTTGTTCTAGCTGCTTGCTGGGGGGGAGAAAATACGCTGCCTCCTCTCCACTGCATTTAGAGAATTAATTCTCATATGAAATGAAAGGTCCCGTCCAATCCCGTTTCACGGTGGCTCTGAGGGCTTGACTGTGCCAAAGCAAAGTCCACCACTTGACTGCTCACTGCTGACAGCACTTTACACCAGGAGGTGGCAATTGTTTTAATCATCACACGGACGAACCTGTTTCGCCTTCGGATTAGATTTTAGAGATCGTGTTCATTTGGCTCTTGTCAAGAAGGTGCCTGTCCAGATCAGAAGCATTCACTCATAGATTTATTTCTCATGATGTTTTTTTTTACTCCCATTAATGGGCTAAAATATACCTCTTTGAGGATAATGAAAACTGCAAAATTCCTGTATTTGTCCTTAGTAAACCTTGTTTTTCCCCCTGAAATTCAATGAATGCCATCGAAGGTGACAAGTTTAATGAAGTGATATCATGTTAAAGTACAAGTATATAATATTATCAATAACATGGGGAACATACTGAATGTCTCACAAGGAAAACCAGGGGAGAATTTCTTCTGTTGACTGTGACATCTGAAAAAATGTCAGATATTGATCAGATTCATGTCAACACACAAGGAAAAATCATTCCCATGTAAATCACACAGCATTTTTAACTTACCTCCTGAGGTGGCAAAATCCCATAAATTCCTCAGTTAAAACAGAGTGGAAGATAAAAGCCTCCCGGAAGCTCAGTGGTTCACAGAAAGCCTACCGACCTCCGTACCCGCATGACAAAATGCATAGAAACGTCCAAAATCCCAGCACACTGTTACTGCCCGCGGATTTATCTCCTAAGACAATTTTCCCAACTCTGTCACCCGAACACTGTTTGTCACCCCTAAAGCGAGAGGAAGAGGTGCGGCAGGGAATCGCACAGGCTCTGAGAAACCACAGCATTCTTTCCAGAGGGTCCCTTTTCCTGCAGCTTAGGTGACCTAGGGGACAAAAGGCGGCGAGGCCAGGGGTGAGCACTCTTTTTTTGTAAATCTGAGAACTCCAGACATTTGTCATCCAGCAAAAATGCCTGCCTCTCAGCAGGATGGACTTTTTTTTATTTTGTATTTTTCTCAGTGCCTTTCTCTAATTGGGCTTCCTCGACTTTTCACACATCCTTTCCCCCAAAGTCCACAAAAGCCAAAGTTCTCCCGCATCCAGTCAGCACTGGCAGGCCCATAAATCACACAGAATTGCAAAGAACATTTTTCACATGATGCAATTAACATCTATAATGTGGAAAAACATGCTATAATATATAAGATATTAAAGCCATAGGAAATAACATGTCAGATTTCTCATTAGTAAATTCCAGTAATGAGGAACATAAAAATGTTACTATCCTTAATATTTTTTCTTCAATTCACATTTAGAAGAAAAATAGGACAGTGTCACTCAGTACTTGTGCAACGCCCATGTGGGAATTTATTATACCAAAATGATGTGGCGTGCCTCAACGAGCGTGAGCAATATGAAATTTTAAAGATAGCCGAGTACCCATTCTTTAATTTTACTAAAATAATGAAAAACATATATTATTTGAGCTTATGCAACATGTAAATACTAATTCAAATGAAGCATCTATTTCGTACATATATATTGCATTTTTCTGCTCAGTATTAAAAACCATTTCTCTTGGCAGGCTTTGCTTGCTACTATCCCCTAACAGGAAAAAGAAATGTGAATGTTGAGAGCCATCCACCAACCCTTTCTAACCGCTGTCCCAGTTAGCAGACTTTCCTCCTTAACTTGGAGCAGTTCTTCTGGATGGAAATGTGGAATCTAAATAATAGTTTGTAAATTTGAATAGCCATGGGAGAACATAAGTACTTGTTCTTTCTTTGAAATAGGTAGGCAGGAAAAAGTTATGGGGTTTTGTTTAATTTTGGAGAAACATTTAGATGTCGAATATTAGACTATTGAAATGGGACTCAGAGCCAGCATTGTCATTTGTCGCAGCAACGGGCCTGGCCCAGGCTCCGGCCTCCCGGAGAAGCCCACTCTTGAGTCACATGCAGACTGTGACAGACCCAGACAGGCCATCTCCCAGACACTGGTCCAAATTAACGCTCCACCCCCGCAGCCCAGCCCGGCAGGAAGCCCACGGGGATGCCACTGCCCAAGAATTAACGTTTGCACATTCTTAACATCTCTTAATAGTTAAAGAAAGGGAAAAGAAAAATGTGTCACCTCTTACGTGTCTTCTTGATATAAGTCTACCTGCCATCGGCAGGTGTGATATTTAATACTGCCTGAGAAAACGGGAAAGCAGGCTGAGGAAGAGCAGTGGGGAGAGATCTGAACTATCTTCATTAGTTTTCTTTCAGATTCATTTTAGGAGCTTTTTATAGGAAGGTGTTTTCTCCTTTTTTTTTTTTTTTTGCTTTATTCATCCAACTACATTTGGATTTGCTTCCGAGTAAGGAAGATGAAAGGTAAAATGCATCGGTAAACTGCGGTAGAATTAGGTTATAGTTGCAAGAGCCTTCTTACTGTTTAGTTTTGTTTCGTTTTCGGTTTGAACAGCCACAAAGAGAAAATGGGTCTCCAAATCACAGACCAGGGCTCTGGGAATTTCTAAAGGTCTTCTGAGTATAAGGAATGCTACACTGAGGCCTCGAGAGCTACCAACTTTGCCAATTACTGACTGAATATTTTTGAACAAGTCATATGACTTGTGTGGGCCTCACTTCTTTATTTCTAAGATTACCCTAACATGATAAGTAACTATTTTCAGTTGTCCCAAAGTGTATTTGGTCCAAGGAAGAAATACAACACATCTTATGTCTTTAACTTGGGATTCACAGTAATTCCAAACAGAATGTCTAGTGGGCCATAGATACAGCCACAGGCCTGGGAGTGGGTCCACCTTTCCTCACGTCCAAGGGCTGCAGTGCACGTGGGCTACAGGGCTGTGGCTCCTCTGCTCAAGTTCAAAGAGTCCAAGTAAAAATGCACCAGTGACAAGAAATGCTCATTTTATGCTTATTTACAAAATGCATTAGTTCCTAGAAGCTAAGTCTGTGTTCACTCAGGGTTATTGTTGTTCAATTGTTTAAAAATTAAACTAATACACCTTTGGAGGGAGCACACAAGTCATGACCATGACCGGCTTGTTCTGAAGGGAAATTCTTCTTCAATAGCTAAAAATGAAGGCACAGGGTGTCGAGCACGCCCGTTTGGTGCTTGCTGTCAGGGAAGACATGGAAAGGGGGCATCGGAGCTGTTTTCTTTTTTTTTTGTATGAAGCTTTCAGGTTGTGTTGTGCCAATATGCACTGGCTGAAGACGGCATTAATATTGATGAAGAGTGGAAGTCTGAGATTCAGTGACTCTCCCTTCCCGCCCCCATCCTACTTCCTTTCTCACTAAACCCATTAGTACAGATGGATCGACGTTAATAAACAAGAGGACAAAATAGCTCTCCATTCCAGGGCAGTTGTGCTTGACCCTTGGTCCATATTCCCCATCCACGGCCACAAGATGTTTGACCTATTCAATGACATTTTTTTTTAATGTAGCTACTGTTTGCTTCAAGCCTATTTTTCTAGGGGTACCTTACACTTTTGGTACTTAAAATGTATTTAAAAAGTTAAAGTCTCTGACACGGGAATGCTTCAAAAACAAATTGAGAAAAGAGCCTGTCATTCATCTTTGTAACCCTTGGGAGCCTTGTAAGTTTTGCACGCAGCTTCTGCACAGTGGGGGCTCCATAAACGCTCCCTGAATGGAACCAGGCTGAATAGCATTGTCAGCTTCTCAACTGTCTCCTGTGATCTTATTATCACCTTCCTCTCCCCCTGGAGTTATAGACACACACCTGAAGCTATATGTGTATATACACATTTCTAAAAATAATTTTACTCCAGTGAACCCAGGCGATATATTTGCAAAGAGGGGAAAAATACTTTTGCAAACAGGTCGGTTTAGGCACAGGGGCATTCGACAACTTAGTCCAGATTCCAGGACGTAGCTCTAGGGTACATGGTCGTGACCAGAAATCCAGTCCCCCGACTCCCGGCCCAGTTACAGCTCACCTGGTAGCAGAGAAGAAGGTCAGAAAAAACAGACTTGCATAGATTAGTCTGGGTTACCCCAATATCAACCTCTACAACGAAAACCACAGGAACTCAAAGGGAACTGGAAGTCGGCCGTCAGCACGCTAACATTGACCTACGCCTCCTGCTACTCGACAATAATTTGCAGGAGGTTAATGCCCATTTAGGCTTTATCGACTTTTTAAAAACTATCAGACTTTCTCTCTCTCATACTGCAGAAGACAAAATTTTTCTGCTTCTTATCCCTATGGCTACTAAAAAAATATAGTTAATCACTCAGTTACTTTAGTAACTGATTTTGTCTTCTTCGATAAGGTCCTGGTTTTAATTCATTCCATGCTGTCCAAAATGCAAATAATATTTGCTTAATTTTTAATTGCACCCCTCAGTTTGATAGTACTCTATATTTTCATTGCCCAGTATTGTGTTTATTTTCATTTATCAGTATTGTGTTTATCTCTTTTTCTAGTGCCACACTGATTATTTAGAATTTTTTGCCAATGCTACCAAATATAAATCAATACTACACAGGACTAGCTACAACCATTTTGAGGAAAAGACATATTTTATTACTTCATAGTAAAAATTAATATGTTTACTATGCTATTGTATTTGTGTAAGTAGTGTTGGCTCAGTCCATCTGGTCCTTCACTAAAACAACATTTGCATTATTAACCAACAGAAATCTCATTAGACTTTACAATTTTCATCATCTGAAGAATTATTTATTTGCTGATCAGGCTCATGCTTTTAAACTCATAGAACCGCTCAATGGTAATGAACTCTAAATTCTTTAATAATATCTCAGCTTAATATTCCTTTACCTAATGAATGGTCAAAGTGACATTATTTTAAAGACAGTGGAGAAATGCTTTTAAATAATGCTGCCCCTGTCTCTGGGAATACGGAAGGGCGCACTTCTGCAGTGGAGAGCAAACGCAACAATGTTTAGCAACAGACCACCCCATAGTGGGAACTGCTTTCCAGCCTGGTTTTTGTCAGGCCAACAGCTGTTCCATCAGTCAATTAGTGACCGGGGACAAAATGTATTTTTTAAATCAATTAGCAGACTCTCCAACTGAATAAAGATCCCTGGGTAGGCTTTTCACAAAGAAAGGGAAAAAATACAACCAAAAGCGTGGAGTGAATAAAGCTAAAGAGATCATAAAGTCTTGGAAGTACAGTTCTAAAACCTGAGAAAGACATACAGGGGTTAGCAGGTCACACCAGGCCCCTGGCAGGGCTCCAATAACTCACTCCAGGCAAATGAGAAAAATTACGTACGTGTTTTCTCAGTGTACTTGCCTATATTTTCAGTATATGTATCCAGTATATACATGCAAAGTGCATATGCTATATATAAAAACTAGTATATATACACATACGCATACATATGTTTAGTGCGTATATTTATTCAGAGAAGGAGGTTCCCCATTATTTCTTATTAGCTAGTATACTAGCAGCCTTCCCTGCAGCGTTGTTATCTGCCTCCATTCCACATTCAGTGATGGAAATGGAGCATGGGCCATCATCCCAAGAAGGATACAGAGAACAGTTATTTATTACCTTCCATAATATCATTCATGATTTGAGCGTCAGGTATCCTTTCTGTGTCATGTGAAGAAATAACAACAGTTTATTTAAACTTTCTTCTTAGATTCGTATCTACTAATCCCTTTGTCCTACTTCTAAGTTAGCACTCTTACCCTAACTCCAATTTTCTTGGTGTGATGGTGTGATAGTTTGAGCATATTAGATGCTTTTACAATATTGAGTTATAAAACTGTGACTTCCCCACGTATAATACATTTAGTATTCAGATATATACATTTAAGGCTCTCATTGAGTGTCTATCAGTTGTCCAAGTTTTTGAAAAAACATAATTCCAATTCAATAAAATAAAGACTTGAGCCCTGTCTCGCAGCCAACGTGCATTCACTGAGAAGTACCTCTCACCAGTTGGAGAAAAGCCGCTGAAAACTCAGTAGATCTTGCAAAACAAGTTCAAATAACCAGTCAGGAAAAGAAAAACTACAGTAGGTGCAGACATGCTTCAGAGACATTGTGGGTTCGGTTCCAGACACCACAATAAAGCTAGTGTCACAATAAAGCCATTCGTAATCTTTTTGCTGGTGGAGGGCCTTGCTTTCAATTGGAAAGAGACACAGCATCTGTGAAGCATCATAAAACAAAGTGCACCTGTACTTAGAACTGAAGCAATGCCATCCCTGCAGTTAGTTGGCAAGGTGGAAGACCAGAGTGGATGCCAAGGCTTCCTACATGTCAGTCATCACTAGAGGGATCCCCCAGCCTCGGGCTGCGGTTGCAGTTGCTCAGGTCACAGAAGCTGCAGTAAGACTCAGGCAGCCCTAGGCAGGCGGACCTAAGGAGAAGAGCTGAGAGTTCTATGCCCTAAGAGCTGAGAGGAGAGGCCTGCACGCCTGGTGCTCAGACCGTGGGGTCAATGAGTGCAGTGTAGTCGGACCAGCAAAGGACAGGGTGGCGGGCGCTGGCACCTCCGAGGGGCAGGGGAGGAGGCTGGAGGCTGGAGCCTTGGCTTCCTTCTTCTACGGTGTCGGGGAGGGGAGGATGCTAACAGGATCTGTGAACAGAAAGTTTATTTTTCCTTCCTCCTGCCTACTATTTGCAGGACCTTACAGAAAGCCAAGTGCAAGGGAGTGTAGGAAATGTGGTTTGCATACTCCCAGACTTAGCATCACAAAGCATAGAAAAATGAACTTGAGGCCTGGAGACGGAAGGTAAATTACCAGCATGCACCTGGGCCTGAAATAACTTGCCCAGGCTTGGGTTTGTTCTTTAAAAGACAGGCCATAGTAGATTCACAGTTCCACACCAGTCATCTCGCTTGGCGGCTGGTGGAGTTAAACAGATTACTGCATTTTTGAGGAGGCACACAAACAGATTACTGCATTTTTGAGGAGGCACAGGAACGTGAGGAATAAGCTGGCGTTTGGGACTGTGATACTTTTTCTGCCTTGCAACCCCCAGGGAGTGGAAATGCAAACTTCAATCAGTGCAAATTATTCACTAATATCATTCACCACAACTCAGGGATCAAGTAGAAACTTTCTGATCTATATAAAAATTCTCAAGTGTGCAGGACACGCCAAGGTTTGGCTGATGACAGACAAAACTCAAAGTGTCTAAAGTGTTCCTGGTTCCTCCATGCCTACCTATGAACCCCCACTGAGCCTCCAGGATCTCTACCAGAGCGTTCCAACATCCCAGTGACCTCTCACCACCTCCTTACCCTCACCTCTTCGTGACACTCTATGGGTTTGGAAAGTCAGGTTCTCTGAAAACAATTCACTCCAACGTGGGAACAACTGCTTACACTCCCGTAGCCATTTCAAAGGTACTGGGATCTTAAAGGACAATAGTTACCTCCTTTAGTGTTAGAATTTTAGAAAGGAGGCCACATTTGAGAGCAACAGGATCTTACTTCAGATTTATCGGGCAAACGAAGAGGTTGTCTGGAGTTCTGATATCGGAAGCGCATTAAAAGCTCCGAGCAGGGAAGATGGCAGCAGCAACTGTAAGTTTCCAGTCACTCTAAATCCACCGGTAAAAGCAGACGGAACAGCTAGGCAGCAAAGCCAAAAATCCCAGGAGAACGTTGACAATGAAGCTGGATGCTCAGTTCCCCACGCACGCTGGTCACCAGCAGGTGCGTGTGACCGCGTCAGTGTGGAGCGGGGCAGAGTGGGCAGCAGGCGGCATCTGAAGACCCTGAGAACAGGAGCCAGCTTGTTCCCACTGGAAACCAGGGTGGATCCATGAAGGGCAGCCGGACTGGGAGGGTTTGCCCCGTCCAGTACCAAGTGAGTGCAAGGGCCTCGCAGAGGCTGGGAGGGGTTGCGGCGGTGTAGCCACTCACGACGCTAAGCAATGACTCCCTGGGCCCTCCTCCATCACGGGAGCCTCCCAGGGCCACGCTTTCGACGGGCGCAGGGCCCACTGTCCTAATAGGGACACATGCATGATCCAATTTCTTTTCTAATCAGGGGAAAACAATACACTTTTAGGTCCCTAAATGGTTAATATATTCATCTTAATGTCAGTGCAATTGTAAATTTTTTTTTTACATTTTCAATAGAAGAAAGGACACTCAAAGTCCTAGAACCCACAGAAGTGGGGCCTAGAACCCTGGGCCCACGACAGAGCAGAAAGAGTTGAATCAGCAGGGAGTGGGGGTGGGCCATGGAGATGAAGGCTGGGGAATCTCCAGACCAAAGGCAGGAGGGGAACCGAGCCACGGAGTCTCAGAAAGCAAGCCGCCACACGTGTGAACGCTGCAGAAAAGCAACGGAGCAGAGCGCTCCGTGACATTAAGAAAGCTGCCCTCATTCTTCAAGTTCAGGGGAACTCGTCTCACACAGAAATGAACAGCACAAGTCCTGAGGTCAAACCCCGCAGGCGTTATGATGAGGGAAAGGGGATACCTACCAGCAGAGCAGCACCCCAAAAGCCGGTGAAGGCACACTGGGGAGACCTGTCCTCGCAAAAGATCAGACGGTGACTGTTATTTCAAACGAAGCCGAAGGACGTTAAGAAAATAACGCAGAACGTGAACGTGCAGCATGGATCAGAATTAGGAAATCTCCCTCTGAGGTGACGGACTTCAGGAAAGAATTGTACAATAAGGTAAATGTCATTTTGGTAATGAAGACTAAACTGGAAGGAACACCGAGGCTCATAAACACAGTAGGTGATGTGTTTCTATTTCAAGAGAAATAGAAAAAAAATGAATTTTCAACATCAAAATATCGACAAAAAATAGACAAAAGGGACTCCAGAGAAAAACGATCAATATTGAAGGAAAGACAAGGAAATCAGACGATGGTTAAGGGGGATTTCTGGAGAAGAAAACCCAAACAAGAAAACAGAATAAATACTAAAAATGATAGCTCAAGAAAACGCCCCTGAAATAGTGATTTGAAACCACCTGCTGAAGCACACACCGCACCCCCAGGGTTACGGGGTGACCAGCATCAGACATAGTTCAGTAAAACAACTGGACTGTATGTGTAAAGAATAAAATCCTTTGAGTGTCTTAGCAAAAAACAAACAAACAAACA
Source organism: Tonatia bakeri (assembly GCA_004024845.1). Lineage (NCBI taxonomy): Eukaryota > Metazoa > Chordata > Mammalia > Chiroptera > Phyllostomidae > Tonatia > Tonatia bakeri. Next base: position 122,453 of record PVIA01001059.1, read on the forward strand.
AACAAACAAAAACATTGTTTAAAAGAAAAGAAAGTTAGGGTACCACCAGAATTTTCTATAGCAATGCTTTATGCCAGAAGAAAGGAGAGTAACATATTTAAAATATTCAGAGAAAGAAAGTGTGAGCCAAGGAGCTGAAATCTAGTAAAACTGACTTTCAAGTGCAGAGGGAACGGTTAAACTGTTATCCGCGTGCGGGAACTCAGAGAACATGGTTCCCGCGAGCCCTTCCTGAAGAATCTGGAGGAGAGAATGAGCTTCTGCTTAGAGATACATTAACTTGAGGGCCGGTGGTGAGCATTAAATATACATTTACCTGTAGGAGTAAGAGGAAGTGAGGGCCAAAAGGCAGAGAGTATATTAGGTAATGTTCCGTGCTCTGACAGCGTAGATATAACATGGCTATGAGGAAATGAGGGGAGAACACCTCCAGAAATCTGCAGTTTTCAGTAATCATGTTGTTGGTGGTGATATCTGTCTTTCTACTTTGACACTTCTGTGTGTGTGATGAGATTAAAAATAGATATGCAATTGTGGGATTATTCTAATTCTATTATTTCCTATGTCCTTAACAATTGCAATTCAAGCTATAAAAAAAGAGGAATATGGTATAATGGAAAGGCAGCTATGAAAGAAGGAAGAGAGATTGATTTAATAGAGAAAATTAATAGAGAAATTAAGTAGAAGTTTGACATTTAAATTAAAATATAAATAGGGATTTATGAAACATGTTATCATTAAATATATATATTACACACACACATATATATATATATGAGGGGGGCCCCAAAACTAGAATTTATTTATTAAAAACTGTGTATTTATTCTTACATGTGTAAGCCTCAGTCACCTCCAAAGTCCTCTCCATTGGATGCAACACACCTGTGAAGATGTATTTTCCGCTGCTTGAAACAGTGTTTGAACTCATCAATTTTGATGTCTTTTAGTGCTTGTGCCTTTTTTTTTTTCCACCTCTTCCACATTGGCAAACTATTTCCCTTTGAGGACTTTTTTCATCGGGGGAACAAACGAAAAAATCGCTCGGGGTAAGACTGGGTGAATAGGGAGGGTGGGGCACGGGGGTCATGCCTTTTTTAGTCAAAACCTGCTTGGCAGAGATGCATTGAAAGTGTCCAAAACAGTCCCTGAAGGTGAACACAGCTTCTCACCACAGTGCCAGCTGGTGCACTGATACAGATGGGCTCCTAGAACACTGCCCTAGCAGGGGGAGCCTGCACTACAAGGGGCTCACCCTCCAGAAAATTAATTCTGGGGTTTCTCATGCCCCCTCCCCCCTTGTATCTCCTAGTTCTGTGTATTTAATAGCACTAGAAACGACGGTCGGTCTAATGGCAGAGTGTCATTTTAAAGCAGCTTGTGGCCTTGAATATGGTTCCTCACTAAAAGAAAATAGGATTTGGGGGAGAAATGGCTAATTACAAGTCTGGAGCAGGAAATACACAAGACGAACTTGGAATACCTTACAGTGCAGTAGGAGGTAGCAAAGAAGCTAGTAAAGACCACGAAGATCAAGTCCAAAGGATTCAAGGACCAAGGAAGAGGCTCCACCGGCCAGACACTAGGCAAATCGAACGCCAGTGATGACACCATTGCAACAGACTTAAACCCGTGTAATATGTTTAAACTCATGAGTTCTTTAAATACCATAATTATATATATTTTTAAAGCAAGTATTGGTTGTCTCCAGAAGATAAGGAATTAATTCATTAACTTGAAAAATAGCCGAGGGAAAGAATCCACGGAGAAGCCAAATAGTAGGTGAAGAGAAGTGCCTAATTTACGAGTATTCCAACTAGTCAGTGAAAAGGAAATGACAGAACTAGAATACTACCCTTTCTGCAGCCTTCATGAATGAGCATACATGGGCATTTAGTATCAATGGCTGCTAAGATTGCAAAAAAATGGAGAACCAGACATTGTGTGCCTCATAGAGTCTTGCCAAAAACCATTATGGAAATGATGACGAGAGGAGAAGGAACACTCAAGTATATAAAAGACAGCTTTAGTACTGCCAAAGGGATCAAACCTGGGTCTGCTCCAGCCTCTGGATTTGGCTGCCAACATACAGAAAACTCAAAAAACAGAGGAATGTGTCGAATGGCACCAGGAGTACCAAACCAGCAAACTGCAGGCTGGGAAACTCTACAGGCTGAGCAGCCCCCGCTCTTTAATAAAATGTAAGACATTGAAAGGGATCTAGGTGCTCCCTATAAATTCAAAGAGACTTAAAGGACATCAAGTTTGTTAATGGGCAGAACGAAGCTACAATGTCTAGGAATATACATTAAGGTGATAGAGCCCTAAAGAGAAAAACTCAGGGGAAAAATGAGACTCAGGATAATCATTCCTTACAGCAGGGAGAGGGGTTAGGATTCAAACAGCTCCCATGCAAGGGCTTCCAGCAGGCTGACAGAGCTGTTTTTTGACCTGGGTGGTATTCACCAAATAATAATTTTATGGAGTCATGCATTTGATTTGCGTCTTTTCTATGTCTCGGTTTTACTTTACAATGAAAACGTTTTAAAGCTAAAAAGCCCTAGAGCATCTTTCCATTTTACTGCTACATCTCCTCTTCCAAAAACAACTTCTCTGTCTCATTGTCAACAACTCCACCTCTTCTTTGCCTCCTGAGGCTCCATCCTCTGAAGCATTTTCTCTTTCTTCCTTGTTGTGTTAGATGACGAATGAATATTAGTCACGATCATAGACCAGACACGGTGGCTTGAATACTTGGCCCATTCATAGACCCTTCCTGAGAGAGCAATAACCTGCAATTCCTATATCTAGGTCACGTGCTTTGCTGCGTGGGTCCCTGGTACCCCACGTGCAGTTGATAGAACTAAAGATCTATAACTTCATTCATTTTCTTACAAGTTCCTAAGAACACATATTATAGCAATGAGCAGCATTGACTAAGGTGTTTCCCTCCCAGGCCCACTTTGCCAGGTGGCCCTGTGGGAGCGCTCTGAGCATAATCACCGTCGTCACCGCTCACACTCACTGAGTGTTCACCATGTGCCTTGTACTGAGCCACGCACTGTAACACCACTGTATCTTGTTTGAGTCTGTCACTAACCCACAGAATTAGGTATTAACTATATCTTCATTTTACATTTGAAAAAAATGAAGCCCAAGAAATGTTAGTAACTCCTTTTCATTTACTCAACAGCCAATAAGGGCTAGAATATGGAATCCAAACACAAGTAATTCAACTTCCTAGCTCAAGACCCTAAATATGGTCACTGGTTCAACCACTAAAAGTCCCCTCTGTATGAAAATATGCATGTGAATTGGAGAAGGATCTAGAGCAAGGCTAGACAAACAACAGCCCTCAGGCCATGTCCAGACACACTATCTATTTTTATGTGACCTGCAGGCTAAGAATGGTTTTTACATTCTTAAATGGTTAACAATAGATAAGAAGGGGAGCATTTTGAGGTGTCTTAAACTCACATGAAATGCACATTTCAGCGTCCATAAACAAAGTTTTATTGGAACACAGTCACGTGCAGGAGGCGGCTGCTTCTGTGCTACAGTGGCAGAGATGGATATTTACAACAGAGGCCTGAGGGCCTGCAATGCTTAAAATGCCTCATGCCTATCCTTGAAGAGAGAAAGGGCTCTGGGCTAGAGGACAGACGGCTAACTTAAAGAGAGCAGGGAGGAACAGGCACTGTTGGAAGCCCGAAGGCAAAGGAATGTGGAAGCCAACAGGGAGCTCCGAGCTAAGAGGAGAGCAGAGGCAGGGTGCATGGTACAGGGTGGGCCAGAGAAGAGGGAGCAAGAGTAGTTGAGTCACCAGATCTTTAGAGGCACCACACGTAATACGGCTCACACTTGTCCCACGAGACTTGTTTCCCAGCGGTTAGCTGCGGCAGGCTGTTAGTTCTGCCTTCCTCCTTCATGTTCCCACACAATAAACTCCAGGTCAATGGGAGATGAGTTAAACACAACTCTTTCTGGAAACTCTAGCACACAACTCAGCTTTAATGCTCTTCTCTGACCCCAGTGCCCCTGCATGGGCCACCGTGACCACCCACGATAACATCTGATTGAGTTCACGATCGCAGAGCTCAGTGAAATGCTTGCACATTCTCTGAAATGTGAGGATCATAACCCATCTCTTTTTTCCATTCCAACGCGCCCACCCGGGAAGAGATCTTTTCATTTCAACTGAAATTATCAAAACGTCCACTGCCTCCTGTGTCTCCCCTACTCGGAATCTTCAAAGGCTCCACCCGCTGCTTACAGAGCAAAGCCCAAACTCCCAGCCCTTCTCCATAGCATCTCACGCTCTACCATCTGCCCTCCAGACCTTTCTTTCGGGGACCAGATATCAAAATAGTGAAAACCGTCGTGGTAGGAGTCCAGCAGCTGGGGTCCCGTTCACAGACCTACCCTGATAAACTGCAGCCAAATGGGAGCCCAGAGCCCAGCTCTGGGGCCTCACCTGGCAGAGCTTGCTTGTGCTCACAGATCCTGGCCCGAGGCTGAAAGTTTCTTCAGGTCCAGCCACTATGGTGTCACGCTATATACTCAGGAACACTCTCTGCCACTGAACAGGGACATATGAACTAAAAGTGACTGCCCCTCGGTGCAGTGGAACACGAGGGAGTGGGCTGCAGAGGAGATTTTGGCCCTGTGGCGCATAGGAGCGTGGGAGGCTCCGGCAGTTCCTTTACAAAGCGAAAGAGCTGTAGCCGGTGGTGTCCTAGAGTGGCGAAGGCAGTCATGATCCCAGCAATCAGGCTACCCTGCATGGGGGGTTATGCTTCCATGCGTCCTCACAAGATTGGAAACTCCAGAAGAATGATGCAATTGATCTGCTAGACTTGTTCCACTGATCCATAAATCAATCAATTACTAGCAATGATTTGGAGACCAAGCTTGAGAATTCCGAATTCGGGATGTCCCATCTAATATGATGGCTGAAACTCAAAATGCTTTTTAGGATTTTAATCTCATTGTATCAAATGATTAGAAGAGCTCTTTCCCAAGAAGCCCTCACATTGTACTAACATTGTTTCAGAATCCCATGTGTGGGGGTAAATTCTGGGATCCACCCTCACTGTGCACTGTCCACAGCCTGAGACCAGCTAGGAAGAGCGGTAAGCACAGGCCACGGCAGCAGAATGTCCAGGTCGGCCCGCACTGCCTCTCAGAATTTGACCCGAACCGCCTCTCAGAATCTGACCCGAACCAGTTTCTTAGCCTCTTTAATCTTCAACCTCCTTATCTGTGAACTGGGATCAGGGTTGTGCTTATCTCCTAAATTCTGTGGAAGGATTAAATGACAGAAAGTACATCAAGTGCTGAGGAGAGTATCTGGCACTCAGTAAATGCTCAATAAATGTTCCCTGTCCTCTCCACTGGGTTATCTTCTACCCCAGGAAAGCCTATTAGGAGTAGCAATTTAAGGAGACAGTGTTAAAGGGAATTGGCTTTAGGAAATAGTGTGGCCATTTTTGTTCTTTCAGTTAAAAATAAGGAATGTCCAAAATAAGTGTCCTTTTTACAAGTCTAAAAATTGACCCTCTTAAAAAAAAATGTTTCATGAGAGGTGAGAGGCGAACATAGAATTATATTCAACCGATGTTTACAATAGCTATATATAGATGTATGATCATCTGTGCAGCTTGTAAGAAGTAAGCTCATCATCTAAATAGTGTCTGGACATGTAAATATGCCTTATAAGTTCGTGCTGGAGAAGGAAAACACAAATGCAAGTAGGACACACTCTTAACATTGCCCAAGGCATTGGAGAAATATTTTAAATACTACCATCTGGTAAGAATAAAGGCAGAAATCGAGTTTTCTTTTATTTTACCTATAACTCTTAATAACTAAGTGAGAAATAGGAAACTTTACATTTATTTGAGAGCATTAGTTTTGAATTCAATCGCTTGCCCCAATGATGAAATTTCTCAGCTCAAATTTCTACATGGAAGTGAGAGGTAGAGCAGAATGGAATCGGTGAACACACAACTCGCGGCTCCTGCACACGCGCACTCGGAGACACAGCCCAGTTCGGAAGGACCTGCCACTCGAAGCCACCTACCTATCACTCGTCACATTCCTACAGTTGTCCCATTTTCTGCTGGCAGCAAAGCCGAAGGAAGGCAATCTTCTTCAATCAACTTTAGAAAAATTCCCCTTTTGAAATCAGAGCCCGGCTGTGAAGACTCCTTTTAGACCATTGTGGTTGCACCGTTATCATCGCGGTTATAAGAATACTGAGTGACAAATAATACTTGCTATCCAAATGTCCCCTTTCAAGTTTTCTGTAATGCCATTCACAAAATTAAGACAAGCCCTGTCTCTCACAGGCTGACGAAGCTGTGCAAACAGCCATGAGTGCATCAGGCGTCCTTTATGTCTGCAGACAGTGTACTCCGCCCTCTTCCCCAGTCGCATCCAGGTGTGTGGATGTAAATCACAGCTCTTCTCAGGAAGGTCACAGGATGAGAAAATGTCACTGCCTCTGTTTGGCCCCCGCCTGGCCTTGCGCCAGTGAAGTGCTGATAAATAATTAAAACCCCTGGGGGTCGGGGCCTGGTTTGTACGGTCTGCAGGTTTCGATGGTGCACCTACGCCCACCATTACCATGTCACTCTGCCGGGTGGTGCCACTGACCTTGAGATTGGAAAGAGAAACACAAGCCCAGCTCAGCCCTGGATCAAACCCAGATTCTTTCCTGAACTAGTGTGTTCCAGTGCGAGCATGAGTCAGGCCGGAGAACCAGAAAACCATGTGAGCTCAGGGGCTAATTATCCAGGACGAGCCCTTGAGATGGAGACGGAGTCCTTCAGCGACTCCCATCACCCCACTTTGTAGGTCACTGCTTTCCTGGAACCTGGAAAGTGACCATCACCTTCTTCTGTGAAAAGCCAGACAACCAAGGAAAAAAGCCTTTACTGGACTCTTCCTAACAGATCACCTGAAGTCATTACTTTTATCTCCTCTTTTACACTTGGGATTGTTCCCCAAGCACACACAGGACTCTGAACACTGACCAGGTGAAGATGCTGAGATTACTTCCTTTTAGGATTCTCTGCCACAGTTTTGGTAATAGGTCAGCGTAATTTCTGCTAAGATTATTCTCTAAAGAGACCTTCAGAGAACATAAGGGTCACCTGGAAAACTTGTCAATAATGCAGCTTCCCACCCCACCCGACCCCCCTTCTGATTCAGTGGGATTGAGTGACACGGGGAAATGGCACATTAAATAAATCCCACGATAAATCCCACGGGGAGTTCTGATACTGGAGGCTGAGTCTGGGCTCACTGTGAAGGCTGTTGGCACACAATGAAGTTGAGAGGCAACCATCCACACGAGACCACCCTCGCTTTGGACACCAAGTGCATGGTCAGTGGGGTTCCCCAAAACCACCACCAGTTTTGATAATTTGCTAGAAGGGTTCACAGAGCTCCCTGAAAATGGTTATACTCACAGTTGTGGTTTGGTACAGCGAAAGGATACAGATTAAAAGCGGCCAGGGGAGGAAGTGCTGCGGGCAGAGGCTGGGGAAGTACAAAGCACAGAGCTCCTATGGTCCTCACCCTGGGGCGTCAGGACGCATGACCTCAGCAGTATTGTGTGACAATACACAGGGGCTGTTGTCAACTAAGGAAGGTCACCCTAGCCTCACCCAGTATTCCAACTTTTTACTGGGGCTCCATTGTGTAGGTATGACTGATTGATTGATTGCCCACGACACTGATCTCAGAATCTAAGTCTCTTGACTTAAAGCTCCCTCCCTAAATCACAGGTCACTATCTGGCTAGCCCAAGACCCCGAGGCAAACAAAGATTACCTCCAGGCAAAGGCCAACCTTCCCAAGGTTACCTAGAGCAAGGTAACCCTCTTTATGGCAAACCCACCATTGGCAGAACACTCCCAAAAGGTAGCTTTCATTTCACCTTAGGGGTCCGATTTTTGCCTTTAGAAAAGGTACCTTGGCCACCAAAACAAATTTCCTGCGGCTGAGCCTTTGCTTGAGGTGAAGGAGAGGTCTCCTCAGAGTTTCTGTCTTCTGTGCGGTGCCAGTCCATGAGCCAAGAATCTAAAATAGGCCTTTTAGGGCTTACAGGATTCTTCAATAAAAATATCAAATTACCAGATCCAAATCCGAGCACCTTTGAAGCTTGACACATAATAAGTGCTACGGAAAAAATTAACTAGTATTAGCTACGGAAAATGGCCAGAACTGGCCTACTACCTGCAGAAGTAAACCAGAACCACAATGCGGCTCACAGGACACCGAGGGCGAGCACACGGGGCAGCTGGGAAGAAAAAGAAGAAGCGTGGGGTGGTCGTGGTAGGGGCGGAGGCTCCTACGGGACAGTTGCAAAGGTGAAGCGGAGATCCGAAATGCAACAGGGGTTCTGACCACCCCCCTTAGCTCACCGCAGACCCTCCTTCCCCGTCTCCTAGCTGGTGGTGGTCTGAAATAAACTCCACTCCACAGACCTTCCCTTATTTCACTCGAAACCGTCAATAGTGGCATTGCCCCTTTGGAATAGCACAGCTTGTTCCAGCGAAGGATCGATCCGGCCATGAAGTCTTCAAAGTCACAGCCTTTTCAAGGAGGGCAGGCACTTTAAAAGATTTTCCTTTTTTCCTGTTAATGACATTTTCTGAGTGAGTTGAAGAAAATCTGATAGGAAGTTTCTTGATTTACTGAGGAGGCTTAGAGTTTGTCCTTATGATGCTTAACTTCAAGAGACAGGCTCAGTCAGAGCTACTGTATAACTAAAAGGTTTATTTCCAAAGAGTTTCACAGCCCTTAGAATATTGAAATTGTTACTTTACCCATTTTTTTGATAGGTAAGTGAAATGCAATAAAATGCTTAGCATTTTCAAGGAGCATAAATCAAGGTTCTTAAAGTCACTTTAAATTTGTTTTGACATGTTCTGCACTTTATCACGGAGAAGCACCTCATTTATGGTACCAGGGAAACAAATGATGAGTTTTATGCCCTGGGTTAACCCCTGAGAGGGCTTCAATCTCCATTTCGACCTGCCCACTCATGCCCAGTTTGCAGCATCAGCCGCTGCCAGCCTGCACAGGCCTCCCGCCACTGCCCCGAGCCCCCAGCCTTCTTTCTGCCTCTTGCTCTTAGCCGCGGGCTCACAACAGAACACATGTATTCTGCCACAAACTATCTCAGGCTGTGGCAATTCACATTTGGATCTGTAAGACGTCTAGATTATAAAGTTCCAACAGTAAGGCTTCAATAAGAGAACTTTAAATATATGGGATTGTTTTCTTTGTTTTATGGAAGATCTTAGGCCAAGGCAACTGAATCAGGCTTGCTATTTCCTCTATATATAAAAAAAAGGTAGAATATGAAGATGGGAGATGGTCTTCTTGCAATTAATCCAAACAAGCTATGCACAAGATAATGCAGCTCACTCATTCTACAAAAATGTATACAATGTTCATGCTACTCTAGGCATTTTGCTCCGTCCTGTGCATATGAAGTGAATAAGACGTATTCTTTCCCATCCAAGAGCTTGTGGGCTACTGTGGGGGAGGTTGGGTGGGTCCTAGAAACACATTCGTTGGACAACTTCCTCACAGAATGGGTTACAGAGAGAGCAAGGAAAGCGTGCACTTGTAACTGCTCGCAGGCTCCAAAGGTGATCTCTGAGGCTTCCTCTTTCTGTTCCCTTTATTAAACCACTTAGAGACTTGCATTATTAATCGTTTTAACTAAGGAATATTCTCATTTTGTTTTTATATTAGCATGGTAACTAGAGAATTCATCATCAAACGAGCATATTAGTGATCACACTAACTCAATTTCTTATACCTAAAGTAGTATATTGTCTACTAATATTTCTAAATCATTAGCATGCCAATTATACTTCTTTAGAATCAGTAGTTAATTTGCATCACCAGCATACCCAGTTCTACAAAGTATCTATCTAGACAATGCAGTTTTGAAGATGGCACCGACATCTTTATTGGGTTGATGCAGATACTGTAATTATGCTCTAGTTTATATAGAATCAGTGAGATTTGGACAAGGTAGACAAATAGTTTCCAATACTGATGTATTCTTGCCATGACAGAAAGGAAAATATTACACTTAACCCCACACACTATGAAAGCAACCAAATTAATTAAGATGTTGGAAAAAAGAACTGATAAGAAAATCAATGCATTTTAACATAAAGGCAAGGTGAGGAAGGATACACGATTGCTTCTCGGCAGTTTCTATAGTAACACAGCCCAGAACTGGTCCACATCTGCCTTGTGTGTGACTTCGGTCACATAACCTCCAGACCTTGTCACAAAAAGTGTCCTGTGAAATAGACTGATTATTTACAAAGGAAAGCGAATAAAATTAATCAACTTTCCCCCTAAAATCACATGGGTGGATGAGGCCTAAAAATCATTGCAATGTCACCTGCAAGGACAGGGTTCGGGACATTAGAGCCTGTGGGACAAGTCCAGCCTGCCCCCTGCTTTTTTGTGCAGCCCATGAGATAAAAATGGACTTTCCATTCTTAAATGGTGAGGGGAAAATATTTCATGACATGTAAAAATTACATGAAATTCAAACTTCATTGTCCATTAATAATGTTTTGTTAGAAGACAGCTTATTTACATGCCCCGCAATGGCTCCATGCCTCTACGGCAGAGTTGAATGGTTACTGTGGAGACCTTGAGGCCTGCAAAGCCAAAATATTTACTCTCTGGCCTTTTAGAGAAAAGTCGTTTGATCCATCTTCAAGAACACAGGTATTTGAGCAGCACTCTTCAGGACCTGGAGCGCCTGATGCAGAACTGAAGAACGGGGTTTTGCACCCTGGCAGGGCAACTGACGGTAATGAGAAAACCCTTCCCGTGTGTGACATTAGTGTGGCGCTGGTGGGCTTTCAGACCAGTGGGGTTCTTTAACGATGGGAATGTACTGAAGAGACACCCAGTTTAGACTTGGGCTCATCTGAGAGAATGGGGACCACTCAGGCCATCCAAATGACTCCAAGACCGTTACACCTCATTTAGAGGAAGGAACTGGTAGAGAGCAGTTTTGTGGAAATGGACAGTTTCTGGGTCCTTTAACCAGCTAAGAACCAAAAGTGATACTGTCGGCATATTGAAAGCTTCCATGCATGTTTTCGTAGGCATTCTCACTTTCTTCGTGCTCTAAACTAAAACAAGTGAACCAATGGGGAAATGTAAGTGGCTGTGTACAACTTTCCTCATCACCTCACAAAAAAATTACACAGATTTCTATTAAAAATTTTGGACTAAAAGGAGTCTAGATCCGTATGTACAAGTTTTCCTTTTTTAATTAGCATTCTTCCAGAGCCAATTGAGTCTGACAGGTAAGGCGGCATTTAGGGACTTTTAACGTTCAGACACCCGGGCCAGCCTCTCTTCACACACTCTGTTGTACTTGGCTCTCCGAAGCAATAAATCGTAACGGCCTCACTCACTGAGGCCTTTTAATTCGTGGATCATAGACATGATAAATCACAGGAACTCCTCTGGTGCCTTTTTGTCTAGAATGGCCACATTCTTGAAAGCCAAACGCGGAACGCCTTTTGAAAAGGCACCTACCCAGTTACATAAGGATGTTCACATTCAAGAGCAGAAAGTGTTTATGCACGCCTGTGTAGTAGGAAGATAATACACTTTGAGACAAGTGTTGACCCCTGAGTGTTCACGCTTCTGTGAAGAGACGATAGGGGAGCTTTTCCTAACATACCTGTGGGGTCCCTCTACCGCCTCCCAAAGCCAGTCTCCCCATTGCAAGGGGGCAGTTGCAAGGGATTCACCATGTTCCGCTGTGTTTGCCATGTTCACCACGTTCACCATGTTCTGCACCACGCACCCACGGTTTTGTGCACATTACACACGGGATTATCATGCCAATTGTTATACCGATGGTATGTAGTCATTATACCCATGGACAATGTGCATGCTCATTTTCCCTCATAAACTTAGGCAAAAGCACACATTATACACGCAACATATGGTACTTTCATGTTTTGATGGAAGGAGTCATTTTTTGTTTCCCCCCAGCTTTATTGAGATATAACTGACATACTATGCTGTGTAATTTTATGGTATATAGCACCATGATTTGGTATATGTATATATTGCAAAATGATTACCACAATAGGATTACTTAACACACCAGTCACCTCATGTAGTTCTCGTGTGTGTGTGTGTGTGTGTGTGTGTGTGTGTGTGTGGTGAGAATGTTTAAGATCAACTCTCTTAGCAACTTTCAAGTACACAGTATATAGTATTGTTATTTATAATCACCATGCCATACATTGCACCCCCAGAACTTACCACTTTACAAATAGAAGTTCTAATCTCTAGGTCTCCATCACGCATTTTCCCTGCCCCACCCCTGGCCACACCAACTAACTCTGTTTCTATGAATTCAGGTTTTCTTCTTTTATGATTCCACATACGATGAGATCATACAGTATTGGACTTTCTCCTTCTGATATATTTTACTTAGCATAATGCCCTCAAGGTCCATCCATGTTTTCACAAGGGGCAAGAGTTTCGTCTTTCATTATGGCTGAATAACAATATTCCATTATAAATATTGTATATGCAACATTTTCTTTGCCCTTTTATCCACTGACAAATACTTAGGTTGTTTCATATCTTGGCTGTTGTAAATAATGTAATGACAATGGGTGTGCAGATAGGTTTCTGAACTTGTGTTTTAGTTTCCTTCAGATAAATACCTAGGGCTTGAGTTGCTGAACTATGTGGTGGTTCTATTTGTCATTTTCTGAGGCTGCACCACATTCCTCCAACAGTACACAAGGGTTTCCTTTTCTCCGCATCGTTACTCACCTTTTTCCCTTTCCTTTCTTTTCCTTTCTGTTCTTTTCTTTCTTTCTCTTTCTTCCCCTTCCTTCCCTCCTCCCTTCCCTCCCTCCCTCCCTCCCTCCCTCCCTTCCTTCCTTCCTCCCTTTCTTCCTTCCTTCTTTCCTTCCTTCCTTTTTTCCTTCCTTCCTTTCTCTTTCTCTCTTTCCTTTTTCTGACAATAGCCCAGTCCAACAGGTATGAGATGATATCTCACTGTGGTCTCATTTTCCATTTCCTGAACAATTAGTGATGTTGAACACCTTTCGATGTACCCGTTGGCCATTTGTATATCATCTTTGGAAAAATGTGTATCCAGGTCCTTTGCCCACTTTTTAATCATATAACTTTTACTATTAAGTTATATGAGTTCTTACATACTTTAGCTATTAAACCCTTGCCATATATATGATTTGCAACAATTTTCTTCCACTAGTTGGTTCCCTTTCCATTTTGTTGACTGTTTCTTCTGTTGTTCAGAACTTTTAGTTTGATTGTTGTCTCATTTGTTTTTGTTTTTGTCACTTCTACTTTTGGTGTCCTAGCTAAATAATGATTGCCAATATCAATGTCAAAAAGCTTTTCTTATATTTGCTTCTGGAAGTTTAGAGTTTAAACTTGAGTATTTAATCCATTTGAGTTAATTTTTGTGCTTCATGTAGGACAGGGGTTCAGTTTCATTGTTTTGCATGTGGATTTCCATTTCCACAACACCATTTATTAAAGAGACTTTCTTTTCCTTGTTGAGCATTCTTGGCTCCTTTGATAAATGCTAGTTAACCGTATATATTCATTTCTGGGGTCCCAGTCCTGTTGCATTGGTCTGTGTGTCTATTTCATATAATACCATCCTGTTTTGGTACTATATCTCTATACTATAATTTGAAGTCAGAAACTGCGATCCCTTCAGTTTTGTCCTCTTTTCTCAAGATTGGTTTAGCTACTCAGTCTTGGATTGTTGTTGTTGTGTTGTGGTTCCCTACAAATTTTAGGATTTTTTTTTGTTTTTGTAAAAAATGGCATTGCAATTTTGATAAATCTTGCATTCAATCTATAGATGGCTGTAGCGAGTACAAATGTTTTAATAATATTAGCTATTCCAATCCATGAACACAGCATATTTTCCACTTTTTTGCATCATGTTCAATTTCTTTCATCAGTGTCATAGTTTTCAGTGTACAGAATTTCACCTCCTTTATTAAATTTATGCCTAAGTATGTTATTGTTTTTGATGCTGTTGGGATTGGGATTGTTTCCTTATTTATTTTCAGACAGTTTGTTGCTAATATATAGAAATACAACTGGTATTTGTATGTTGATTTTGTATCCTGCGACTTAACTGCATTGGTTTATGAATTCTAACATATATTTGTTCAATGTAGTCCTTAGGGTTCTCTATATACAATATCATATCATCTTCAAATAGAGCTAGCATTACATCTTCCTTTCTGATCTGGATGCCTTTTACCTCCTTTTATTGGCTGATTTCTCTGGCTAAAACGTTCTGTCCTATGTTGAATAGGAATGGTAAGCATAGTTACCCTTGTTTTGCTCCTGATCTTAGGAAAAAATCTTTCAGCCTTTCACCACTGAGTAGCATGTTAACTGTGGGCTTGTCATATATGCCTTTTACTATATTGAGGTACATTCCTGCTATACTCAAATTGTTGAGCTCTTTGTAAAATTATGAATAAATAATGAATTTTCTCAAGTGCTTTTATTGCATCTGTTGGGATGGTCATGTAATTTTAGTTTTCATTATATTGATGTGCTATAAGTGAGTCATGTATGTTGAGCCATCCTTGCATCTCAGGTGTGTCACCATGGCATAGGATCCTTTTAACATGCTATTGAATTCAGTTTGTGAGTATTTTGCCGAGACTTCTGCACAAATATTCTTCAGGGATATTGGCCTCTGGTTTCCTTTTCTTGTACTCTCCTTATCTACTTTGGTATAAGGATAATGCTGGTTTTGTGAAATGAGTTTGGAAGTGATCCCAATGGACGATGTCTTGGGTTAACTCACGGCATCATAACATCGTAACTCAAGGTCAGAAGATCTAAGTTCTTTTTGCTATAGCAGACATCCTAAGAATGGTGGAATAAGAAGGGAAGGTGCAGTTAATAGTCTGTTGTGAATAGAATCAACGTTTAATTCAGCTTATCTCCCAGAGCATATAGACCCCTGGCTGTGCAAAAATAACATTTTCTCACTTCTAAAAGTTTTGTCTATAAAGCTAGAAAAGTTCTATCCATGATATATAATGCTATATCTCTTTTTATTTCTTCTGTTTCTACATCCCTGAGATTTCTATCCTTCTCTTCTTTCTTCCAAATACTTGACTTCCTATTTTGAAGATCACTTAGAGAGTTGGAATGCCCTCCCTGGAGGAGCTCCTATGTCCTCTCTTTCTGAGCAGTTTCTCAGCCACAGTGACAGATTGGTTCCTGTTTCTTCCCCTCGTCTTCTGGTGGGGAACAGAGATTTTTGTACTCGATTTTCATCTAACTGTGGTCTTCAGATGAATAAAAAGGAAAAAAAGCAGCAGCAACAGTGTTTTAAAATATTCCGACCCTCTGTAGCATCAAAGTGAATGCTAGTTTATCGGATTTCGTTGGGCTTTCACAAAGAAAGTAATCAATGGCTATTGACTTCCCACATCACAATAGGTGTTAAATTATAGTGCATTTTTCTACGGGTCTGAAAGAATTTTATTTTACTCTTCATTTGTCTTCATGCCTCTTTTCTAGGGGGTGAAAAGCAGTCTTCCAGTTCCAGTTCCCATCTTCCTCAGTGTTCAATAAGTGTCAAATGTAAAAACTGTTTACAAATGCAAGCACATTTGTTTACATTGCCTTTTCATATTTGCATTTATGCTAATCACCATCCCAGAATCTCCACTGAGTGATGTTCTTTAGGATTAGCTGTTAAGACCTTGGAGTTTCAGCTCATGTTAATTCCTTGTTGGGTAAATGCTGTTCGCACTTAGTAAAAATGGTCAATATTATTGCTAGTTAAGAGAGCCCTTTCGATGCTGACAGACTGAATGACACGTTTGTAAGACTGTGTTAATTCTGTATTTAACAGCGTTATTAAGTACTTACTTGGCCTCATCTGCAGATTATAAAATGTGTAATGATATCATTCACATTTTAAAATCTAACTGCTGTTCTGAAGGTGAAGGCACACTCATGCTGATGTTATAAGGAGCTGGCTTTTAAATGATTAAATGGTTTGCAAAATAGTTGGCGCCGTTCAGTGAAGGGCAATCAACTCTTTCATCTGGGAGTGACACCTGGTTCTAGAAGCAATATTGGAAAAATCATCCCAGCTTGTTTCCTTTGACGTTGTTAAAGATTTCATTAGTTGTCTTAATTTTAGGAGAGGATTTAATATCATCCTGTGCTTTGCTTCCTTTTCTCTCTTGAGTTTTTGGGGGTTTTTTTAAGGTCATTCCACGATTGAAATGAGTCCACAAAAATGGAGAAAGAAGCATCGCTGGCTTCTAAAAAACACAGAGAGAGGAGGCTGGAGGTTGTGTTTGGGGACTGGGAATAGATTTCCTCTGTCCTCACTCTCTATTACCAGAGATGATTGAGAGGTGACTGGACTTAAATGAATAATGAATATATAGTAATGCGTCTTTTAATATATACATTAAAAGGTTAGCTTACTTTCAAGGTGCTAATATCTTATTATATCTTCATATTCTTCAAATATAAGCCCACCGTGTTAGCGAAGTCAGTCTAAAACAAGCCAAACACAGAATAAGTATTCTAAATAAAATCGTGTGCATGTGTAGGGAAGAGGAGAGAGTAAGGGAAGGATGGAGAAGAGAATGCATGCGAGTTAAATTTTCGCACTGTGGAAACATCAGGAAGTGATTAACTTGTGCTACTTTTAACCTTTGATGGGGCTTTATCTGAATAAACCATTTCCAAATTTCTTAACCAGAATATCCTGAGCCATACACACAATTTAATCTTTTCCTCATGAAGCAGGACCACAATTATAAATACTACACAATGACTTCCTTGGAGACACCGAAGGGCGTCCAGCTATCTCCCCTTCGCATTGACTAGAGTAAGACAGCCAGCTTTTCTTAGTACTTCTGTCTGTTTTCAGTGTTTGTTTGTTTGTTGATTTGTTTGTTCTTTGGTTAGTGTTCTTCTTTTCAATGCCTATGGGCAGGCTCTCTTATTTTCTGTATCTAAACCACTATACATTTCAAAGGCACATAATCAAGTTTGTTAGAATTATACACAAAGCAGTTGCTGAGAATTTTAGAAGATCCTAGGAGTGAAACCCACAGAATTTAGCCTGAAGACTTCTGTGCATCTATTCAAACCACTCAGTTCCCCCTCCTTCTTTTCTTTTTCCTTGACTGCAGTCCAAAATGACACAACATTGAATTCCATACATAAAGGTATAAATTTAGGGCGGGACAGGGGATAGGAAAACTCTAGTGAATTGACACTTAAGATTGCTTATACAATGTATGCATATATTGAATGTTTTCCTTGAAAATAAATATATTTCTGTATATGTGTGTAAACATATGTAGTTTATAATTAATGTGTAAATAATCTATATTGTCAAGTGAAATTTATATGAGAGTGTGTTTAGTAGATTCAGAACTATATGGACACTTACTGGGCTAGTAAGTGTCCTCATTTTACAAATAACAACGAAGTTCATAAAAATTAAATGATATATAATAGATATTTACATGAAATATATGCAATGTATGTGAATAAAATTATGCTGTGTGTGTATTCATATATACTTTTTTTACTTTTAAATAAATAATAACAGGAGCAAAATCCACAAGCCTCCCATTCTTCTCTCAAAGGTGGCCATAGTTACTAGTTTTCTTTATATTTATCTCCTCATCATTCAAGAAGCAACCATTACCCAGTGTTAATCTTAAATGCTTGTTCATTTAAATGCTCTGTGCAGTGCTGGAAATAGAAAAGATGTATGACTTGGGGCTCCCCACACTGGAAATCTACTAGTAGAAAGTTAAATACATAAAATAACTACTGTTCAGTCATTCATTTAATAATCATTTTGGGGGTATCCTTTACATATAATAGTTGAAACACTAGCTAGTGCTGTGGGGGTACCTTGATTTTGGACTCTGAGAAGTAGGCTTTACCAAGCAGGAGAATCAGAGAGAGAGAAAATTCTGGGCTGAGAACATACTTGATCAGCTCTTATAACTCAGTAGAATTACATCAGGTATGCTACATCACATGGTGAAGAGCATGTTTAGTTTCACAAGAAACCGTCAAGCCGGCTGCCAAAGCGGCTGGGCCCGCAGCACTCCCGCCAGCAGCAAATGAGGGCTCCCGATGCTCCACATCCTCGTCAGCACTTGGCGCTGCCAGTGTCCTGGATTTTGGCCGTTCTAGAGGTGTGTTTCTCATTGTAATTTGCAGTTCCTTTACGATATATGATGTGGAGTGTCATTTTATATGCTTACTTGCCATTTGTATATATTCCTTAGTGAGGTATCCATTCAGCATTTTGCCTATTTTTTTTACTCTAGTTGTTCATTTTCTTTTCATTTTTTTGTTGTTTATTTTTTATTTTTTCTTGTATTGAATTTATTAGGGTGACACTGGTTAACAGAATTACACAAGTTTCAGATGCAGAATACTATGCATCTGAAATGCAGCATCATCTGCACGCTGTACTGCGTGTTCATCACCCCTAGTCAAGTCTCTGTCCATCACCATTTATTTCCCCAACACCCTCCTCCACCTCCCCACCTTCCCCTGGCAATCACCACACTGTTGTTCATGTTCACAAGTATTTTTTTTCTCTTTTTTGCTCCATCCCTCCACCGCCAGTCCCCCACCCCACCGCCCCACACACAGCTGTTAGTATGCGTTCATTCTATGACTCTGTCTCTGTTTTTGCTTGTTTATTTTGTTTGTTAGGTTCTACATATGAGTGAAATCCTATGGTATTTGTCTTTCTCTGACTGGCTCATTTCACTTAGTATAATGCTCTCCAGGTCCATCCATGCTGTAGCAAAGGGTGAGGTTTCTTTCTTTTCTGTGGCCAAGTAGTATTCCATTGTGTAAACACACCATGCTTTTTTAATCCACTCATCTACTGATGAACACTTAGGCTGCTTCCAAATTTTGGCAATTATAAATAACACTACAATGAACATAGGGGTGCATGTATTCTTTTGAATTAGTGTTTTATTGTTGAATTAATAAGAGTTCTTTGTAGATTGTGGGTAACAGTCTGTCACAAATATTTTCTCCAAGCCTGTGGCTGGACTTACTCTCTTGATGTCTTTGACAGAACAGAATTTTTTAATTTTAATGAAGGCCATCTTATCAACTCTCCCATGGGTTACTTTCTGGAAGAGATTATTGACAGTTGGCATAATTTCTTCCTTAAACATTTGGTAGAGTTTACCAGTCATCCCATGGAAGCCTGTTTTGGAAGTGTTGACACATTGTCTTAATGTAATGTCCCCTTTATTTCAGGTAACTTTCCTTGCTCAGAAATCTGTTCTGTCTAAAATTAATGTAGTCATTCCCACTTTCTTTTGATTAGTGTTAACGTGGTATATTTTCCTCATTCATCGACTTCTAATCTATGTGTGTCATTAGATTTAAAGTGGGTTTCTCATGAACAATGTAGAGTTGCCTCCTGTTTTTTCATCCACTATGACAATTCTCCTTCTTTTCATTGGTCTTTGTTCACCATTAATTGATGGTTAAGTGATTACTGGTGTACTTGGATTAATACATAACATATCTGTTACTCTTTTCCATTTGTTTCCCTTGTTCTTTTTTCTGCATTTGTCTTCCATACTTTTTCTGCCATTTGTGGTTTTAACTGAGAATTTGGTATGAGATTTTTTCCTTTCCTAGCATATTACTGATACTTCTTATTTTTTAACCTTTTTAGTGGTTGCCTAGAGTTTGTAATATGCATTTACAACTAATTCAAGTGTACATTCAAAAAATAGCAGTGTAACATTTCACTAGTAGCATAAGTACCTTGCAATAACAAAACTTTTCTAAGTTCTCCCTTCTGTCCTGTCCCTCATATCCAGGCGGTCACTCATTTCCCTTATACACTGGCATGTGTACATATGTATTATAAGTAATAATGTCAATAACAGTATAGATAATAATGTATACATATATCATACATTCATATAGTATATTACATGCATACATACTTGGATACATTGTTGCAATTATTATTTTTAACAAACTATTATCTCTTAGATCAATTAAGGACAAGAAGAGTAAAAAGTTTTATTTTACCATCATTTTTCCTTTCTATTGCTCTTTCTTTCTCTATGTAGATCTGACTTTCTGACCTGTGTTAATTTCCTGCTCCCCAAAACACTTCTTTTAACATTTCTAAATGGCAGGTTTACTGGCAACAAATCCCTTCAGTTTGTGCTTGCCTGAGGATGTTTTTATTTTTCCTTCACCTTTGAAAAACATTTTCGCGTAGTACAGAATTCCCGGTCAGTGGTTTCTCTCCCTCAACACTTTACAAATTTCACTCTGGTTCCGTAGTTTCTGAGGAGAAATTGGGTGAATTTCTTATTTTTGCTCCACCATAGATGTTTCTCCCACTGGCTTCGTTCAAGATGTTTTTCTTTCATCTCTGGTTTTCTGAAGTTTGAGTAGGATTTGTGTAGGTCTC
>PVIA01001059.1:143117-321029 GCA_004024845.1 Tonatia bakeri
TTTTTTTTTTTTTTTTTTTTTGGTAGTCACAGGTCTTGGGTATGCTGTGACTTTTTTCCTGCCTTCCTTTTTTTCTTAGCAGTTTTAGAGGTTCCTGTTGTCATGTTCTCCAGCACGAAGACTCTGGCCTCACTTGTGGGCAGTCTACTGATTAGCCCATTTAAAGCTTCTTTATTTCTGCTGCAGTGTCTTTGATCCCCAGAATTTCCTTTCGATTCTTTCCTAGAACTCCCATCTCTCTGTTTACATTATCCATCTGTTCCTGAATGTTGCCAATTTTTTCCCATTAAAGACCTTAGCATATGAATCATAGTTTTTTGTTTTTGTTTTTTAAAATAATTCCTGGTCTCATAGTTCCAACATTACGGCAGTTCTGACTGATTCTGGTGCTTGTCAGGATACTTATTTTTGTCTCTTAGTATGCTTTATAATTGTTTTGGTTGAAAGGTGGGCCTGATATACTGAGTCAGTATTCTGTAGCCCCATAGTTAGGTCTCAGTGTTTAGGTGAAATCTTTGGCTACATTGAGAGCAAAAATAAACAAACAAATGAAAAAATATAACTAAAAGGAGTCAGCAGCAAGTAGGGAAATCAAGGTAAGTCTTTTTTAAAAATGATGAAAAGTAATAACATCATGTTTGGGATAATGGCCAAAGATAAATGATACACTCAAATGGATGAGAGGGAGAAATTGATGGTAGCAAAATATAATATATTTTGGGGGGATTCGAGAGACCATGTCTGATATACATGTTGAAATTAACAAGTGCAGAGTAATGCCTGGTCTGCAGTTCACTCTTTTCTTTGTATCCCATTCAAAATCTGCCCCACTGAAGAATGACACTGATTAAGTATTGATCTTTTATCTGATTCAAATGACTAGTATGTGCATATTAGGGCAGTCCGTGACCCATCTAAGGTCAGTTATGTTTATAAAGATTGACAAGAAATCCTTTAATTGGAATAATTTGGGGGTGGCATTTTTTGAGCACTTGAGATATTGCTCATCCCATATTTAGCTTTTTAGAGGGTAAAATAAGTTTAATTATCATTGTTATCTGGAGTCACAATGCCCCACCTCAACCCTAGATCCAGGAAAAAGACAAAACTACTTGAAGCGGAAACTCGGTTTACGCTGTCCACACACCCACAGGCGAACCTATCACACCCCCACAAGTGATGTACAGCAGACTCTCTCCAGAGCCCACACCTCCAAGCAGAGTCTTTTTGTAACACTGAGGACGCAGACTAGAAACGTAGGTCAGGTGCTTTAAAGTGAAGAAGGTGCTAGCTTGGGAGCAGGTTTAGACAGGTGGATTCAGGAGGTTTCTTGCCTTTGTTACCTTCTTGCTCTGCCCATGGAAACCTGTTGGATTCATAACCGGATTGGACTGAACCTGTACCACACACACCTACATACAATGGCAGCCCCTTTCCCTTCCATATAAAATCACATCACTGTAATGCACATTGACTAAATAGCACTATACCTGCTGACAGTGTGGAACCTGAGAAAAGAGCCCCAAACAAAATTTTGCCTGGTTGGCCATGCAGGTAACCTGTGGGTACCCTAGGGTCTGATCTAAAGTTCTATCTATCTATGAACCCCGACTGCAAGCAAGCCCAAGAGCTGCGCATTCGTACCTCATTTTCAACATTGATACCTTGAAAGAGAGTTTTCCTGGGTGCAGGAGAAAGAGCAGAGCCTACTACATGTCAGAAGCCCAAACCACCAGTCCACCCTTGCAAAGGCAGCTTTCTTAAACAAGGTGCAGTATACTTAGGGTTCAATGTATATGTGGTATTCAACACAGGTTAATGGATCAACCCAAGCAAAATCCGCAGGATACCTCATCCTCTCCAATTATGCATAAAGTCGTATGAAAAATCGGGGACTGCCTATGTACTCGTAAGTGATTAAATAAAAGTGATTTAAAAAAATATATACCCACGAGAACTGCCTGTCTGTCTCTTAAGAATGTGCACGTGAAGGGTTAGCCTTCTACAGAAGGTAGACATTTAATGGACACGTTTGAAAGCAGCTGAGAACAGAGCATCCTGTGCATACCTTTCATAATTGTGCGCTCCTCCAGAGATAATGGATATCATTATCCACGGCGCCTGTCCTAGGAAACTTGGCAAGGTTATGATTGTTTGTTACAGCTTTGGTTATATTAACATACACATTAATATTTATAAATATTTGATGCCATGTTAATTTTTCATAGGAGGTGATTTATGTAATGCCGCCGTGCCCTGTTAGAGGGCATCTGCAATCTGCTTCCAAAGGAGCCGGGCGGATGCGTGTTCTTTAAGGGGACTTTGCCTGCGTGTCGCTGTTCTGACAGTGCATTCTTCCGAACAAAAGCATCTCAAAATCAATTGTGTGGATTGTGGATTTACTCCATTAACACTTTAAATAAAACATAAAGGGAAAGATCTCGCTGAAGCGATTTGCCGCGTTTTTAAAAGGAGCTCTGCTCCCTCTTCGGCAGGACAAAGTTTACCGAAATGCTCTCTTGCAAAAGCAGCCACCAAGTAAGCCACGCTTCTGAAATCCTGTTTTGAACAGGGCGTTGTCTGCGTGGCTGCGAACTCGGACAGTCGGGAGTGGGGACTGACGGGGGACGGAAACATGTTCAGGGCTCCTGTGCTTCCTTTGTCAGTTTTCTCTTGCTAAATTTCAATATTAAGGACATTGAATACAAATTAGGCAGGATACGTGTAACAAATAAATCCGCTATAAATTATGAAATGAACATTTGCTTTAGGTGAAAAATTAATTTGTGTTTAGAAAATTTAAGTAGCTATAAGCATAAAGTTAGTTCATATGTTCTTTGGTAACTTGAAACCAGTGATATATAGTATGAAGAATTATGTCTGTCTGGCAGATAGTAATGTTGTGTAACGTAGTTCCTCGGTCCACATTAGCAAACAGTATTACCAATTGAATGCTTTACTTATTTTTTCATTTTGGTTTTAAAAAGCCAATGAATAAATTCTGTACAAAAACTTTAAAAAATCCTATTTTACACGATGATTCATTCCCTTCTTATAAGGAATGTTGCTATTATGTTCTTTTTTCTCTATATAGGCAATTTTAGTATTGTCTGTAGTTATACGATTAGCAGGAGAATTATTAATACAATTTCAGTCTGGAGTATTTTTCTTTTTCAACAATTAAATATCCTTTTAATGTCCCTTTTTTCCAATGGTATTCAAATTTTCTTTACAGAGAACAGACTCAGTGTTAACTTATTTTTTTCTCTGTACCCAAAATAAAACATTACCCTATGGTATAACAGTAAGAATCTATTTAGAATTCTGAAAATTCTCAGTTAAAGTATATATGCATTCTTTAAATAGTAATATACAGGGTGGGAAAAGTAGGTGTACAGTTGTGAGTATGTAAAACATGGAGTTTATTCTTGATTTATTATTTTTTAATTATTGCATTATTTTTCATACAAACAACCATAAACCTACTTTTGCCCATGCCTTGAATTGAATATGTTATCCTTTAAATTTACTAACAAATATAATTGTAGCTTTCAAATTCATCTATCACACTATATTAAACTCCTGAAAAACTTTAAAAAAATTGACTCAAGAAATTACCTTTGATTTGACACTATAAAATTTGATTTGCTCTTAATATCCAGTTTCACAAAATTAACAATTAACTTGAGTTAAATATAATGACTTTTCCCCTATATTTTCATACTCAAATTAATTCTGTCATCACAATTATTCACATTACAAAAAAAAATTACTACAGGTCATGAGGGAGAAAAATGCTTTAATTTAAGGTTACCCAGAAAGATCTATGGCAACAAAGCAGGTGGGAAAAATGAGAATGAGGGTTACATTTCCAGGTGATAGACAGCTAGAATCCCACAGAGTCTATAACTCTCAAATCATTTTGAATTCAGAAAGTAAATACCACGTGAAAAAATACTGCCAAAGCAAATAGTCAGACACAGAAAAGCAGTAAGCAGTGGATAAATTAGTCTAAACATAAGTAATCTGAGCTAGCACCTCAGCATGTTTAGCATAGAATAGTTATGTTACAGGCGTGGAAATTTGCTAATTTCTGTAATACAAGCAAAAGGAAAGCATGCCATATTTTTAGAGTACCACAAGTCTGTTTTGTCAAATATTAACCAGAATTCACTCTTCAGCATTCATGCTTCCTAAATAAAGAGGAATCAAAAATTAAAGAGCACAACATCATATATGATCAAAAAGTTACAAAACAGAGTAACTGAAAGTATCAGACGCATTGGCAGAATCACCTCATTTGAAAGAGAACACATCCCCCATCTGGAAAAACCCAGAAGTTAAGAGCTCTACATATGAAAGGATAGGGGATGGAAAAGAGTAACTAAAGACTGAATCCCACCCCAAAATCGTATTACACCTTATATTCTTAAGTGAGTCTTTTGACAACTGAGACATATAAAGGAATCAGACTGGAAGTTTTTGATGTTGCACTGAATCTTTTATAGGTATAACTATGTATTAGGAAAATAGTGAACTACAAAAAAGAAATTTTCTTAATTTTAGCATTTTAAAGCATCCAAGAGACTATGTCAGCTTAGTTTATTTCAGAACAAAGACATGTTATAAAACTACACTAGGAAATACAGGCATGGTTATGAACAAACGTGTTTATCTCTCTGTCCAGGCCTCTATCCATCCACACGCACAAACAGGTACTCACACGAATATATGTGTGTGGATATTTTCACGTATATAAATCTATACTGTCAGCTAGTATCATTTCTATGACAAAGTTTCTAGTCTAATTATAATATTGCAAAGAAATAAAGCTATAGTCAGAATAGCTTACAACACCAAATTAAATTGTATTATTTTTCTAAATTTAGGAAAAACAAATCTGTTTCTTAAATACACTTGAGAGAGAGAGCCCTGGCCGGATTTCCCAGTGGGATGGAGCATTGTCCCATGCACCAAAAGTTTGCAGGTTTGATCCCCAGTCTGGGCACATGCAGGAGACCACCAATCAACATTCTCTCTCTCTCTCTCAAAAAAAAAATCAATAAAACATATCCTCAGGTAAAGATTTAAAAATCAGTTAATCAATCAATCATTCAATACACTTGGCAGAGAGAAAAAGGGGGGTCTGAGAAATCAAATTACAAAAATAAAGTATAGTTTAATTGAAACACAGAATTTTATATTTGTAGACAATCTAGTTACCAAAATTAAATAAGTGTTGCTACTTCTAGACGAGGGTCTAACTGAATTAAAATACTAAACTGCAAAGCAGTTTTTCCAGCTAAACATGAAAAAATTCCTTTAGTGGTATTCTTAACAAAATTTGATATGAAAAAAGTTAGTCCATAGCAGATTAACACTTGTAAGATTAAATGGATCACACTCACACACTTACAAAACACATTTCTTTTTATAACTGATTAATAGTCATATGGTGTTAATGCTCACCAAAATACTGTATTTGTGCCATGTGTTTGCAAACTAGTATGATCAATTAAGGCCTTGTGTGGAATGCCATGTTGGACACTTATTGAGAAGTCTGCTTCCCTAGTCGGAGACACTAAACTCAGCTTGCACCTTGTCACTAACTGCAGAAGTGGTTGCTGAGTGAGCAAGGCTGGTTCATATGATAACAATACATCACCACGAGAAGGGAGGGCACGGTGGTCAACCCTGCAGGCTTTTTCTCTCTCTTTCCCTTTATCTCACTCTCTTTATTTCCTGCCTTCCTTCCTTCCCTCCTTCCCTCCTTCCTTCCTTCCCTCCTTCCCTCCTTCCTTCCTTCCTTCCTTCCTTCCTTCCTTCCTTCCTTCCTTCCTTCCTTCCCTCCTTCCTTCTTTAGATCTGGGCAGATGGTATTAAATCAATGTTTAAAATTAAGATATAACTGAAAGAGTATAGTCTCACTTCACATTAAGTGAGACATTAAGCCTATGGCTAAAGTACTTGATATTTATTTTGGTTTCTCACTATATGAGTTGGAAAGAAGAATAATTGGTTAGAGGAAGGAAAAATATTGATGATAAATTCTCCATAACCCTTTAAAATGTAAAATGCTCTCATCTGATTCTCACGTCTTATGGCATAAACGGATACAGAGAGGACTTCCTGTTATTCTTCCTATTCTTTCTTGTGTGGTAGATTTAACACAGGATGAAATGAATTTGTTATTTGACACACAGTTCAGTTTGGTGGTGATGACAGTGATCCTGGGCCTACCAAGAGGACTTTCGGCCACAGTTGTCTTCATAAACTACTCTCATCCTTTCAGGAGCTCTCTCATACCTGAACCGTGTTGACAGGAGCATACCATCTAAAGGTGGTGCGGTAGGAGCAGTGAGGGGCAGACAAAAAAATTGTCTTCTACGGTCTGACTACGAGAGGGTGGCACGTCCATGCATGTGAAGTTACTGTGTCCGGCACAATCGTAGGGCAGCTTATTGGTCTTTGCAGGTCCTGATGGGATATGTTTATCTGTACAAATAAGCATCCCTTACAAAGATCACCAAAATTAGCAAAGCGAGATCAGGCCATCGTCCAATTCTCTTCCAGTTTATGAATGGGAGTGTGTTGTTCACCAAGTCCTTTCTAGAAAAACTCACCCATCATAATACATTCATAAAGAGGCAAGACAATGGATTCATTTTTTTACTCCAGTTTCAGCTATTTATATTAAATTCTGCTTTTAGGAAGAGTGAAGGGTAATAAATTTTAGGGCTAACCTATCGCTGCATGATTAAATATAAAAGGGAAGCATTCAAAAGTCACAAGATTGAAAAATAACAGAATGTACAAGGAGCCAATAAGGATGGGTATTTTTCTTTCCACTGTGATGTGCTGCTATTGATAGCAATTGATTAGACAGGTTCATTATTGTTTTGCAACCACACATAAACCATTATTATCCACATTTACTCCCTAAGGTGTTCTCATGAACAGTTTCTCAATGATTTGTAATTTCAAGTAGCAGCACGCTTGTAATTTGCTCTGTTTAACTTTCCCAGTCCTTTGCAGAGAATCACCAATTGCCACAATCTACATGCTACTGAGCAGTTACAGCTTTCTGGGTAACTTTTTCTTTTAATCAGAGTCACAAATGTTTATCATCCAAAAACTGTATCCCACCCTTAAAACAGTGATTTAATGCTACCATGCATTTATCCGTCATTGAAGAGACAGCCCTCATCTTAAGGAAACTCCTTCACATTTAGCCTTAAACCATCACTTTAAAATGTGTGCTGATGATGCAGTCATTTTGTGTAAGGAAATAGACAAAGAAATTGTAAAATGCGTTATATTGAGGGCAATTTCATTGCAAATCTCTATAACACATAAACAAAAGAACGATGGGTAATGTTGCTCTAGAACAGAGCCTTAAGTTTTGCCGTGTTCTATTTCCTCACACTGTAAGATACCTAACTCTTCTCAAAACACAGACTCAAGTATGTGTGTGTATGTTGCTTAAGAGCATTGCTCTTTCATTAAGCTTAAATGTGCATGTCTATGTGTATGCAATTTGATCTATGTGTATAAAACATAAACTAACTTGTGACCAGAACGGGATCTCTTCCTACTGTTTCCGATAAAGAGGCAATATGTGTCATTGTCAAGGGTTTAGGTTCTGGAATCAGAGTTCTTAATCCTGTCTCATTCACTTACATGGGGCAATTTACATGTTTTTTTCATTTACCCACCTTTAAAAGGAAAGGAATAGAAACTAGTTTTTATTTTTTTCAAGAGATTACACAAGATAGTGAGTACACATGCCAAGCCCATGGTCTCCAAGAAAGAACACGAGCGAGCAAAGCGGGTCAGGGGGAGGAGGAGAGGGGTGTGAGGACCAGGCGTGTGGGGGGCCATTGTGGTAGTGGAGAGCGGATGAAAAGAAGGAGGTATTTGAATGGTTTTCCCAGTATTCATACTAAGAGCTTGAAGTGTGCAATGCAAGAAAAGTCAGGATTATATCCCTATCTTATATAAGAGAGACAAGTAATTGCCAAAGAAGGAAGCGCAGATGGCAGGACAGAGATAAATGTGTTAAGTGTATAAGGGCTTTTAGCCCGAGCTGCGCTTCTGAAAGCCACACCAGCGACAGCACGAGATGCTGACCTGTAGGTGCCCAGCTTTCCAATAAAGCTCTTAATTTTTTGGATATATCTAATCTTGATTTCTGTCAAAAGTTGAAACATGTTGAATTAGTTCCTATTCCATTTCACACAAGGACCTCTTTAATTTCTGATCATAAATGGAAGTAATACATATTTAAAATTCATTTAGAATCTACATAATTTTAGAATCATATAATATTGAACAATATTATCAGCAAAAATTTGTACCCAGTAATCCAGTTATTAAGATACATAGAAATGCTATCGTAATTTATAACATTGATTTTACTACTTTTAGAGAAAATAATTCAAGATCTAATTTTGAAGTGTCACTGAATTTTCAGCTGGAATTTCTTCAGACAGATATCTTCACTCTCTCCATTTTGTGACTTTTGGTTTCTTAAATGGAAATATGTCACTCTTGAAAATTATTCAACTAGGTTTATTTGAAACAGCCTCTTTTTAAGAGGCTAATGGTAAACACTGAAACATGGATTTGCAAAATATTTAGCCCAGGACAAAGCTTCCCAAACTTCCCTGTGCACAGGAATGAAAGGCTTGTTAAAAATGCTGATGTACTGGTTCCATCCTTGGACATTCCACAGAGCTAAGGAAGGCCCACGTGCTTTATGAAGAACGCTGGATGGATCCGACACAGGATTCTAAAGGTCGCAATTAGAAAAACATCAGTCTAGGACCACCACAGACTTCGTCCGCATGCTAATTATCAAGATAATCTTCAAATTTTAATATAGAACCTCTGCATTATCAAAATCTTCAAAATATAATAAAGATTGGTTTCTACTAGATTGGAAAGTTAATATTACTGGTACCTTGGCCTGATTTAAATATACTTTCTGAGTAACACACAAAACTCTTGAGACACGATTTCAGTAGTCACTGGTCAGTGTAAATAGAGACTAGAGCCAGACACCGAACTCCATCTAGCCCATGGCATTCAACCAGGACTCCGAGGTGGGAATCCCACACACGCTCTCTCTTCCTTCCAGCATCCTCGTGGTTTATCTTCGGTTTCAGCGCATTCCCCGTCTCTTCCCCTCACTCAGAGTCTCTCTCTGCCCATTCCCTCCCTCTCTATAGATGCTTAGCTCATAATCTTCTCATGGCCTAATTTTTTTTCCCTCCTAGATATTTTATCCAAGGATAAAAGAGCGGAAGGTGCATCCTGGTCTTTCATAGATTTTGTGGATTAACAGTGCTGGATTGGGGCCAGGAAAGAAGTGTTAAGTAAACAGAAAGAGAAATTTCGGGTGCTGACTCGGCCCGGCCCAATCTCTGCTTTCTCCCAGTCCACCTGAGAAATGCATGGTTTCTTACCTTTTTCCCTAAACCAACAAAACCCAGAGAAACTAGAAATCGGGGTCATATGGCCTGCCAAAACTTGCTTTATGCTGCTCTGACTCCTTAGCCATTTCATGGCTTTCACCTCCGCCTGTCCTCTCTCAGGAATTCATCACACTGCACAGCACACCAGGCTGCCTTTGTGGCATGTAAGCCAAGTGCACCAAAGTTTCAGTCAAGAGAGTACCTAGCCCTGGTAGGCATGGCTCAGTGGGTTGGAGCTTCGTCCCATAACCAAAATGCTGTGGGTTCGATTCCCCATCAGGACACATACCTTGGCTAGGGGTTCAATGTCTGGTTTGGGCTCAGATGGAGGCAATGATTCGATGTTTCTCTCTCACATCAATGCTTCTCTTTCTCTCTTTTTCTCTCTAAAAGCAATGAAAAAAAAAAGTCCTTGGGTGAGGATGAAAAAAAAGAGAGGAAGAAAAGATATCTAATATATTTTTAGGAATATCCTTTCCTGCCCCAATGGGGGAAGCTTTCACTCTCAGAGTAAGGCTGTGTCTAGCGCTGTTTTTAAAACATGCCTTAGAGAGATGACTATTTAGACCTCGTGCGGTTGTGGCCTAATTTCCTCCTGGCATCTGGGTTTACCAACGATCCAGGTGCAGGCTCTTACAGAAATCAGTTCTGAGCCAAACATGGGCTTGGAGTGGCAGTAAAGAATTAAATATCCAAATCCTGTGCTGGATTTAAATTTTCTAAAATCTTAAGGAAATTGTTTGTCTCACTCTTTGCATTTCAAATAAGTACAACAGTCCAAGACAGGTTTTGCTTTTTTGAGAAAACAGTGCATGAGCATGGATTGCATCATACATGTGCACATTAAGAGGACGGGTTGTACCGACAAGGTAAAGAGCTTTTGTCTCCGGGTATCTTCAGACAGACAGGGAACTTCTTAAATCAGTCCCACAAACACACTTGTAGCAAAACGCAAAGCTCACCCCTCTGCTCACATGTCTGTAGTTGGTGTTTCATAGGCAAGAAGTTTCAGGAGACTGGACCCTAAATGATCTGTTAATGATTTCAGGATTTTCAAAAGCTCACTATTTCAAAAGCTGGTTCCTGTAACCACGTGTGACACGGAAATGGTACTGCCATCACACTGAAGGAAGTGCCGTAGTGTAATGTTTAATCACATTACGTTTAAGATCATTTGGATGTCATGAGCTGTACTTTGGAAATAGGAATTTGAGCCTTAC
This sequence comes from Tonatia bakeri, assembly GCA_004024845.1. NCBI lineage: Eukaryota > Metazoa > Chordata > Mammalia > Chiroptera > Phyllostomidae > Tonatia > Tonatia bakeri. Next base: position 153,814 of record PVIA01001059.1, read on the forward strand.
GGCTGAGCAGACCTTATATCCATACAGACTTTTAGCTTCCCAGCCTGAGAGTATGGAGGTGTGATTTCGGGAAGTTGGCATGGAAAAATACCTATTTATTAATTACACTTAAATGATTTGGAAAACATATACATGTAATTAAAATGCCAATGATGACCAATAATACTGACATGATCCTTTCCTTGTGAACCACACCTCTTGCTATCAGCGGAAAAAGTCTTGCCCCTTCACCTGGCTCATGAATTCCCAGAAGTATCCCCAGCCACTAACGGGAAGCATTTTCACGTTCTTTATCCAAGACATTCGATTGTTCGTCCTCCACAGTGTTGCGTGTGGATGTTGTCCGGGGGACAGAAGGGTGGGGATCAAGCTGGATTTTCTACGGGGTCAGTTTACAGAGTAAATTCGGAAAGGGCTGAGCAGATAATTTACATTTTTAAGCTCTCTCATTAAAATGATGGAGAGTAATACATATTCTAAGGATTTTTAACATACACCTAGCCATTCATCCACATCCACTTGGGCATTTTCGTCCTCAGGAATTCCATTTACTTGACATAAATGGTTTTGTCTGATTCTCTAACCTATCGTGATACCTCGAGCAAAACAACTGGTGTCATTCAGTAAAGAGTAAGGATCCATTAAAGAAAATCCCATTATTATGTGTTATATAATCTGCAATGCAAATGAGAACACTGTTTCAACATAAAATGGGGGGAAAATCTGGAGGCTAAAGTATTTTCTAAATCAAAAAAAAAACAACAACTAGTGTTTCTCCTAAGATTTCTGAAAATTCTTCGAGGTATCAACCCAAAATTGTGGAGTAGTCTTTGTCTTCCCAACCGAAGAATTCAAACTTCTCCCCATGCACACAAAAACCTTGTAAGAGCAATCACCACCCCCCGCCCCGGACAGTGTTGTGTTAAAGTATATTTCACTGTTCGTTCAGCTAATTCTTACGCGTCTCCAGTTTTCGTGGGCGTGATGTTTTTATTGGGGTTCAGAGAAGCATAGCTAACAACGTCAGCAAGCTTTATAATTTCTCACTGCCAGTTTTCTACACAACTCACATTTCTGTCACTCAGACTGCAGCATATTGCCTCAACAATTAATCTTAAAACACAGGCATGGGGGGACTTTAAAATGGACCCCTTCTTGAGATTTTGTGTTAAAAACAGAAAAGTTCCCATGAGCGAAGGGGGTACATTAGCTTCTATAGCCTCAGTCTCTCCCCTAAGTCTCACTCTTCTTCACCACCACCCCCCAAAAGGAATGAATTACATTTCTCTTCTTGTCCTTTAAATGAATAGCATAGTTTGGGTGAAATTATTGGGCAATTGCATGCCTTTTATGCAGATAATGCTATTTGATGAAAGCGGTGTTTTGATCTGCGAAGGATAATACAGACCCAGGGTTGGATTCATTGGTGAGAGTAAAGCTGTCTTCTGTGATAACTTCATCTCAGCATGAGGTCAGCCGGGGAAAACTGGGATGGGGGATTAAAAATGACACAGCCGGAGCAGTATTCAGTTCCCTGCTGGGCTCCTGGCTGCACACTATAGCTTATGTTTCTGATCTGTTATGGTATTGTCTGCCTTTCTCTCTCAGAGCGGAAAGAAATTGCTTAAAACTTTTCTTTTTCCAGCTAGAGGGATTAGTTCTGTGCAGCTTTTTTAATTAAAGAAACTGTATCTTTTTCAAGGCAATTTAAAGCTGCAAGGCAAAGACCATCAACATCCATAACTTAGTACTATTATCTGCAACAAAGTGTAAAAACTCTGAATTCGGTATTCCGAAATAAGGGACAGGAGCTCTAGAAATATCTTGTATTTTTAACCTTCAGTGACTGCTCGGGTTCCTAAATGAAGAATAGTATATACATTATTTTGTTTGAGTCCTGAAGACGGTTCCCTAAGTAGTAACTTCCAGCATCTTCGCCTTTTAGCTTAGCTGAGCTGGCTTAATTAAATCTTCATGATGATAGCAAAGTGCACTTGAAAATAGTGTAAGAGGAAATAGATTCGACTGCATATGCCATTCTTTACCCAGAGATCACTTTTTAAACATTTCCATTCCACTGAAAGTGATAACAGTAGAAAACGTCTGCTTAATGTGGGCGATTTGCATTTAAACAGTGCAAAGTACAACACAGTGGTGCTTTGTCATAACGAACCTCTGCATTTGTGATCAATGGTCATCACCTCTGCTAATCAGAGGGGAGCATGGGTTGGATCTATCCAGAGTGATGATAAATTTGCTGGGACGTATACATTCGAGTTGAATTTATAGCTCAATTTAACCCAGGTTAATGTTGAAAATCCTCGAATGTTTCAAATAAGGCCCATATGGTTATCACTTTACAAAGCACGCAGGCTCTGCACTTGGGTTGCAACGTACACATCTCCAACTAAAGTCCGTGCCGGATCAATTAGAAACAGTCCTCCCTGCACAGACGGGAACAAACAGGGCTTGTTCGCCCGACATCAGCCGGACCCTTCTCTTGAAGAAATGAAAACGCAGGCGTCTTACGCTCTACACTCCTTGCTGTGGAAAATCCCGAGGAAATTGGGAAAACAATAGGGTTCCATAAATAATGCCATATTAAATAGGAAATACTTAGGGTATCTGCATTTAATAGGTGCTTCCGCTACCCATGTTTGCCTATTTCAGGAAGTGCTACGAAATTTGATGTTTTTTTTTTACCTTTTCCCGTTATTTTTGTCTTTGCTGCAAATTATGTTTTCCGAAAAAAGTCAACCAAGTTTGTAGGTAAATTGATGGGGCTTGATATCCTGACTAGAATTTTGACACATTGTGCCATTAAAAAACAAATGGGCAGAAAAGTCAAAAAGGGTATTTAATAAATATCTTTTCACAGTCAACTTGACGTATGATATATCCTTTTTTAAAAAAGGTAGAAAGAAGGACTAAGTTCGGTGAAGGCATTAACACACTGCATTCATGATTCACTCATTCATCCGGCAACTATTCATGGAGCGTCTTCTGCACACATGGCAGCTGTTTGTGCTGGAAGCGGTGGGTTCAAGGAGGCACAGGCCAGGCCACGGTGCCTGGGAGCTCAAAGCTCTTGAACAAGGCCCACGCAACACAAATGAACAGTACCACAGTGTGTGACCGGAAGGCAGAAGAAGGAAGCATTTCCAAGGGATGGGGGCAGAATTACTCAGTGCTTCCGGGAGTGGGTGTACCAGAGACTGAGTGCACATCCCAGACGAAGGTAGGAAAGAATAGGGCACTTCTGTGAGATAAGGATGTATTTCTGGGCCTGATACTGACTGATAGTCACGCAATGGCTTTTTTTTAACCTGTGCGCAAGTTAACTTACAGCCTGGATGTGAGATATCTAGAGGACACTGCATTATTGACAAAATTGTTCAGTGCCACTAATTTATGATAAACATTGCCTCAGATAGTGCCTACCTTAAATATAGTATATACTTATACCCTGAATGCACTGTATACTGTGTGCCTTAAATACAGTACATACTCTGCTTCCTAAGAAAGTTGTTTATAGAAAATAGGAGCTTTTAAAAGGCTCTCCATGATAACTATTATAAAGATTGCATCTTTTCGTATGAAATCATTGGAAACATGTGCATGGAGTTACACCAAAATTGAAAATGCCACACATGACCATTGCCTCTGTGTTCAAAATCCGTCAGGGAAGTGGCTCTTTTATGAGGTCCAAGCAAAACCAAGTCAGCGGTGGGGTTGTGGTCTGCAGCTGTGTCTTCCCCAGGGGTCAGAGCCACGTGGAGGCCGGTGCCTACAGTGGGACACAGGCTAATGCCTTGGGGACGCCGGGTGCATCCAGGGGCCGGTGTGTCCCACCGCCAGCTTGCTGGGCGGCTCCGCAGTGCCTGCGCATTGAGAGGCCGATCTTGCTTTAATTAAAGCAATGACAGCATATTTCCCACGACAAACAGCCATTTCACTTCATGACTCCGTCAGTGATAAAATTAGAATATTTGTTTTACAGTTTCCATCAATCTAATAGCCAAGACAAATAAATTACTTGTTTTTGCAAGGGGGGGAACATCCCCCCAACACCTGACAATCACTGTAGGGCTCTGTGAGACACTTCTGGGTGGAAGTTCAGTGCTGGTGCTGCCAGCGGGTCCAGTGAATCCCTTGCTTCACGTGATATGTTGAACCCTGTCCCCCAGGGCCTAGGGCTGGGGTTCTCTTCAGTGGCTAGCGGCCTTCAGCCTGTGTTTGAAGCAGCACATCAGCTGGGGGGTAATCTCCTGTTGGACGTACATAGATTAGGCCAGGAATGGCCTTTCCAAGGGTCTGTCTGGAGGTCTGGGTGCCTCAGCTCGGGCTAGGCCATCCATTTCTCTCCTCCTCATCAGCACCTAGAGCCCTTTGAGTGGTACAGATTGTGGCTCTTGATTTGGGACCCCACCCTCTAGTCCCGTCACTCTTTCCTTATTGCTAGAGTGGGTGCCGCAAGTCCCAAGGATCCCTGTGAGGACCAGCAGTGTGGAGGAGCCTCCTGGGAGATCCTCCTGCCTGCCTGACCCTGACCCTCACCTGGGTTCTACTTCTGAAAGACTGTAAGGCAGCCCCCTGCTGCTCCTCCCAGGAGGGAGGTGAGGTGGGGACAGCTGCCACCCAGCCTCTTCGGCTCTAGGCTGTGTCTGTGGGGGGTGGGGAAACTGACAGCCCCCAAAACAATAGCATCCAGGGGAAGGCCCCGTTATGCTGCCTAAAGGGGACATGTGTCACCTTCATCACCTCTGGGGAAGGGAGGACACTCAGGGGGGAAGTTAATGGACAGCTATGTTGGCCTTGGCCTGAGGTGGAGGACCAGACCCTTCGCTCTCCCACCCACGGAAGTCCCTGATGGCTCAGGCTCAGTGAAGTCCTCCTAGCAACGCCCCTTCGGCCTGCCCGGTGAATCCGGTGGTCCACCCTCTTCTCTTCTTCCTTCCCAGCACGTTTTAGAGGCTTGCATTTCCTGCGGGGGCGAGGGGATGCTGCGGGGGAACTCAGCAACATTTTTTTTCTTTCTGGTGAACTGTATATCAGCGTGACAAGGGGGCCCACGGGAGGGCGATGCCACCAGCCCGCTCAGTCCCATCATCCCTCTCCACGACCGGCTGCGTTAACCCGGCTAAGGCACCGACTGCACTGGGCAGAGTTAGCAGTGAACAGCTAGAGGTATGGAAAAGAAACAGCGACGTCTTGCACGACTCAGTCGAGTTGTTGTTGCTCCGAGGGCTCCGCGTGAGCTCCCCTCCATCCCCGCCCTCTCGCGACAGCAGCTCGGTGAGGCAGAAAGCCTGGGAGGCACGTAGCAAGCTGCCTCTTTGCTTTCCAGGGATGCATTTGGAGCAGAGAGCGTGGGCCATAGTTTGGCACTGCACACGTCAGCTTTTCCTAATGGCCTCAAAGGATGGAACTTCTTTGTTCCGGAAGGGGGAAAAAAAACCGCGAAGCCCCGAACTTCACACACATTAACTGCCTGGATTGCGGGCGGGCTGCGCCCGTGCGGGGCGGACAGTGGACGAGGAGCCCTCCTGCGGGCTTTGTCCACTAGCGACCTTTGACATGGAGGGCACAGGGCCCTGTGGACGAGTTCTCCAGGATTTGAGCCAGCTCTCACCCAATCAGTGTGACCGTTCTGCATCCCATCGTGAAAAACTTTGAATATCACCCAACAGCGAGCTGGACTACAGACAGGCTGCAAGATTTATTACCATTTCTAAATTTTATGAGTCCTATTGTTTCCTAGGCATATCACCAGGGGTAGCTATAATGAAGGTTCTAGAAAAAAAAAAGAGTTCAGGAGAAGGAACGGGCCACCCGCGTGGGCCCAGCTCCCACCTGTTCTCCCAGCGCTTTCCTTTCTCGCTGTGCCCCTTTAGGACGGGCGGGGAGTCTTTCTTTTCCCTGTGTTCCTAGATAGCAAAGTGTGGGAGAGCAAAGGAGCGTATTCCTCTGACACTTAGAAAAGTTTCAAACACTTCTCATGTTTTTGTGGCAACTGGGCCACAGACGTGATTTACCAACCCCCCTTCAAGTTTCCTCCTGAGCATCTTAGGGATGCTAATTTTAAGTCATTTGTGTGATTGTCCTGGGTAATCGGGGCACACTTTCATAAGAGAAAAGTATTTTTTTTTCTTTAAGAAAATTAGAATGGCTAGATTGAGAACAGAACAATAATCTTCCCCACCGCCATGCTTTTTGCAGTGTGAAATGCACCCACCAGGGAAGGAGACAGCTCCAACCCCGGTCCCTCTAGCTTCCTCCTGCAGCCACGTGCCCGCGCATCCGGCCGCACCGGCTCTCCGGAGCAGGGTCCTGTCACCCTGGCATCACATGGTAGGGTGCTGGGTCACTTCAGCAACTTTGGGAACTCAGATTGCGTGACTGGGCACACTCGTTCAAGTTCGCGGATTCTCCTGGTCGGTTCTACCCCAAACTTTGGAGAGATTCTATCACAAAGGTTCAGAGCCTCCTTTCCGAGGAGAGGAGGCGTTATTCTTGTTTCTTCTGCACGTAGTTACAAATGCAAGTGTTTTTCCTTCTAGCCTGAGGCACGGGGTCCTTCGGGGCCCCTTGGGGTGGCATCCCCTGCTCTGAAGTTGGGGATGGGAAGTGGGATAAGAAGGCTCAGAGCACACTGGTCCCTCTGCCACACTTCCAAGGACAAGTCTGCAGTGGCCCCGGGCACCGACTCTCAGCTACACTCAGGGGTACCCTCCGTGCCCCAGCAGGGGCCGCCCACGCTGGTCTGTCCGCAGCACGTGCGCCCCAACCCAGCCGCAGACCTGTCGTAGAACAGAAAGGTGCCTACAGGTTCTAGGGGCAGAACAGCCAGAGCGCGGTCCGGGGAAAGTTGAGGGGTGGGTGTTCCAAAGTTCCGGAGCAGCCGGGACTTCCAGCTACCCTGGTGGGCATTCCTCACACGAGGGCGCAGGCGCTTGGGAGCTGGGAAGGAGAAGCGAGTAGAAAGTAACAGTGTCTTCTGGAGAGCGGTAAACTTTTATTTCCTCCCCCAGACAAGTCCAGGTAGGGAAGCTTAGAGTTGGGGTGGTATTCAGCTGCTAATGAGAGAGGGGGGGGGCGAGGAGAGAAGGGAGGGGGGACAAGGAGGGAGGTTGGGTTGGAGCCTTTAGTGGACTCCAGAATTCGCCCACTGGCAGGTGCGTGCGGGTTGCAGCGTAAACAGGAGAGCAGGCACTCGATCCACGGCGTTGCCGAGTTGGGGCTTGTTAAGGAACTCTCAGTATTTAGAGTCCCCTCCCCCGTCCGAAGGTCACTGGAGCCTTTCAGTCTCGGAGGAGAGGACACCGTGGAAGGGAAGGCGCAGGTCACTTTCACGGGCCGCGTAAAGGACAGGCCGCCTGCCGGGGGTGGAAATCCTTAATTATACCCTTCCGCCTCGGAATCCATCTTCCCGACAGTGTCTTGCACTGCCACCTCCTCGGGTGACTCAGCTGACCTGAAATGCCCACCCTAGGGAAGATCAAGAAAAGTAGTTTTCTAAGAAGGTTAGAGGTTTGATTACACAGACAAGTGTTTCCACTTAGGTCCAAAGCAATTACCCGCCCCCTCCCCCTGCGCCTCCTCCCGCCACGGGAGATGAAAAGGACAGACCCCCACGCACGTACCCGCGCACTGTGTCGGTGCGTGTGCATTTCAAACGGCGCTGCAAGTTCATTAGTGTTTGCAATCAGCTCCGGGCAGACCCCTCATCGGAGCCAAAAGGCGGCCAGAGCCATTCATCAGCATGAAGTGTTATTCACGGATGACCCCTAAATCGTGGCAAGAGTGGTGGAGGCACTGATTGGCCACAGCGGGGGAGCCTCCGCGCCTTCCCGAACCGACGCGGCCCGGAGGAGGGAGGGGCTGCGAACGTGGTTCAGTCCGGCAAATCCCATTTGACGGAAAAAGGCAGTAAACGGGATATCTCTCTTTTTGAATAAAAAAAGAGAAGAAATAAAGTACCCGTCATCTTGACAAGTTGCGGAGTGGAGGAGGCAAGGATTATAAATGATCGCAGCCGGTCCAGCTCGCCCTGGGATTGGGCTTTCCCGCGATCCGCGCGGAGGGGGAAGCGCATGGTAGGCTCCTCGGCTCGCCTAGCTCCCACACTCACACACACGGACACGTGTACGCGCCCGGCTCGGGCACACTCGGCCGGCGCGTCCCCCGCCACACACTGAAGGTCCTGGATGCTGCTCCCTGGCAGCGCGCCCTGCTCGCCTCCTCACTTTTCCCTCTACCTCCTCTCTCGCCGTCTCCATCCTCCCGTTCCCGGGCCCAGAACCGAAAACTCTGGCCGGGCCTCGGCAGCCGGCGGCCAAGGAGGAGGCTGGAGGGGCTGGCGGGAAGGGAGAGGGGGAGAGCGCGGGGGAGAAAAAGAAAGTGAACTCATTGGCGCTCCGCGCGCTGCCCTCCCCTCCCGCGTCCCTCGCCCGCCGCTGCCTGGCGGTGGGCACGGAAGGAAGTTGTAACACTTGCTGTTCTCTCCCCTCCCCTCACCGCCCCCCCCCCACCGCAAGCCCCACTCTGCTCCCTCTGCGGGGCCCCCTCCTCTGCGCCCGGCTCCTTTGAATTTGGCCAAGTGCTGTGTGTGCGCGCTGCTCCGTGGACGCAGCGGCTGCGGCCGGGTGGCGAGCTGGCGGCGCGGGTGAGCCAGCGCGGTAAGTGCGGCGCGGCCGCCGGCGCGTCCTCCTTCCTTTCGGGGGTCCTAGTGCCCGGGCCGCGGCGCCGGGAGCTGGAGGGCGGGTGCTGGGAGCGGGCAGCGGCCAGCTGAGACGGCGGCGCTTTCCCGGAGCTGCTCTGGAAGGAGGCAGCAAGTTGGCCAGCCCCGGTGGCCCAGAAGCATCACCCCGGTGCGCAGCCTCTCCGGGTCTGGCCTCCGGGTCCCCGGCCTCCGGGTCACCGCCCCTCCCACGCATCTGACACCTCTGGCTGCCTACTCAGGTGGGAACTTCACCGGGGCCTCCAGCCCGGGGAGCGAGGCACCGCCCAGGTTCCCACCGGCTCCCGGGTTCCCCGAGAGAGGCAGCTCAGAGGCTGGGCGCTCAGTGGGGGCGGGGAGCCCAGCCACTCTTGCTCTGATCTGGGTGATCCCCAGTTTTTTTGATGGGGCGCCGCGTCCTTTGAGAAGGTGTCTGAAAGGATCTTGCGGGGAGTCCAGCGAGCAGGCAGCCCTGGGTTGCCACCACTTTCCCGGGAAGTGGAAGCGAGGCTCCTCCAAGTACCAGGGCGCCAAGTTGGGAAGGAGTGAAGGAAGGCGACCCGAGCGCCGAGGTGGCGCGTGGACTGGTGTATTTCGACTGAAACTTGATCCGGGAACTCTGGTTTGGGCTGAGAGCAAACAGATATCCTGAACTGGGCATTTACAAAATCACAGGTTTCTGAGCCTGTAACCCAGTGGAAGTCTGTATCGTGTTTTACAACCGATTCAAAGGAGCACCACCACATTCTAGATTAGAGTGGGTTAGGTGTGATGTCCGCCGAACACCTTATTGTGCAGTTTGGATTCCATCCTTACTGCCTCACCTCTACGGTAGTTGTGGTGGTAACCTGCCACTAATTTTTGTTGCCTGTAAAGAGTAACAACTAATCCTGCTGTGTAACACAGCAAATTCATTTGTTTTCTGAAGCCATTCTAATGGGAAGTGAGAAAAAAGTTCCCAGGTACTTGTGGGGAAGAGCCCTGAAGTTGGAGAGTGAGCGCTGTCCACGCACTTCGCACAGGGCCCCCGCGAGCTGGGGCCCACCAGCACACGGCCGTCCCTTTATAAAACTCTCTTATCTTCTGACAATGTGTTTGTCAAACACTGTAGACTCCGGCGGAATCCACTGGGTGGTCTTTTCGCTACAAATAGAAGTATGTTCGGCATTCCCTTTCCCTTCTGTTGTCATAAAGGGAAAAGGAAAGACAGGACTGGAGCCTTGGGAAAGCTTGCACGAGTACCCCCAAAGATGGTGTTGTGACTGAGCAGAACTGGGGCATTTCACTCCTACAGTGAATTTGTTTAAAATATAAAGCCTCTCCCCACCCCTACCTCTCCATTGCCGACCTGGAGAAGTGTTTGTAGTCTTTCTGGCATATTAGGAACAGAGTTTGGAATTCAGCAACTGTGTAATTAAAATTCATTCTTGATTTTAATGTTTTAGTTGAAACAAATGATTTTACAAGTCAACAATCTTGCTTTGTGCGTTTCTTAATACCTTTTTAATTACCTGAAACTTCTATTCTGTGTTTCTTAACGTATGAAATTCTTGTAAGAACCTTGAAACTTTCGATTTGTGATTCTGAATGCAGAACAAATATTTAATTCTTGCTCTAAGAGTGAGGTTAGTTCAGTAATAAGCCTTGCTAATCCCACTTTAAAATGTCAGGGTATTCACAAATTATTCCTAAATTCTTCAAAAGATAGGGGTTTATAATAAGTTTAGTTATTCTATTGTGTATTTCAGGATTGTATCTCTCTTCCTTTTGCATTTTCCTTAACAATCCTGCCTTTTTTTCCTTACCTGAATTTTATATTCCTCTTACTCAAGGGTACTTTTTTCCTACTTTATGATAATTTTAAAAGAATATATATAATGTGAAAAATAGTTTCTTTGAGTAAAACAAATATATTTTTACATATACCACACAATTTATATGAAAAATGAATTTATATGCTAATAACTGTGCCAGTCCTTATAAATTTGGAAAATATATTAATAGCTTTGACCACTAGCATTAATGTTTGTACCCACAGACAAAGAATCCTGACCCTAATGAGGGTTGCTGGAGTATTTAAAATAAAGCAGATAAGTTTACAGTAGAATTGTGACTAGTAGTTATTTTTCCATATTGAATCATTTTGGAGGATGTGTTTATTTTCTAGAAAGAAATATTTTAGGTAAATTACAGAGGCTTTTCTTACTGTGATCTTGTAGGCGTGTCACGAGTCTTCGGTTAGAAAAGGAAACCTGCTTTATTAGGGTGAAGACAAAGAAAGATAAGGATGCTTATCTTTGAATAGAAGAAGGCACACAAGTAAAGGGAAAAGTTCTACATTTAATCAAAAAGAAAACCTAGCTGAACAAGAATGATCCAGTTATCAAGTTCAAGCTGGTCCTTCTTAGCTTTGCTTCTGGGAACCAAGAGTAATTATTCTCTTTGTAAAGAGTCAAGCAAGTAAGAAACCAGGCAGACATGTAGGGCTGTCATTGTGAGCAGAAAGACCCATCAGAAATACTGGATCAACGTTGAGCTCGTACAAAAAAAAAAAAAATGATGTTTTTGCAGTAGCTGTGAAAGTGTGTTTGGAAATGCTGAAGTTTACCCCACCTAGACTGGTAGTGGGAAGTCAGTCCAGAAGATGGCCATAATCTGATAGAAAAACGCCATAAAGACAACTTTATTAGTTTATTAGTATTGACTCTATTAATAAATGCATTACCTCCTCTGTATTAAACTTACTTCCACCCTTTAAAAATTTGATTTCTGGGTGGCTGAGGAATGCCATCAAGTATTAACTTAGAGGTGCGTGGACCAGTGTGTTCGGCAGCATGAACGAATGGTCCGCCTGCCCTCTTCTCGAGGATGTGCTGCGGAAACTTGCTGAGCATGCCAGTTGCATGTTACTTACATACCCAACGTTCGCTTTCCACGTTGACTTTCAGGACATGTTTTTGCTATCAAACTTTTACTCTGACCCTCAACCAAGTATGCCTCCCTTTGAATTTTCAGTTCAAGTCATTGTTCGTGTTTGTTGTGTAAAGTGAAAGCTAGTCCCGGAGAAGAACTGCATGTGCGTTCAGAATGAAATAGTACTGTACTGAAGAGCTAGTACAGTAATGCAGTGCTACCTCGAAGTTTCAACAACTAAGTCTGTAAAATTAGGACACATTTAAAACCTGATTTTGAAGATATCAGCTGTTTTTAAAGTCCTGATGGACATTTGGTGCTTTAAAAAAAATGCTTCTTAGTTTCCAAGCTGATTAATTGTTGTGTCTTATAAAAACTGATTTATTTCATACTTTTTATTCCAAGCATTACCGATATGAAGCTCTCTTTCTAACTGAGATTAATGTTTCTGAGCAAAGAAGTGGTTTGGAGGGCTGCATTCATTTTAAGTGCTGTTGTAATCAATTTTAGACACAGCATTCCACAATGGATCAGTTTGCATCCAAACCTGCCTTATTATGTAGAATTAACTTGTTGGTGATTGATAGTAATACTTCTCCATCTTGAGAAGTCATTTGTTTCCAAACAAGTGTGATGGCTTGTGAGAGTTTCCAAATATTGCTTCTCATAATTAAAACCTCCTTTTGGGGACTTAATTTGAACTTCCTCTAAGAATTATGTAAAGCACGGGAAATCCATTCATTAATACATTTTCAACTGAAATAGCCCTTTCCCCCCCAAATACTCGATGCCTCAAGGTGTATTTTCTTGCTCTTCAAAGGGCTTTATGGTCCTTTGAGTGATAAATGGTAAACATATATCTAGGGTTCTTTTTTTTCCTTTTTTGTTTACATCAATGGTCCGGTTTAGTCTTTTGAGGATTTCTTAGACTTACAGCTCTGCATCTTGTGCATGCAGATGACTTTGCTTTACAACGTGGTTGGTATAATGCTGATGGTGAAAGGTAATGCACGTGGAGGTAATTTTGGGAGTCTGAAAAGATGGGGTGAATCTTGCTCACCTCTCCTGTGTTACTGGCCTGTGCTTCCTGGCTGGGTCTGGTGGGCCTCAGCTGAATTGTCTGAAGGACCACACACGCCCACGTTCCCTTTGGCTTTGGTCCACGTTGCATTGCTTCCTGTGATGCAGGCTGGTAGTCTCAATAAAATGAAGTATTAAAAGTAGAGAATGTGAGGTTAACATAGGTGATACCCTAATAGAGCTCTAGCATGTAGGATTCTTAAATAAAGATGTGACGGCTTTGGAGAGCATATGAAGTTCCCTCAGTGGCATTTTTCTTTGCTTTCAGGAAAAACAAAACTTGGTAGGATATGTGTTCATTATATTTTAATTTTCTTCTCTGTAATGATAGATTATTTAGATTGACTTAGTGTTTTTTCTGGTTAAAAACATCCATTTAAAATAGTTTTAAATGCTAAAATAAGGCAACTTAAAATGCCATTTTCAAAGCATCATTTTAGCCAATCTTTAGAATATAAACTATCAAAACACAGACATGATCTATGACATATATATGTGTATATGTGTGTACAGATATGTGTATATATGTAATATACCACACTGCAATAGGATATATTCATTTGAAAGAATTTTGATAATTTTAAAAATAGTTTTGATTAAATAACTCAGGTGACTTGGAAGCTAGAAGAGCTACATAGTATTCTTGTAAAAGATAGTAATCTACTCAAATCTGCTTCTTTCCACTTGAAGGAAGTCACTGTGTAAATTAAGTCAGTATCATAGAACATACTCCTAAGTAATACGAGTAAATGATTGAAACCATATCGTGTAATATATCGTAGAATAATAATAAAAGAAAACTTCCTGCCCTGTGGATACTCCCGCAATTGTAGAAGAGCCAGGGCTAGGGTAGCACTGCATCTTCGGGCAAGACCGTGGCAGGTGGCAGTCTTAACTGAGCCGACTCAGGGACGTTGTAGCTGCTTGGGATGCACTGGGAAGCAATGTGGAGAGCAGTGTCCTGTCACCAAACTGTGGTTGCATCCTTGTTTGTAAGTTAAGGAGTCGATAATTACTTACAGAGATGTGGCAGTTTCAAAAATAATTTCCTCATATTGATAGTCTTCTGGCTCACTCTGGAGTGTGCAAAAAAAAAAAAGAGAGAGAGATTATTATCCCTTTTGGAAACCCTAGTTTTCAGAGAAACCCTAGTGCATATAGACGCAAACTTGTGTTTTCACTTTCAATCATCTGAAAGTTACTGTGGGATGCTGTTTGTTGATAAAGTGTTTTCAAATGTTGTGGAATGCCTTTGCTTCCTTTAGAGAATTTGGGGATGGTGTGATTTAGTTGGTCATGGGGCGGGATCATATTATTTCACAATAATCAGCTACATTGTAACTGGGTCTACTGGATCTCTGCCTCAGAACTAGAAGGAGATGGAGAAGGAGGTAGAGGAGAGGAAGAAGAAGGGATGTAATTGTCTTTTACAAAGAGTGATGGTCCTTTGAGCATTTTCTGTGTGTTTGGTAGGAAAAGCAGCCAGAAAGGGCACATTTGGTCATTTAAGTTAATCGGGTAAGTACAGAAGAAAATTAACTTCTTATTTTTTTCACTTTAAAGTATATGCATTTTAGATTCTTGCATGCAAATATATATGGCATCAGATTTTTAAAAAGTCATCAAGGAAATTCTAAATATTATATATGGTTCTTCCTCCTGATGGAGAAAAAAATATAGTAATAGCTCTATTTTACAGGTATACTTTATTGTATATGGGACTGAATGCCTTATAACTTACAATTTTATAATCATAAATTTTATCAAGAGACTTAAAAAACACTCCAATTATGTTAAAAGATCATTAGGAAGTATCTTACCAGGTTACTTATCTTTGAAGATAAGGCTCATAATCAATAGATGTTCATCATTCTGTCATTTCTTCAATTATTAGTTACACTTGCCAGAATTCTTGTGATAATTCCTCTTCAGATTGTCATCATGTAAAAAGAAGTTATCAGCTTGGTGGTGGCTGTGTTCCTTCAGCCAGAGTCTGAAGCACTTCTGAATAGTAGGTACAGGTGAGTCCGTGGTCCCTGCCTTTCCCCGGGAAAAAACCAAAAAGCTCTTCCTCTGTTGGAATGGAGTATTTCATCTTGAGTTAATATTTTATGATTAGAATTGTGGGCACCTTGTCCACATGAGGGGGTGAGGCATCTCTTTGCTACCCTGGACCTTTCCAAAGAAAATCACCGTCCTTCCCCCAGAGCAACCCCAGCACCCCACTGTGCCCAGCATTTGGCTTCTGTGCTGGCATTTGGCATGGCAGACCCCGGTCTCCCTGGAGTCGTCTGCCTGTGCTTGGACTCCATGCCGACCGGGATGTCCAGAGGAGAGTGATGGAACAGGATGGAATCTACTTTAATGTAATTCACAATGAGAAATGTAGGAAGTGTTTTAAGGGGTTTGTATGAAGCCGATATGTAGATATGTGAATACTGGGATATGTTATTTTGGTAATTATAGAAGTGAACCTATGGAAAGGTATATTTATTGGTTATTCTCTTTTAAAGTATAATATCTACGCTAATACTTCTGTTGGAGACTTTGGAATTTGTCAACATGTAGGTGGAAAAATTGGCAAGGGACAATTCTTTTAATAGCTCTTTTTTTAAAAAAAAAGCTGGCACAGGGCTTGTCATTTAAAATAATTATAAAAACCAGCAGAAGACAGCTGTAAGTTTTATTTCAGATTTTACAAAAAACTTCCAGCTAAAGAAAGCTGTCAGTCCTATAGTTCTTAAAGAACAAATCTGGGACTTTTGTTCCTCTGAAGAACAAAAACAACAAAAAGCATCCTGAACAGTGTCATTCCATTTTTCTGTATTTATAAGCAAAAATGAAATGAACATTTGAAAATGTAAATTTTTTCTGCTGCATTTTGTGGCATGAGAGCAATACAATAGGCAAGAATATTGCAAACAGTAACTAATCTAGTAATTTAAATAAACATAGAAAAGTGACTCACTGTAATATCATAAAGGAATAAAAGCTACAGAATAAACAAGCATAGTTAGCCTCTTCTTGTCACAAAATAAGGTATTAATAGTATTGGAGAGTAACTTGACACCATCAAAATAGCTGAAATGTCAATCCTCCTCATGTTTACTAATACTTTAAGAAATATTCCAAAAGAATTAGAAAGCTTTTGAAAATAACCAGACCTTCTAGGAAAAAAGAGAAAATGTTTGTTGCCTTGCAAAGCTGTTGATGAATTTGGGCTCAGAAAGGGGTGAATGCTAAAGAAGACTTCTGCCAGTTTGTTTTTCTGAAAATTAAAACAGAACAGATATTTTCCAGCTCTGCTGTGTCTCTAAGTTGATATTTCTACTCTGAGTGAATTTTTAATTTGTCTTTCTCCCACGAGGGTAGTAGCATATTTAGCATTTAAAAATTCCAATTTAAATAAAATGAAAGTTATTCCTCGTAGGTAAATTGCACCTGTCAAACCAGAATCGACCCCTCACTTCTTATGCTTCTGTGTACCTTTTTCGTGTCAATGTGAATAGAACACCCTATTCTGTGTTTTCTGTGAGTGGAAAATTAAATAAACAAAATTCTTCCTTAGTGATTACTTTTTGTCCTAGAATATGCAATCTCTAAATAAGACTCTAGCATTACAACAAAATTTGTAAACAGTGTTGGCACTTACATTGATTTGCCAGTAAAATTTTTATTCTTTAATTGTTACTAATTTTAAAAATTACTTGTGTGGCAGGGACTTTGAATCAATACTTAACTAAAGATAAAATACTTCTATAATATTTTCTATGGCGTGTTTTCATTGTGGTGTAATTTTCTATATTGTTTCAATCTGTATTATATTAAGTGGTATAGTATATGCATAGTGTGATAACTTCAAAGGAAAATAAATCATTGCAAAGGATAGCACTATAAAATTAAACTTATTTTTAATTTCTGCGTAGAAGGATCTGAAGCACAACATACTGTAGCTGAAAATGTAGTCTCAAATGAAAAAGTCCTCATTTTATATCTTTTCAAATTTAAACATTATTTTACTAAGAATGTATATGAATACACAGAATCATTTAAATTATTTGTACTTATAACTTTTATCTTTTACACCTTCCCACTAATGAAAACTTCAGATTTTTATTTGAATGTATAATATACTCTATAGTCTATAATTAAGGAATTTTAAAATATTAGTAATATGCTCTATATGTTTATAGTTCATAATTAAGAAATTTAAAAATATTAGTAATGAAAAATACACTAATGTTAATTTAAGTTTTTAAAGAAACCTGAAAGGAATGAAGATGATTAGGTAAATCTAGACATCATAAAAATAATTTAATGATATCCCCCTTACATAACCTTAACACTTGGAAAATTACATATTAATATTTATATTAGCTAATCAAAAAGTTATGTATTATAAAAATGAAAGATGAGTGATTTATTTATATCACACAGCATTAATAGATTTGTAAAACAAATGTTACATTTTAAGATACATTATTATTGATATTCTGGTTTAAAGTAATCTCAATAAAATTCATATAATCATGCATTTGATTTCAGTGACTACCTAGTCAGTTAGGTCAACCCTTAATCAGTATAGCCCTGATGGAAGTCTTGTCCCTTTTTCTTCAAGTTTTACGGAAAACCTGTGCCTTCCAATGAGAGAGTAGGACTCTGCTGTGCAGGTGTGCGATGTCTCTGACGAAGGAGCGAGCTGAAGGAAGGGCTGATGTGATGGCATGCCATCAGAGAATGCTCATAGCATCTGCTGAAATAGCTGTTAAGAACTGCATTGCACTTCAGATGGGAATTTTAGCATATCAGGTTTAGTGAATTTTATACTTATCCATCAGCAAAGAGTAATGGGAATTAAAACAAACATTATTATAGCACATATTTCATTTAAATGTGATATAAGGTGTATAAATTAATCGTATAACTGCCACCTGAGCTTTGAAAAGGCTGCAGTTTACCTAGACAATCTTAAACACTGAAGGAAGCAAAGTATGAGGAGTTCTCGATAATAATTTACTTGGAAATTGTTATTAATTTAGGCTTCTTAGGGACTGATTTATTTTTTATTATTTTGTTTTTACCTTTAAAAGATCATAGCTTTTAGGGTAATTTTCATTACTTAATTCGAAGTCTGGAACACAAGTATTTGATTTAGAACTAGATATAAATTATCAGTGCACATATTATGCATTTTTTTCTTAAAGGGAAGTATCACACAGTTTTCTGGGTGAGATTCTGGTTCTTTTAGGATTAGAAATCATTGATGTAAATGGCTAATTTTGGTGGAAGAGTGTTACATAGATTTTTAGTCCTCATTGCTACTTTTAAAAGAATAACCCCTTGGGAATAGGCAGCTTTGTGGACAAGCCACCACTCTTTGGTGAAGGATTATATATACTCCCTAAATCTGTGACCCCAGAATCTATCACACAATGGTTTTATCACGTAGCACTACGCTAGCTTGGTTGTCTTTTCATTTCCTTTGAAAAGTTCCTTGGTTCCTCTCCTGAATCTAATAGTTATGTAGAATTCTGGTCTAATATATGAAGTCTGTCCAGAAAAAGTCCAGCTATTATTAACATAACAATAGTTTGCATGACACCAATGTAAGCTGGCAGCCAAGGAGAGTGGACTGGAATGCACATGTGTGAACAATGACGACTTCACTGTACTAGTCAGTGGGGGTGGTAGACACCGTTGAGTGAGCGTGTATACTGTGTGGCCGTCACATTTAAAATGATGGAGAGAGTGCAGCAATGAATCTGCATCAGATTTTGTGTTAAGCTTAAACATTCACCCACAGAAACTGTTCTGATGATTCAGAAGGCTTTCCGGAGGATGCAAGGAGTAATTGGCAGCTTCATCACGACAGTGCACCCACTCATGCATCACATCTCGTGCAGAGTTTTTTGGAAACACATCAAATCACCCAGGTGACTCATCTCCCCTACAGCCCAGATTTGGCACTCTGTGACTTCTGGCTTTTCCCAAAGCTAAAATCACCTTTGAAAGGGAAGAGATTTCAGACCATCTGTGAGATTCAGGAAAATACCAGGGGGTAGGGGGAGGCTGATGGCTATTCCAAGAAAGGCTTTTGCAGAGTGTTTTGAACAGTGGGAGAGATGTGGGGAGAGCTGTGTGAGGTCCCAAGGTGCCTACTTTGAAGGGGACTGAGGCATCATTGTCCCATGCACAGTGTTTCTTGTATTTTGTATCTTCTTCAACAAAGGTGTCTATTTTTTTCCTTGTGTGGATGGATACTTTCTGGACAGACCTTGTATTTTTTTAGGCATTAGTAGATTCAACTTTTGATGCAAGATTAATAGATTAACTTGATGCAAGATAGTGAGGCCTGAAAAGTTAGGAAGGCTCCTTTTACTTTCAGACCACACGACCAGTGAATTCATTATTGCTGGCATATGGTTTGCCTGGTCAGTACAGTCTATAGGGCCTGGGGTCTGATCAGTGTTTTGAGAAGCCTTTCCTGTGTTCATGATATTGAAAGCAACTTAGGAAAGAAAGAGCAGCGTATGAAAGTGAAAGCATCACACAGGACAAAGGCTAGTTAATTTTCTCTGAACGTGTATGCAAAGTAGCGAGAATGCTATACAGCATGCTTTGTTAATGGGTTAAAAACAGAGAGGCTATTCCGTCATGTGATTATATTCCCATTTAGAATGAACAATTTCTTGCAAAAGCATTTCGAGTTTGACAAAAGTGTGTGTCATGTTTTAAGGAGTATTTTGTTAGTAAAAGAAATATATTAAAAATTGAGTGGTCAGACTGGACAATTAATTGTATTTTTATTTTGATCAGTTTCACTTAGTCAATGGCAATAAATAGAACACAATTTATCTTATTAAAATATCAAATATTGACTAAGATTGTTTAATTGCAAAAATACAAGTGACTCTACAGTAAAAAACAGAATTTATTATAAACAATAATTTTCCTTAATAAATGGGTTCTTATTTCTGAGGCCACTAGCTTCTTCAAGTGTAACAGGAGTAGCAAAATTTATTATAAAAATTGCAAAGTGAAGAGGTAAATTTTTTTACTATCTAAATAATTCGGGTTTTCCTATACTTACTCATTGAAGCATACCATGAATTTAAAAAGATGGCTCTTTCTAATGCTCATACTCCTGTGAAAGATATTCATCATGAAAGATACATCTAAAAATTATTTTCTATTCTTAAAGGTCAAATTGAAAATATTTATAATTAAGGAAACTATTTTAAAAGATTATTCTCATAATCTCTTTAATATGATAATTGGATACTCAAGCCTTCTACAAGATTCTAGACTTTTATAATTGCTACAAATATGACATTAAAACAGAAACAATAGAACATAGAAACAGGCTAGACATAATCAATTTTCAATTACTTTATAAGATTTTTAGCAGAAGAATTTAAATAATACCCTCCAGTCTTTTATGTAGATGTTGTCCAAATTTCTACTTTATTAATAGTAAAACACAACGTTTAATACATTTTAAAATCATTGTCCGGTTTGGCAAACATTCGTTCCCATGTTTACTGTTTCTAATTTTTTCTAATCCTTAGACTCTGGGTGTTTTAATTTCGGGTCAGAACATAATCCTGATGAAGGGTCGGCAGAACAGATTTCCCCTCTGCCGTCAGCAGCTCTGTGGCAGAACCCTCACAATCCCTTTCTTCATTAGTCTAAGCCACTCTCAGATTCTAATCTTTGCTGTCTCCATAGCTGCTGGAGGATTTTTTTTTTTTTTTGCAAATGTAATTGCAAATTTACGTATTTTGTGCACCTCACTTCCTATGAAATATTGATAGAGGAAGGTAAAGGGGAGCAGGAGGGAGCTGGGCGTAGGTCCCTGGGCGTCTCAGACCCTCTGTCAGTGGTGATGAGGAAGGACAGCCAGGATTAAAATGCCGCCACTGGGGCTTCACCGACATGGTGCCATCAGAGTCACCGACAAGTCAGTCATTTCTGCAGAGCGAGTGTGTTTTTAATGAGTGACGCTCCACTCGGTCAAGTGTCCCGTTACACATTTCCATGGGACATTTTTCTAAAGTGATGGCCATAATTTAAACTCTAAACAAAATATGATAGTTTCTTTCACTTTTAAAAATCCCCATTAAAAGATGACATTGTAGAGAGAAATTTATCCATCCCTTGCTTTTATCTTGATGCACCAATTTGGAGGATGCTTGACGTCACATGGGTACTTCACCCTGTAGAAACCAGAGTTATCTTTGGATGAAGTTCAACGTACTCTTGCATTAATATTATTTTTACAACACAATTGGAAACTCTAGCTATATATAAACCTGAAGAAATGTGAGATTTGCCAACTTTTAAGGACACCCTATCCTCTGTATTTGCAATATCTCTCTTTTGTCCTATCAGGATTGTTGTGAGGTCAACTAGATATTCCTAGGAGTAAGGAAAGGTACTTCTGAGGTTGGAAGTGCATAGGATTACCGTGTTTAGCACTTACAAAGATGTTATTTATGAACACAACAATTTTCATTCCCTTCTATTTGACATTCTAGAGAATAGCTGTGGCCTTATGAAAATTCTTTGGAATATGAGGAAGGCAGGATGAGGGGCGGGATAAATTAAGCTTCTTTTGGAGACTTATACATAGCACATCATTTTTCTGTTACTTTTCTTGTGAGCATATTGAGTGTGGGCAAAGGTAATCGAATACAAGGTCAAAATATGAAAAGTGCTTTAGTGTCAGGGAAACTTTGGAGAATATTTCAGGGGAGAAATGTGCTCCTTACCAGTTGAAACTTAAAATTTTTCCTCTATTAATATTGAATATATTAGAAATTAATAATGAACCACTGCCAATGAACCTATAAAAATTAGGAGGCTGTATAAATGTGGTGAAGCTTTGCCCTGATTTGAATGTCCATTTTATTTTAACGTGTGCCTCATTTGTACCAACATTTTTCGTCTTCCCATCCATTTAAATCAAACCCCACATGTTCTGTCGGTGTTCTGTGTCCTGGGGAAGACTAGAGGAAAGAGATGTGGTCTTGGACCCTTAGGAAGTTTCCACTTCTAGTTGAGGCATGATACAGAAGATAATGGACTGTAATTCAGGTTGTTAAGGAAGCCAAAGAGGTCACACTGGCCTCTAATAGTCCACAGATCTTTCAAACGCTAGAGAACCGAAGGGAGTACAGAACCTGAATCTTCTAGCACGCACCCTTCCTGCAGCATTCAGACCTCAGTGGTGCATTGAAACCCAGTGGGACGGTAACAAGGACCTGAGGCAGGAACCCCTCACAAGGAACCAAGCTTCCCTCGGGTTCACAGATGTTGACAAGAATAGGAGACTGAGTGAATCAGAGCATATGCCTTGCACTTCTCCACTCCACTCGTGCATGGCCACCGGTGCCCAAGGAGATAAGGCGCTGGAAGCAAGTGACCTGGGAAGAACAAAGGCTGATCACTTGCCTCCTTCCCTGTGGAAGAGTCTGGCCAGATGTTTGTTGCACACTTGCCTGCCAAGCCTTGCGGAGGTAGAGGCCCTGCCCCTTATGCCCTGCCCCTCCTGTCCCCTGATCCCATCAACCGTCCCTGTATTGCTGGGCTGCTAGCACCGTGCAGGGCACCCAGGAGTCCATTAGTAAATCACTGATGTGGGAATGACACGGGCCCACACTCTGCATCAGCGTCCCTGTCAGCTGTCCTTTTCACCAAGGGTTTGTGGCCTCTAAACGTAGGTCCTCACCCAGGACCATTCCGGTTCGAAAAGTCTGATCCTGTTATGTTAAGATTGCCTGTGATCCGTGTTAAATCCACGCTACCAACAAAGACGCGCCCGTACTTAGGCGAGAACAAAAGATACGGCCATAGAGTGTAGACCTCCGGCCAAGGACAGGAGTTGCCGCGCAGGGGTTGAGGGATTCCAGCAGAGGGGAGCCGAGGGAGGAGGGGCCAGCACCAGCCCCTGCAAATTCGTGAACAGGTAACAGCAATGCCAACAGGTAACACAGATGTAGGAAATTGACCAGGTTATTGGCGTATTCATCTTTCAATTCTA
The DNA here is from genome assembly GCA_004024845.1 of Tonatia bakeri. Taxonomy (NCBI): domain Eukaryota; kingdom Metazoa; phylum Chordata; class Mammalia; order Chiroptera; family Phyllostomidae; genus Tonatia; species Tonatia bakeri. The sequence goes on from PVIA01001059.1 coordinate 176,568, forward strand.
CACAGATACATGTTTTCTTAGAGTTCTTAATATCAGCAGTTCTCTTTGTCTTTCGTTTTTCTACTTCTGAGACACGTGGGTGCAGAGAAACACGCCTCTGTTACGAGAAAGAGAGTGGAGCAAGTTTGATCCTAAGTGGTGTTGACATAGCGTCCCACTCAGGGACACACGGTGAAAGGGACTGTGAACTGAAGGGCCAGGCGTCCTCCAAAAGGAGACGCCACCTTGCGCCTCAAGGCTCGTGGTTCCCATGTGGAGAGGGAACAACGATGCCAGACTGTGAGGTTTTTCAAGGAATTCCAGAACAAGAATTTTGTGAAATCTCTAGATCTTTAAATGTTGCCTCACCAACACACACACACACACACACACACACACACACACACACACACAAAGAAAACAGGACTTCTGGGTGGGTTTGGAGGGGGCTCGCGGGCTGCAACCTGCCACATAGATGCAGAGGCGTGCGTCGGGCGTCTGGGAGCTGCTGGGTGAGCAGTCGGAACTGAGCCGAGGGTCCCCCGAAAGAAATCTGCCATGAGTTTGGAGAGGGAGCTTGGGTCCAGATTGTGGATTAGCTTAAATGTCACCCTCTTCTACCCATTTTGGAGAAGAAAATATTTTCAGTTTGCAGTACGCTTTCCCCTGCTTCCCAACAGAAACCCAGGCCGCCAGCCAGCCTTCTGGGAGGTTAGCCAGGCCGAGGCGGGAAAGGGTTAAGTGATGGCGGTGGTCCGGGCCTGCGCTGGGCCCTTCACCAGCTGCTGCAGCCTCTCCGGATCTCCTTCTTCCCACCAGGGACTGCATGTCCCACGCTCTCGAAACTCGTAATATACCTACGATGGGGGGGAGAACCCCAAAAGCAAGCTATAGCTGATACATACTTTTGCTCGCATTTGAATACTATCTGAATCCAGATACTGAATTCTGTAAGAGCGGAAAATCCGAAGTTAAAGTGGCCTGTTGGATTAGGTCACGTTCATCACATTAACTGAAAAGAGCACTTCCACCCACATTTTCATCGCTCTGTGGCGGCTGGGCTGGGCTCTGGAACTACAGAGGTCTGCTGAGGCCCCATTGCTGCCATTCATTCTCTGTGCGACCTAGGGTAGAGCCGCTCTCTCTCTGAGCTCCGCTTCCTCATCCCGGCACAGTGCTCCAGTCCGGAGCCTGGCCTGGCGCCCTGCCCCCTGCAGATCCCGCGTGGTGCGTGCTAGCTTCGGTCCTGGAGGTGGTCAGCAACGCCTCAGAGTGAACGTCGTGCTCACTAGGATGGCTTCCTGTGGGCTCTGGCATCCCATATGGACACTTAAAGTTCCAACGTGCCACTTGGTTAACTTTCATGAGATTGAGATGCTAACACAGCCCCTTGAGGGCTGATGGTGAGGACGAATGGCGCTGAGGCCCAGAGAGGACTTGGGTAGCATCGTAGCATCGGTGTGCGGTGAGTGCACGAGTGCGCCTGTGCGCACCGTGGGGGAGCAGCACCCGCTCATCCAGCGGGGGGACTTCTGCAACATTCACTCTCCAAATTAGGTAGGAATAACTAAAAAGGAAACACAGAGCTTCTCCTCTTTCCTGGGGCCATCACCTACTTTCAAATAAGGAATAATTCTTAACGCTGATCAGTCCGACTGGCCACATTAGGAATTAGAAGTCTGAAGTTCAAGAGGAGGAAGATTGAGATGCCCTGTGCGTGTTTGGCCTGAGGATAACTAGAAAAAGGACCCGATGTCTCATCCGGGGAGCTGCAGATGCACTGCACTGGTGGGAGGGTGACGGCTCGTGATGATATCGGTCACTTACAGAGGAAAAGAAGGCCCCGTGTGTGATGCATTCCATAGATATTTATATGAAAAGGATGAAAAGATTTTTGACATTTGAAGAAGTATGAGATGTGCCTTTAAAATTTACCTAAAGACGCACTCCATAATGATGTCAGATAACGGGGGTATTTTATAGGGGGAAAGAGTCTTCACAGGGTCAGAATTTTAAGTATATACTGGCTCATTTTTTACCACATGAAAATGAAAGGTCACTTTCCCCCCACATTACTGTTGTAATGACCTACGTATATACGATGAAAATCACAGTATTTAAGCTCCAGGAAATGTTCCGTGGGAATTTTGGGCCGAATGTGTACTGTAGAGTTGGCAATGCTGGCACAGTTGAAAATCAGCATCCATATGTTGACCTTCTAGAAACTTAACCACACTCCTCCCTCAGTATCCGTGGGGGATTGGTTCCAGGAACCCCACAGAGACTAAAGTCCGCAGATACTCAAGGCTGTTTTTTAAAATGGTGTAAATCATTGCCCCCTGGTGTGGTTCAATGGATTGAGCACCAACCTGTGAACCAAAGGGTTATCAGTTCGATTCCCAGTCAGGGCACATGCCTGGGTTGTGGGCCAGGTCCCCAGTAGGGGGCGCATGAGAAGCAACTACACATTGATGTTTCTCTCCCTCTCTCTCTCCCTCCTTTCCCTCCTCTAAAAATAAAAAATGAAATCTTTTTTTAAAGATTGTATAAATCAATGCATACAGTTGGCCCTCTGTGTCCTTGGGTCCTCAACCACAGACAGAAATACTATTTTCTTTTTTTTTTTTAAGATTTTATTTATTTATTTTTAGAGAGGGAAAGGAGGGGGGGGGGAGAGAGAGAGAGAGAGAGAAACATCAATGTGCGGTTGCTGGGGACCGTGGTCTGCAACCCAGGCATGTGCCCTGACTGGGAATCGAACCTGCGATGCCTGGTTCACAGAGAAATACTATTTTCAATCTGTGGTTGGTTGAATCTATGGATGGAAACTCATGGATAATGGAGGGCCAACTGTATTTGTGGAAAACAATCTGCATATATAGGGTAGGGCAAAAGTAGGTTTACAGTTGTGAGTATGAGAACTAGAGTTCATTCACGCAGTATTATTTATTAATTATTATATTGTTCTCCACACACACAAATACAAACCTCCTTTTGCCCCACCTTGTAAGTGGACTTGAGCAATCGAAACCCATAACATTCAAGAGTCAACTGTATATTTAAAATGCATTCATCTATTAAATAGAAATAATTACAAAACCACCTTGAATATAGCAACAAATGTTTCTGTTTCATTAACAAAATTACTTAGCACTTGGATCTATCTCATTTGTTTCTTTAAAAAATGTATGATGCGAAAGATACCCACTAGCACATTAGTTCGCCCAGTGGATTTCCTCAAGTTTTGCTGAACAGCAAATTTTACACATTTGTCTGTGAAACGGTAGTTGGCTCCAACGTAAGAGAGCCCCCTGTGTTCTTTCTCAGCTCTAATGCCTTCATTAAGTTATCATTTATTAAGCATCTGTTTTGAGTCCAGCATCAGTTTGGGCTCTGTGAGCAAGAGGTGCAGAAATAAAGAAGATGTGTATTTCAGAAGCTCAAAGAAATGTGTAATAATTAGAAGTACTAACAATGTAGCGATGGAATTAAATTGGAATGTGCTCTGTGGATGGCCTCTCTCGGGAGTGAGGAGCAAGTCTTGCAGCCTCTCTCTCTGCACCACAGTTTCGGACCTACCTCTCCAGCCCATCCTCACAGTCGGGGCCTTGGTTCGGGCCCTCAGCATTCCCCATCCGGAGTACCACAGACGTCTTAACACCCGCCGCCCGCCCCTCCCCTCCAGTCCTCTTCCAGACGCCCCAGGATTCTTCCTCCTCGCTGAACTCATAGTGCCACACTCCTCGTGGGCAGGGTCAAGCCCAGGCTCCTTCGCCTGGTAGTTGGGGTCAAGTCTTCCCAGTCTGGCCCAGGGCCTGCTCAACCCCCTCCCCGGGGGCCTCTCCTGCACAGCCTGCCTCACCGCTGTTATTGACTTACTGTTTCCCTAAGCACAGCACAGGTCTCCCCCTGCTGTGTCGAATCAAACATCCGCTGTGAAATTCTTCTTAACTCTGTGGGTAGAATTCATCGTTCATCCATCTCTCTCTCTCTATCTCTCTGTCTCTCCCGCCTACCCCCATACTGTAGTGTTTGTAGATTTATCATTTATCGCATTCTGCACTGTCGCTTGTTTTATTAGAATTAAAGGGTTCTAAGAGTAGGAAGGAATTTGAGGATCATACAGTTGAAGCACCTTACTTTAAAATGGGGTAAATATGTAGCTGTTTGGTCTCAGCAGCACCCCTGACGAAGTGCCGCTTGCCTTTGCTCTGGGACACTTGTCACTTGTTCCCCCAGCTGAGCAGCTCCCTCTCCCCTGCGTTCATGTCTGGTCCTCTTCCCACTGGCCTGCAGGCGCTGGAGCTCCCTGAACCCAGGCCTCAGCGCTTCACCCTCCTCCCCAGCCCCTCGCTGCTGTGGACTCCCCTGGCTTCCGTGTTCACCAAAGGCAGACAGTTCTCAAATACTCTGCTCAAAACTTCTCTTAGCTGAGGATCTGTTTGGGGGGCGGAGTGTGTATAACTTCTCATGCAAACACGTGATTTGAGGGTGAGAGTGGGCACGACAAGGCTGAACGCCTGCATAACCGGCTTCACCCAGGATATCGGGGGCCCCGGGCCCGCATGGCTGACACAGGTGTATGCAAGCATTTGACATATGCTCTTGGGTGTCTTAGGTGTTCCTAAAACTAACATGTAGTTGAACTGTGATCCTTCCCCTGGAAACCTATATCCAGTTCCTCACAATATCTAGTTCTTTACTGCACTTTTTAAACACCTCTTAAAACCATACCCACCTTCTGCCTCCACCACTGCCAGTCTCAGCCATGCACTCCAGGCGCTGGGACTGGGCTCCCCGGCAGCTTCCCCCCAGATCCACTCGCATTCAGCCAGCACTTCTGCAACTCTTCGCACAAAGGGTCACGCCATCCCTGGTCTGAAAGGAGACAGTGCACAATCCTTTGTTATGTCTTTCTTTCCCACCCATTGTAAATCCCTGATCACTGGGGGTCTTGCTGGGTTCGCTCCCCTCTGTTTTATCAATAACACATCACCTCACGCATGCTGCTTGAGCCATACCTATTGGTCGGATGGACAAATAAATGAAAGACCCAGGATCCAAAACCTGACTTCAGAATCACTGGCTCTGGAATCACTTTGTTCATTTTCAGCAAGAGATTTTAACCACCTTGAAGGTGGGGGCTGTGCCATTCTCTTACTTACCATTGTGTCCTTTCTCCTTTTGGAAGACGGGGTATTCACATCTGCCCATTGTTTGGTACTTCCCACCTGTAGCTACACCTCAGAATCCATCACCCAGGGAGCTCCCAATACGGATGCCTGGGTTTTACCCAGAATGATTCATCCCGCATCTCTGGAAGTAAGGCCCGGTCATGGTCAGTAGCTGGGAAAGGCCTCCCAGGTGCGTCTAACTCCAATCAGGGTTGAGAAACCTCTGGCTCAAATCTCATGCGTGCTTTTTCTCAGGACTCAGCAGCAGGGAGTGGAGCAGTTGTACAGTCAACACTTATTTTATTATGTTGGGGGTTCCATTCCTATGTGATGAGATCCATTAGGGTTGATCCTGGGCGTTACATTTAGGAAGTTGCTGATGCCTGAAAAGTGACTTTGTAATTCCCTTCCCTTCAACCCATGTCCGCTCATCACTTCGCAAAGACCAAGGGTCAGTAAGAAAGATTTGTCTTTTATCAACTTTTGAGTTGTGGCTGCCTCTGGGGTTGGATACACCACCCAGTTTTTCTTCTCTTTCTCATCTTATTCCTGGCCCCCTAGCGAGCTGTGTTGAGTCACCAGATCAACTGAGGCCTTGGGATGCACGGTCGGTCTTCAGCTGGGAGGGAGGGGCAGACTAAGTAGGTATTTCTTCTCACTACTGAGAAAGCCAACTTTCCACTGGGATCTCTGAGACTCGTGGGGAACATTTATAACAGCTGCTACATACTCCCCTAAGTTTGTGTTTGGTTGCTGTCGCATGTAGCACATTGGATAGAAATCTACACTGCACAGCGGGTAGCTGACTCCTTTCTCTCATTCTTAGGGGCAGCAGCAGGTGTGAAAGGGTTTCTTAAGTATATGCACCTGCTTACTGATCCCATCACTTCACCGTCTCTTTAGCAAAGATCACGGAACGTAGTGCACTTGTTCTGTAAGATTATTTCCCCCCAGGCTTAGGAGAGGAGCAGGTTTGAAAAGTTTCCTCAGGTGTGGTTGCAACTTTCCGTGGGAAACCAAAAAGGCAGCTGACGTCTCAAGACTTTCTCCTGTAGTCACTCATGGGGGCTTCAGTGCTGGTAACATAACCAAGGCGAGAGGGAAGGGAACCTCCCCATCTCTGGCTTCTGCCATGAGCTCCAAGGATGGTGACACCTCAGGGCCACACACATTCACTCTGAAATGTTCTTCTTAGTGGCACCCTGGGCTGGAGCAGGTTTTGCCTTCGCTTTGTAGCTGCCCTAGCGGCATCTCTGGGGCAGTTCACCCCAGACCACAGAACACTGAGCAAAAATGCCCGCAGGTTGGAAGGAATGTTTTGAGTACTTTTATGGCAAATTCTGCAATTTATTTCTAACCGGGTCCCTTCTGCCTGTTTAGAAAATCCAGATGTTTACTCATGTGTCATTGTTCATTATAATCGTTCATTTAGGTTCTATAGGACTGAGTGCATCATGAAGGTAAAGAGAAAAAGCAAGCTATATCTGGAACCTCAGCCAAGTTTGTTTTCTGGATGACAGGCTGGTTGGATTTAAAATGGACTGAAAGTTTGTTTTCTGGATGACAGGCTGGTTGACTTTGAGTGAACTACCTGTAAGATGGAGCCAATCAGAGGTATGTTCCACTGTGCTCTGTGGTTAACTGTGGATTCCAAGAAGCTAAGGGTACTTCAAGTTCAGGCTTTATGTAAAAACCCCTGAGATAACGTCTCACCATCGAATCTTTGCTGGGGCTGGAGCTGACTGACTACAATGGCTGGCATTTTCCCTGTTCTCACACTTTTAAAAATAAAATCAGAAAGCGTGAGAGGATACAGAAAGACATCTGGTAGTACAAAATGTAGACATTTATCGGAGAGGATGCCTTTTTGAAGAAAATAACCACAAGAAGCCTGTCTTATCCAATTATGCTTAAATATATAAATTTCACATAATTAGTAGAAAGTTGAATGAATGATAGCAAGTTGAAAAAAGTATTTGCTTTTTTATTAAATAATAGTTTAACTTCATGTCTCTGTTAAATGTCTTGCCTCAATACATCGAGTATGTGCATTCTCAGTCTAAGTGTATAATTAGGTTCGGGGAGTCAATCACCGTGGTAGGATTTGGAAAAGAAGGGGAGTCCCACATGGGAATCCCCACACTTACCTCTGTCTTTCAGAGACATGACTTATTTCTTCCATTGGAGAATTACACTTGGGTCACTCTAGGGGGATACGTAACTGCGTTGCATTTGGGTGTTATTTTAATAGTATTTACTCTCAAGGATGAGCTTGAGTTTCCATTCAGTCTGTTACACCTTTCGGAACTAGGTGAGTGACGTATAAGAATCAATTAAAGGGAATAGATTCAGAAGCCACACATGGAATTAACCACATCATCTTACAGTTCTCCTTCAGTATCTGTAAATGTCTCTGTTGTTAGTTGTGACTAACCAGAAAAAAAAAAGTCATCTTCGTTAAGTCATATGCTCTCTTTGTGAAAGTTCAAAATGTAACTTGAAATGTTGCATGAATTTTATCTGTAAGAGCTTGCTCAGATTTTGGTAATCTGGGTTGAATTTTCTTTTCTGAGCTGGTACCTCTTTTAGTGCCATTAGTCAGCCATTTAATCTTTTCATTTATCTGGGCCATTTTTCATGTATTATATGTTCTCAAGAAAGGACACACTGTGTATAATAATTTCTTATATTTGCCCAGTTTTCCAGAATATTTATTTCTATGTACAATTACAGCCTTGAAATCATTCACATACTCCATAGCAATTAGAGTCTAAAAATGAGAATTATATAAGGAAAAACAGTGTGTGTCCATGTGTGTATTTATGTTGGTGAGTATCATCACAGAAGATCTGTACGTGTGACTACCATTAATCGATGCTTCTTGAAGATTAATTCGATTAAACTAATTCATAAGTCAAATGATTTTGAAGCCTGCAGTGAAACTAGTTAGGCTGGTTAATCCTGACCTCCTAGATTAACTGAGTACAAAATTCACAGTGGTGCATTTCAGAAGACCCTGCCAATTCTAACATTAATTTTGAACATTTATTGTAAAGATGATTGTAAACTGTAATGGAAGAGGCCCTAGGATTCTCCCCAAAATTCATGCAAAAATCTGCACCTCAAGAAAAAAGTCTTATGAGGCAGATTGAGTTCTTCTGAAGAGCAAAATATATAATTTACTACCACCTAAAATATTAATGAAGATATATGTGAGGGGCTTTTCGGAGGAGAATTAACTTATATTTATCAGAATATTCTGTGCATTTAAAACCTTTCTTTTGCCCCATACAGAATTTCCAGTAAAAATGAAAAACATGTGAGTTTTGACCATTTTGTTTACCAAATATGTAGTATGAGATATCTCTGCTGGAATAATAACTTCTGGTCTAATTTACACTAGCGTTCGGTAACAGCAAAAGACCTCTCTGTTGGGGGTTAAGAATATTTAATCCTTTAGAGCTGACATACCCAACCTGGAGCTGTGTCAGCTACAGCTGTTCCTGAACATCAGTAACAAAATTATAGACAGGTTTTGAAGCTTCTATGGTAGGAGCGAATCCATCTGAGAATTCAACTTGCTGACAGTGTTTATGTAATTTAATCTTACCATCTGGTAGAAAATAAACATTTTTTTTATAAAATTAAAGTTTATAAAGCGAATCTCATACTTTCCAATTGTTGCAAATGACAAATTGAAATGTAGTTTCATGAAAACTGAATGGAGGTTCTGTATCCACTGTTTTGAGATGAATACATTGCAATTGATGTATTTTGATCTGCGTTGGTTCCTTAAACGTAAACAAATGGGTACTTTCCCCTCCGATAAAGATTCTGGGTTTTATGCTTCTCACATTCCTCTATGACAATATGTAGGTTTTTATTTTTACTTTACATAAAAGAGGGGAAGACTCAGCAATGTATGTCTGTAATCTCAGAATAAGTGGCCACAGACAAAATGCATGTCTGAACGGAAAATAAATGATTTCTTCTTCGCACACCATAATTTTTATAACATAGTAATCTTTACGTAATAGGCGTTTAGCTATTGTGAACCATTTGGCAGACGCCAGTGTGTTCACTTCCCAAGCAGCCCCCTTCCCTCCCCTTAGAAGCTGGCAAATTGGTAGATTTGTGAAACTGACAAATTAGTCTACAAACCCCGCCAAGTTCAAACTTTATAAATCTGACCTAGACACTTCCCTTGGAATAAATATACAGTCCGAGAGACTCGTGTGTTTATAGTTCCGCCCTGTGTTAAATTGAAAGTCTATGCTCTATGTTGATGTAATAAAATTTAATTAGTTGTAAGTCAGGTTTTGGTTTAGTGGTAATTAGCTTGGGGTATAATTATTACATCTAATAGTAGTCTGAAATCTGCAAGCATTTTGATCTTTTTCCAAGTTAAAAAGAAAAAAAATTACCTCTGTAAGATTTATAACAGAAATAGAAATAATAAAATCACATTAGCTAATTTCATTACAGAAATTATGGAAAATGTTAAGCAGCAAAGCGAAATTTCAGTGGTGATGTACACGTTGTGTTGAGCTAGTACATATGATATTTTAAAGTGCGTTTTTTCCTTATTAAATTTAAAGTACTCAAATGGTACTTTTAAGGTTTCTTACCTTTAAAAAATATATTGTCTGTGACTTTTGCATCACAAAATTTAAGGTTATCCGTGTAAAAGCTATGGGAGGATGAGCATCAGGACCAACACACAAATTAAGAAAATTTCACTAATAAATTTGAAAATTACCTTTACTTCCTTGAATTCTGACAAGAGTTTAAAAAGTCTACCTATAATATCTCTTACTTCCAGCAGGATACAAAAATATGCTCTATAAATACATGTACACCTACTTTTTAAATTAGTAAATTTAATAAATTTAAAACTGTGTGTCTGAGTTACATACTACTTTTCAACTAGCCTGTCGGAGTCTGAGACTAAATTGGGGCCAGTGATACTCACTTTTGGCCTCTTCCTGATTCTTCTGATTTCTTTCACTAACAAGAGCCCTTTTTATTTTTTCTCATATGATCCAAGTGCTGTCTCCTTTCTACTTTTAAAATTTTGTTTAGCGGCTTTTTAATTTCTGGATATTTATTGTTACTTTAAACATAAAATTTATGAGCCAGGTAGGTCTGTTGTAACCTACGAAACAGTGCCACACCAAGTATGTTTTCACATCAGAGGTCTTGTTACTCACCATTTGTTTTTTGTCTTTGAAATATTTAGATTAAAAAAAATAAAGGTTCAATAAATAGTATGTATTGTAAATAGTGCAGTCTTAGTAAAAGTGGGTAAGTTGGTGTCACAAGGCTGTTAAGTAGTTTAAAATGAATTTTCACAGCTTACTGACTTTTACAAGCAGAAATTAGGTTTACTACAGATGTATAGAAAATATTTAAAATTTCTATTTATTTGATAATAGTTTTTCTTCTTAATTCTACTTTATTAGTGAAGGGTCTATTGTGACTTCAAAAGAGGTCTTATGATCATTTCCACTTGGCAGGGAGAAAGAAGTGATTTGAAATAAAATATTCATGAACCGACATAATTAAAAATATTATCCGAGACATCTAAATTGGCTTTTGTAGTATACCATTATAAATATGTATTTAGATTTCTGGGAAATGTCTGTTGTGATCGGCACGCTTTGCGTAGCATATCATTTTGGTTTTTATGAATTTGAATTTGTAGTTATTTACAGTGAACTTGTATTAACGTGTGTTGATCTGGCATTAACGCTGAGTCCTCATCCAAGATGTGCTCCCTGTGCACCTGACAGGATACAGGACAGAGCAGAGGGGACAGAAAGGATGCTAACAGGGAAACCCTCACACAGCACACAGACTTCCAAAGGACACACGACACACCCATTCAAGTTAGCAGTACAAAATGCTCTATAATTATGGGCCAAATGAGAGAGATTTTAATAAAAGATGAGGTTGGATTGTTGCTTTAGGCTGAATACAGTTACCATCCATCCTTAGTTTGGTAATCCACCTCCTAGAAATTTGATGTCCTCAGTTCCCTGTCTGTGGAACCAAATACACATGATACTGTTAATAAATCAATGATCCGTTTACTAATTTATATTGGGGAATAACCCCATGTTCAAAATAGTTTTATTGATTGCTTTGGGTACAGGAAATCAAGGCACCCCCCAAAATGAGAAACTGTAATCACAAAGGTACTGGGTAACGTTAAAATTATTTATTTATAAATTCAGTAAGTTACTGATTGAGTCCTACTGTGTGCAAAGGCCCACATTAGGGACAATGACAAAAAGAACATCTTGGTAGATACTGCCATCCCTCCAGAAACATGCAGGGTGGGAAAGATCTGGTGTTAAAATATATTAGTAGACCACTCGCTGGTGTGGCTCAGTGGATGTGTAAGTTCTCCTCAGCTGTGAACCAAAGGGTTGCTGGTTCGATTCCCAGTCAGGTCACATGCCTGGGTTGAGGGCCAGGTCCCCAGTGGGGGGAGCATTAGAGACAACCACACATTGATGTTTCTCTCCCTCTCTTTCTCCCTCCCTTCCCCTCTCCCTAAAAGTACATAAATAAAATCTTTAAAAAATTATATATATATATATATTAGCAGAGCTCAGACTTAAAGTAATGACCGTAGTGTTTTGGTGACTGTTTTACCTAAACCTCGCTAGACCCTAGAGAATCCCTGCCGCAGTATTATGAAATGAGTGTTCCTGATGGGGAGTAGATTTAAAAATTCTATCCCGCATACCAACGGGAATAAATGTGAACCGTTAATTAGTCTTTGTGACCGTGCGAATGCGAGCAAAGAGGAAGAACCCAAAGAAGACTCTGAGATTTTTGTCCTGGGCCGTGAGAGTAAATGTGTTTTTATAAAAGCTATTCCAACTTCTCCAACTCTCGTGGTTCTGCCCCATGAGAGCGGAGAATGACAAGCAGTTCGCACAACATCCCTTGAGTCCACAGCTGTGGGTGAGCGGCCGTTCACACCAGGAGTCAGCCCCCAGGGAGCAGCCCTGGCTCCACCCTGGTGCACTGGTGGTGACAGTGGGACATCAAGGTCAAACTCATCTAGGATTTGAGGATCAGGACGAGAGTTTGGGGAAAACACAAGAGTGTGTGGTGCCATGCACTTGGAAGTAGTTCCTAGTTAAACCCAAGGAGGAAATGTGTCCCTGGAAAGAGGTAGCAGAGGAATGGGATTTGAGTCCAGCCTTCGAAGAGGGAGCAGGACAGTGAGGAGGAGCCATCTGAGGGCGGAGGTCCTGTTGGTGGAGTCTGGGAAAGCGTCAAGGCCATGTGGGCACGGACATGGGCGTCATGGACCTGAATGACCAGAAGCTTCAAAATAGGAAACTGACAGGTAACATGGAAGGGCTCTGAAGAATGAATTTGGATGAGAGCCTTTGTATTTGATTAGGGGGGACTGAGGATCTCGGGCCTGTGGACCCAAGGACACAGTTGGGGGAAAGATACGCGGAATATGGAGAATGTGGAAAATCAGATACAGCTTATTACTTACACACACCCAGCTGTGAAAAGGCGACAGCCAGTGGAGCATCTACAGGAGGTTTAAAAACCATGTGAGTGTTTAGACCGATTCCTCTTTTATGTGTGTTCTCCTCAGCTGTGTCTGGAGTACTGATGATGACTTTTTAATGTTATGTCTTATAGATGTTGACTTTGGACTGCTTCTTTGGTGGTACTAAATAGATAAAAACTGCCATTTTTTAATGAAGAATATGTAATAGTTACATTTTTGGTAAATTGTAAGGCATCATATGAAAAGCAGGCTTTATGCAAATTGATAACAAAAAAAAAATTGGTTTTCCCAGATAGTAAGATTAATTTACTCAAAGACTGTGGTCTATGTATCTAGTTTATCTTGATAACAAAATTATGTTGTCTCAGGAAATTTCTCCTTATCCATTAACTAAATAAATTTCGATCCCAGGGTACTATCTATAAGAGTAAGAATTGTTTAATAAATTAATAGGTTCATGAAAATAAAAACACGCTTATAGGTCATCTATGAGAAATGTAATTTATATACAGTGTAAAATCAGAACTGACTCCTTATTTCTCCATCTTATTCTTTTGGGCTCCTTTGCGATTCATCCTAATGTGAGTGTAGGCAGCCGCAGAGCAAACAGCTCAGGGTGGCTGCCTGCTTTCATTTCGTAGCTGGCATTCTTTTTGTGTTATGTTTTCCTTGTGCTCCTGATTTCATCTGAAGAAAGCCTCCTTAGCTACTAATTCTCTCTCTCTCTCTCTCTCTCTCTCTCTCTCTCACACACACACACACACACACACACACACACACACACACACACTGTAATAAGAGGTTGCAGCCATCCAGCTCGGCTTGGCTAAGTGACCCCAGTCGTGGAGAGCATCAGTGAGGAGCAGCCAGGGAGTCGGACGGAGACCCACCAGGGAGACGGAGTGAGTCGAACTGATATTAGGACGTCGAGAAAATAATTGAAACTGGAGAACTCTAGTCCATTAATTTGGAGGTTCCTTGTATAACCAATGAGCTTTAATATCCAATTTAATGAAAGATGCTTATTTTACTTTCCAGAGCAGAAAAATTAATTGGGAGCTATAATTTAAGTTTGGTCTCCTTTCTAATTGAAAGAATGTCTAAAGGGAGGGGAAAAAAAAGAAAAACATTTTTATTCCCCTCATTTTCATTTTTTTTTTAAAGTTTTATTACAAGTATTGACGTTTTCATTATTTCAACTGGATATTTAATTTGTTACACACTATTAGTAAGGAGGGAAAAAAAACTCTTTAAAAACAGAAAACCGTTTAATGAGCTTGCCATCTATTCTCTGTGCTTGCAAGGTGTGAGGATTAAATTTGTCCAGGAAGAACCTGGCACATGACAGCTTTCAGAAAGGGCACTTCAAGGCAAAGAAAATGATCATATACATATTATTTTCTTCACCATGTTAGAAATTAGTTTTATTAGTGACTCCCCACAATGCTGTGGTGTTTCTCTCTAAGGATGTCACTGGCAGCTGGCCTAGGCCTGATGCTCTATTGAGTTACCGGTGCTCACACTTCAGGCGTGTTCCTGTTTTACCTTTTTTACCTTAGGTCTCTGGTCTTCCTAATTTAAGTGTATGTTAATTACTAAATATAAAGATGTATAATTATATATCTAGTGAACACACAAATGTGTTCTGCTTAATTTAAGTAGATAATATACATCGTATATAAGTATATGTTATATATAACTACATATAGTTAATATACTTTCATTATATACAGGGGTGGGCAAAAGTACATTGACAGTGGTTTGTATGGAAAATTATACAATAATTAATCAATAATAATACAAGAATAAACTCTGCTCCGCATACTCATACCTGTAAACCTAACTTGTACCCGCGCTGTGTGTGTATTTTTACAAACCACAAAATGTCTTCGTACCAGTGAGCACACAGAAATATTCCATACCCTGGTTTTCGTCTGTTCTTTCGTCACTGCGCTGCACAATTCCAAAATCCAGGCGAACCCTCGGCCTGCGCGCACAGCAGAGCCACGGCGCTGGCTCTGAGCGCGGGGCTTGTCTGCGCGGTGGGAGTGGGGACTCCCCGTCCAACGGCGGGTGAGGCAGGATACGGTAACTTCAGCTTGTGTTGCACAGGAATGACGGACTTGGTCAGCATGAGCTACGCCTTAAACCGCTGATGTTGTTCATGAGTTAGGCCTTTTGAAATGGACAGGATGCGTATCATTCTGTATGGCCACGTGTGGTTAGTCCAGCATCTTCATACGCACAAAGCAGGATGCTTCACACAGGGCCTGGTTTCCAGTAGGCATGTAATAGATGATGCTGTGACCATGAAGGGTCGTATAAAGGACACATTTAAGAAGCCATACGCACAGTGGCTAAGAATGTGGACTCTAGAATGAAGCTACCTATGTTTGAATTACAGCTCCAGCCCCTGCTGCCTGTGTAAGTTTGGGCAAATCACATGGTCTCTGTGGTTCAGTGTCATCTCCTTCAAAGTGGAGGTAGTGATAGTACTTACTTCGTAGGTTTGTGGTGAGGCATGAAGGGTTTATGCTTATAAAGACACTAGAATCATGCCTGGTACATAATTAACACTCAATGAGTGTTGCTTATTATTAATTATTATATAAGTGAATATACAGACTACTCGTTGGTTGGAAAGTGAATATTTTTTTATTTATTTTAAGATTTTTTTATGTTTTAATTTTGGGAGGGGGAAGGGAGAGGGAAAGAGAGAGAGAGAGAGAAACATAAATGTGAGAGAGAACCATCAATTGGCTACTTCTGTACATGCCCGGACCGTGGACTGAAACGCCCAGCCTACGCATGTGCCCCAACTGGGAATTGAACCAGTAACTTGTCAGTTTGCAGGAAGATGCCCAACCCACTGAGCCACACCGGCTGGGGTGAAAGTGAATATTCTTTTAAAACCACAGGTTCTACAGGACTCTTGCAACTATTTGTTAAAATAATCACTGACATTTAAATAATATTTATAGGTGGCAGAATGCTTCACATTCGCATTTTGAAACTTTGATACTTTTTTTGACTCCAGCCTCATGAGATGGGCAGGAGAGGTGTTCAGAGCTTTGGAGACGACTAGTTTCGTCCAAGACCAGGCGCCCTGTGGGAATCAGCTCTGAGTGTCGGTGAGGCCTGTGGGAACCGCGTCAGGGTCCAGCCAGGAGCCCAGGCCTCCCTCCTCTGCTTATCCAGTGCAGCCGGCGTTGGCCATCAGGTGCCTCAGGAAGGTTCATTTGCCATTGACTCCTATGGGGTGTCACCACCCCACCATCAGCTGAAGATGGGGAGACCCAGAGATAAGTTTTATTCTGTCCACTGTGCATGTAGGATGATCCAATACTGAGACAGATGTGGGAGTCCCAGAAACTTTCATGCTCTCAATCTAAAAAAAAAATGTCTTACAAACTCCCCTGCCCAGCTGTACCTGGAGTTCCCACTCAGCAAGACACACAGAGCCAGGTGGAGAGTCCGGTTCCAGCCCTGTGTCCGCCGCCAAGGCGATACTCCAGACTCCCTGTATTTGGGGGGCATTTCTGCTCTGAAACCACCCCACCCCGAAAATGCTCAAATGTGGTGATTATGAAATGCTCTTTGAATCATGATTTGAAATAAAAAAGGTGTTTTCTTTTATTTAACATTTTATAACATTTGGCATATGGGTTTTCTTTTGCTGTACTCTCAAAACTACTACATAAAGTGATGTTGCTTGCTGAAAGTTTTGAGGTTCAGCTGAGCCAGCAAATAAGTCATCGGATTTCATCTGTGGACAAAAGACATAGACTTCCGTAAAATATTTTATACATTGTGCTATGAATTGTCGGCTCTGGTCAGTGTTCGCACCTGCTGAAACACGCTACAAGTGTTTCATGGCAATGGCATGTGTGTAGCCTCCTAAGAGACTGCAAGCGCCTCACGGGCAGGAGTGCTATTTTGCAACGTGTTCTCTTCTCCAAAACAGAGCACCTTATTCAATTTGTATCAGCTAGTTAGTAAGCAGACCACCGAATCACACATCCACAACTTACAGTTCCCTGCCTTTTCATAGCCCCAAATGTCTTCAAGATCTGGGGAGGCTGGGAACATTCAGATGACTGGTTTGCCCACTTTTATTCTCCTGGGTAGCTGACATCAGTTTCTGCCGCCTCACTAGAACGCGAGGTGGGCCGGGGTAGAACTTCCCTTATCAATTTTACAACAAGCTTCTGAAAGGCCAGTGACAGATGACTACCTTCCCAATGACTACCGTTGGTCCCTGTGGCTTTTATGGTGATTCAAACAATGTGTCAGTAGCCACCCCGCCAGGAAAAGTTTAATAGGATTAAAGAAATGCAAAGAAATGCGGACCTGGGAATCTTCGTGCCAACTCTGCGGAAAATCCATGTCTTGTCTTGCATGCTCAGGAATTCTTTTCTTAGGCCTTGTAATTTCTCACAATGTATTTGTTACCCTTCTAAATTTAATTACAGTAATTTTGATAGCTTTGGAATAGTATTTTAGTTAAATGGTTTTTAAAAATTAATAGTCGAACACATTACTTGTTTCTTAGGAAGAAAAATTCATTATCATTTCCTTGTAGTATCTGTGAGTCTTCCAAGTTTTCCTAAACAATTATTACTGTGTATTTTTATTTTATCTTGGGGCCAATCGGGCATTTAAAAATTTTTTTTCTAGTTAATTTCTGTGTATCAGCTTGTTAAACAGGGGATGAGGTTATAATGCTTCATTGATACATACCTGTACATTTTAGATTCCAAATATGTAACAGCAAAGTCACTACTGGAATGATGGAAATGCACCAGAGTATGCATTTGAAGCAATAAGTGATGCCATTTGCTTTCCCTCGACTTCTGTATATGATTTTAATTATTAAGGAGTCACTGACTCAGGAACAGTTTCGTGTCTTCCAGGTGAGAATTTTGTATTAAGTAAGTAAAATAAACTTGAAAAATTGCTAAGTCCAACCGTGTCTAAGTCTTGTATTTAAGTTCGATTTAATTTCAAAATGCTTTTAAGGACCTCTTTCACTGATTCTCCCGGTGGCCTTTCAAAAACCAGGTGTCTGGGATTGTGTCCAGCCTGTGCTGAAAGCACCCCAGGCTTTGGATTAGACAGGAGAGCTGCCTTTTATTCCACAGTTGCCTATTTACATAATGCCAGTTCATTGAAACTCACTCAGAATGTGTGGCCAAGAGGAACCCTCCCCAGACCGGTCAGCAGAGCCCGGTCCTGTTTTTGATGGAATTACTTTTAAAATGCCCCTCACTCCCACAGCTGGAATGAAAAAAAAAATACCGTGGAGGCATTTCTTCATATAAGTGCCGTATCCCAATCTTGGAATAAATACCAGACACTTCATAGGCATGTACAACACAACAGGAATTTCTAAAAATCAGTGTCTATTATTAGACATTTCAGTACTAGAAAATATATTATGACAATTTATGTTACTGAACAGTAAACATTCTGCAAACCTCAAAGTAATCTCTGCACTGAAACCACCACTTGCTTCTCACAGAATACATTTACCTAATCCTTGTGATTCAACTTTCAAGTTCAAAAAGGAACGTGGACTATGTCTACATGTGAAATAGGAAGGCTTTTTCAAGCCTTCCTATTACTGTTAATTTTTAAACAGTACTGTTAAAGCCTAAATACTGTTAATTTTTAAAATACATGTCACATTTAACAGTATGGAATATGAGGCTTCTTTTAGACTTTGCATGAATTTTGAATATGTGGCTTAGTCCAGAAACTGTCCGCTTTGTCAGATTTTCAGGCCACACATTGAAATCCACATTCGTGTACTTCCCCAAGAATACTAGATAGTATGGGGCTTGTCCTGTGGGTAGAAATCCACTTCACTAAGTAACAGCTTGTGTTGAGTATTTACTTAAGTATTTGTGGGAGCGGAGTCTTACATAGCTGTAGTTACATGCTTTCAGGGTAAAAAAAAAATAAAGGATTTACTTCTTAAAAGAATGCTAACTTCTAATTAGGAAAATGCTGCTTTGAAAAGTGAATTTTTATTCATAACATTTTAATGCTTGTTTTTTGTTTGGGGTTTTATTCTTCTGGCTTTTAGTAAATGGCTTGAATTTGAAAATGTTCACATTGAGCCAGATGCTTCTGCAGGGTGCTGGGCCGGCCCCTGGGTCGGCATGACTTCCGTGTTCTTCCCGGAGAGGGGAGAGGGGGTGCTTATCTGCTCTTAACTTTGGTTGTCTTTTTGAAATCCTCCTTTGACATCTTTATTTCACATACTTTTATGCAGCTATTGAATTTTCTCAGTCTTTCTTCCTGGTTTATAACACCTTCAGGTGCTATAGGAAAGAGCCTTTTTACACTCTCAGTTGGGTAAGTTTCAGAAAGTCATTCTATGTGGGAAAAATGGCCAGGGCTTTTTTAATTTCAATATTACTCAGTGTGCATGTAACAGTGAAATTATTCTTCATTGTGCGTCTGGATAATGGTTATTTTTTTTTTCCAGGAGAATTTTTAGGAGAAACTACATTCATTAAATAACACAATTTAGAGTTCTTTCATTTTAGGAAAATCTTATTGTTCTTCCCCTTCACAAATCACATCAATTGATTAATGTTTGTTTTACTCTATTTTATTTTTTTACTTCCTGGCTCTCATCTGGCTTCAGAAGACTTCTTGATGATTTTTTTAGAAATTTAGTTTCCTTATCTACATGGATGTGTGAAGGGGCTGGCTTCCTGACCTTAAAACTCACTGAACCCAACAGCCCAAACAAGCATCAGACAATTAAGGTTTTTCAAGAATGAAACCAGTTTCTCAGGAATTGCAATCAAGTTTCCTCTATAAGTAAACTATCGGCACTGTTTCATTTCTTCCTTCGCTGTTCCCCTTGAACCTCGAACCTAACAATACAAAATAATAGAAAACTAAAGCCCTGTATGGCTCACTAAACCAAAACCCTTAAAAGGCATTTGACTGCGACTGGGTATGAATGAGAACATTCCCCAAATCTTCTGCTGAAAGATGGGGCCTCCTGTGGGAATCTTTAATAGTTTTCCTCTTTTTTCTCTGTGGGAGCCTCAGAGCTCAGCTTTTTGACAAAACCAGTATTAGTCTGGAGATCAAAACTGACCCTCTCAAATGGTCAGTATTTGGCCACCTTTTCACGAAGTTAATCAAACCTGTTAAGAAAAATGTGAAGTAGCAGAATGTAATATTCTGCAAGGAAATTCCATCATATAATATAAAATTCCAACAGCTTACTCTGTGGTAGGTGTTTATTTAAAAGAAAAAAGTGGGCTGATGATCAGCAGAGCCAGCAGGTCGGTTGAGTTAAAAGGGTTACTTCATTCATGTGTAGTACAGCTTTGTAAACTTAAGGCAACTGTGCTTCCCTGTGTCACATTATGTCACATTTGTTATATTGTTGATCTCCTATTATTTATGTTCACTGTTGCTTTATTTCTGGGCCACATGGCAACTGTAAAAATAGAGTATAATGCGTATTCACCAACCCTGTTTCATTCAAAATAACTCAGTGGTAAATGTCCCATCGTGATTTTGGCTGATGGTTCGCCGTTTGTTTTAATTTGGTTGTTAAAAAACTTTAGGGATGTGTTAGGTTGCAGGTCCTTTGGCTTTAAAACATAAATCAGCGGTCATATGTCTATAGCATCCAATGTAAACAAGAATCTGACTGGTGTAGGAAATCCTAACCCACAGTTATAAAATGTACAGTTTCTCTCTCTGAGGAAGAATTACGGTGGGAAAATACTTCAGGACACCATTGGCAAGGTGTGCCCTCCTAGATCAGCTGTGAGAGAGGGGGACCTTGCAGACTTGGCCTCTAACAAAGGGCAGGTTTTTCAGATGTGATCTTGTTGGAAGGGCACTCCTTTCCTTGAAGAATTACTTCTTTCATTCTTGATGCCTCAATTACCCCAATACTATTTCATTTCTATTTTAAGGGAATGAACTACTCCCTATTAAAATGTTAATATTGCTGGTCACTATATCTAATATCTCTGATCACTTATTTCTAAGCTTGAACTTTAAATATCACCTTTTGCCCTTTAGGAAAGAGAGAGGGAACTCAGGGTGATTAAATGAAGGCAATGGGAAGGTACGGGGTTCTTAGATTCAGTGTGGACATTCCAGGAGGCTGGAGAAGGGTAATAAGTCGGGGGGGGAAATAGTTGCATTAAAAATGAGATTTGTCCGAACAGGAAATGGTGTTGTGGGAAGTGCTTGGGCTGGTTCAGGGTTATTTCTTGGATTACATGCCTCTTGGTGACCTGGTTCTTCCAAACATCATCACCGTGAGAACCTGCCTGCTAACACGGTGCTGCTCCAGCATCGTGGACCTCAGCACCGACCCCGGGGGTCTAGGCCCAGTGTTCTGCAACAGGGCATGTCTACGAGCCTCAGTCTCCACCCTTGTAGAATGCCTCCCTGCTAGGGTGGCTGGGAGGGAGGAGTAAGAGTGTACCTGTTAATAAGGAGCCTACAAGACACGTGGTTAGTTTTTTTTTTTAATCACTGTTTTTTAAAGTCATTCAAATCCTGCAAACGTACAATGTAATTTAAACCCAGCCATACCACTCATCGATTATGATTAGCTAAGGAAGACCCAGGGAAGCTCTTTCTACCAGTGTAGACATCTTCCTTTTAAAGTAAATTATTCTAATTAGTAAAAAAGTGATGGCACACAAAAGGTGTTCAGATGAGAGTGGTTCAGCATGGAATAACTCAAAATTACATATAATGAATCATTGTGCTAAAACACTAGATTTCATCATAACTTCTCGACCAACCAGCTGTTTGGTTTTGGCCATCTGGGGTCTCTACCCAGAGGTTAGCACATTCAGTTAACCTCATTGGACTTTGTAGCAATTCTTTGCAAACCAGGATTCGTTGTGATGACAGCCTGTTTATTCTGCAGTTTTATTCATTATAATCTGCCGTATTTTGCTGTGTATAAGGTGCACTTTTTTTGGCCAAATTATTGAGGGAAAAATAAGGACGCACATTAAACATGGATATTACCTGGAATACCTTGTGTCTGTTCTTGTGTTTTGTAATTATTTGTTGCATATAATTTCTTATACAATAATATGTTCAAAACTAGGTGCTGAAATTCCTTTGTAACACAAAACACAAGTATCTAAATATAAATCAATAAAAAAATTGATTCAAAAATTAGAACAAAAGATTTTTTTTCCTGAAAAGTTTGGGCCAAAAACGTGGGTATGCATTATGCATGGCAAAATACGGTATATAAATGTTTTTCAAGTTTTTTTTATCTGTATAGGTAACATCATTAACATTTTGTGGTGTTAAATGACTAGCTTAAAGGAGAAAGGAAAAAAGAAATCAGTGGTGCAATCAGATTTCTAGACTCAACCGATGTGTTTAATTTAAACCCAACTCGGAGCGATTTATGTCATGGTGTGTGACTACTGTTTTCTCCAAAACATTTTCACTTCGAGAGACTAAATAAGAAATAATAATAATCACTATAGGAAATGCCAGAAAAACTGTGGAATTAGGATTCAATGGGTTAGTTATTTCTGGAACATATAGCAAAATGAGATACACAGAATAAAACATGTTTTTAGAACCAAATCTTTATTCCAGTGAGGAGGAATATCCATCAATTAGATGAGAATATTGGATGAGAGTTGAACAGTTAACTTACATACAGTACTAACAATGGAAAAATGTATGGAGAAAATTAAAAGATGAAATTGGGCTTTCTAACATTAGAACTGCATTTGAGAGGAAACCAGAATTTCCTGGGAAGTATCAAAACCCACTTTAATCACCACATAACCCACCTAGGGTGTGTTGCATTGTTTTTAACCAATTATTTAAAGGATTCAGGGCTCTCACGCTCACAAAGAATGGAGAGAGAGGTCCTTGTCCATATTTCTTGCTTGAGGAGAGGACCTTGATTATAATTCATTAATATGCAGTTGCAGAATCAAGGACTACTTTGACAGAAATAATTTCTGCTCCCATGAACTCAAGGACGATAAGGAATGGATTGGGGAAGGATAATTTCCTTTCCTTCTTTTCTAGTTATTTCAGCTGAAGTTTAACATGCTGAGAGAACAGATAACGTATGCCCATTTTTTTATCAGCATTTTCATTTTTACCGTGTCCTGAACTGTGTGCATGGTTACAGAACTGTCCCAAGCAGAAGCATGCCAAGACTGTAGGAGTTATTTGTGAAAAAGCAACAAGCCCTGTGTAGATGACATTATTTTGATACGACATGCATTTATTTTACATAGTTTTTTTTTTCATTCAGGTGTTCATCCACGTGATCTTGAGTGGAGAATAAATAACATACACGTGCTCTAATATCGGAGTTTACTGAAGTTGAAAACATATTCTATATTAAAATAAAAACGTAGTTTGCTACATTTACATAAAAATACCCATAGTCATTCAGTTTTCATCTTGATAGAGAATAGGTAGTTTCATTTTATTATTCCAAAATAAATGTTTTATCTCCTTGGTAGAATGCTGACCAGCAGTTTGGTTCCTCAACTTCAGGAAGTTCAATTCTATCAGATAGGGTTTGGGATTACAGCAGGAGTGCTTTAGGTTAGACAAGCAGATATTTTTGTTCCACAAAGATTTTTAAACAGGCAGCCCTGGAAGGTTATTACCAGCTCATTCCCAGTAGATCTCTAGGTTTCTAAGACTGAAATTTCTGGGAGAGAAATTAATCAGATCCTTTTATTGAGTATGCAAATCACTCTGCTGGGCCTCTAGGGAGTTCCAGGGCACGCTTCTCTCCGTGAAGAGTTTCCTGCACTTTGATGTGGAAGCAAGATAAAAAATCATATGAAAGCCCCCAAATGCTCGAAAGATGACCATTGTACCCCAGATGTAAGCACTTAATGAAATAGATCCGACGCTGAACATACAGTCACGCCTATAAAAGGATACATGGTTGAGTATTTTTTAGAAAAGGAGAAGGTTTCTTCTGGCTTTAACACACCTTTTCAGTGTCTGAAAAAAACTCAACTGTGTTTTCACGTTTACGCATACCTTTTCAAAATAAACAGAGCCAGCCTCTTTCTTTCCTTTTGTTCTATGTAACCCAGTATTCTTTGTCTTATTTGGGGGGAACTAGAGCTCAGACTACCTGGCTAACCCTCAGGGAGCAGAAATTACATGGTCTTGACGAAGAAAAGATGAGGCTTTTTTCTCTTGATCTAAAATGTATTTATAATAGTCATGTGAAATTCAGATTTTTGGAAAGAGGACAGAAGCTGTCAAAGGAAGGATCACAAATATGGCTTGGGGTATCTTCCATCAGTTTAAAAATCATTTAATTCACTCTATTTTTAAAACTATCTAGTCATCCAAGCAATATAACCTATTTTCTCGGCTCCATTAACTTGAGTGCCATCTTTTGCTTCTGATCAGCAATCGAACAAACTTTTAAGCTGATGACACCTTAACATAAACAGAGAGTTATTTTCAAACACTTATCACCGTTTGAACAGAAACTGTTTTACATATTCTTTACACTGATCTGTTCCTTGGCCGATATTGGCAAGCTGATCAAAGGCAGCGTGAGTCACGTGCGCCTCTGGCTTTCTGACTGTGAGGCCAGAGCCCCAGAGTGAAGAACTCAGAAAGAAACAGCCACCCCCTTTCATTCTTTCCTAGACAACAAAGGCCTTTTAGCCATTGCTGCCGTGTTAGTCTTTTCTGGGTAGTGTCACCAGACAGAGCTCATCACTCGTAATTCCGTCGTGACTCTTCGTACCCGCCCTTCAGCCCTGTGCCCTTCCAAGTGGCACTGAGCACACAGAACATGCGTTGGGACCCAGCATGCCGAGCCCCGAAGCTGAAACAAAATGCTGCCAGTAACTGACTTTAAGGCAATTTCCTTCCCTTTGTGGAAATTCCTGCTTCTCATATTGAATCGATTCACTGAGTGAAACTTGACCTCTTGTTATTGTCCATACACTTTGCAATGTGCTCAAGTAATTCAAAAGGAAATACCCGTTGTCTATAGAAAATACAAGAACCTCACTATAATATGTCCAACTTATTTTGCAAATGAAAATGCCTTTAAAATCTGCTGTTCTATTAAGAGAGCTACATTTACCATCCATTAGATTTTTCTGCTCATTGTAGGATCATTAAAGTAATGGATTCTAGCCTGAACTACTATAATTGTAAGCGCGCAGTTCGGGTTTCTTTATATATGGAAGCCAAAATGGGAAAATGGCGCAATTAATTAACGGGAAAGAAAAACTCTCTTTGTTAAATGGTGCTTTTGACTTCAAGAATTACGATGATCAGGCTTCTGCATGTGTGCACACCCGTCCCTCTGTGTGCTAGTCCATCGGACCCGAAACTCTCGTGTTAACTCTTTGTCAGTGTCTGTTAAAATACAGGGAAAGTTTGCTGCTTTTTGAGTTCAACGGATCATAGGTGGATGCAATTAACAATCAGCTTTGAAATGCGTAATTGTTTACAGTATTCCTTTTATAAAATCCACCTGTTTTCAACAGGAACCTCTAATATCTATTGACCAACACCATTGAGTTTACCCTGGAGGAAAATGGGCTTATGTTTTTTAATAATAGATTACTTGCTTGTTTTTAATGACAGATTACTGACTTCACTGGAACCTGTTATGTTTATTACATATTTCCTGGGAAGTACAGCTGCACCTCATCTCCCTGCACAGAATGAGTAGATCCCCAAACAGCAAGTTCATTGGCTTCTTAATCAATACTGATCATTACAGTTGTCATAACTGAGTGCCAATTCAATGAGATAGTTTTCTTAAAAAGAAGCTATTTTTATGAGCTCAAGTAGCTTGGGTAGGAAATACACTCGTGCATCTCACAAGTATTTTATGTATTTACACAGGATTCCACCCCCCTGAATAATTTGTGTTAGGCAGCTCATGTCTCCAGATTCTAATATCCAGGCAGTTGGTGTGAGGGTGGAGGTAGGAGGTATTGGCAGTGATAACACTGCTTCCTCGGATCTTTAATAAATGTAATTAGTTGAGTTCTGTGCTTTGCCTTTTTTTTAAATAGTGAAGCAGTTGCCATGTAAAAAGAGCAGTTGTTTGACTATATTATTTAATTAAACAGACTTTCCTCCCTTCTCCTTTAAAAAGGGAAAAGCAGTTATTCAAAGCCTGAAAAGAAAAAGGAGTTTAAAAATAATGGTCTATAAACTTTGCAAAGTACATAAGGAAACCTCATTAATTCTGCATATTTAAAGTATAAACAAAATCTAAAATAAATTCAAGAAAATATAAGAACAGAAATCTTTTGAAGAAAAAACAAGATTCTAAATTTATTTCGGTTCTTTTTAAAACACTCCAACAAATAATTGTGAACATAAAGCAAGACTACTATCGGAACTCATCTAGTAAGATCTCTAACAGGAGAGCTTCCCTATTGGACCGAGTCTGTCCATATCTGAAAAAGGTCTTATTGTTCTGTGAAGGAGCACCACCCCTCTCTGAGTAGCAAAAGATTTAAATTTTGTAGATAAGAATTATTGTCAAGTCTCTTCAAATGAAGAATAACACCTAAATAGGAAAGTACCCTCTTTAGAAATGTTTTTACTCTTCCCGCTCCTTTTTTGAAGAAGAGCTCAAAAATGGGCTCACTCGTTTTATAGAGGCGCTACTATCAGAGCAGAAGCCGTAAAAGGAGAGAATTCTTTGGTCGAACAGAAATTAATTAGGAAAAAATGAGGAAGAAAAGGAAAGCTCTTAAGTCAGTGGCTTAAAAAAAATCCTAACAGCTATAATATCAGAGAACATACTAACACATTTTTTAATATAATTATATGAAAAAGACATTTTTATATTTCCCTCTTCTCACATAAAAAGAGTTTTTTGTCAAGCAGTAACAATTTATTCCTTATGGAAACTGCTGTATTATTGTCTGATGGCCGTTTTAGATCCATAAAACGAAATGGATTAAAGAAAATTAAACAGTATTTTTAAGTGTCTCCAGTTTGTGGCATGTTAACAACAATCTGCATGAAGCAGCACCAGAAATGCAGCTTATGTTTCCAGGACTTTTTGTCCTGTAACACGATACTTACATGCTTAGCTCTGAAAGTTAGTTTCAAAATACAAGTGTGAAAGTCTCAACAATTTAGGGGAGGAAAATGAGATACAACCAAATATAATATTATATATCATGTTTTATATTATGCATAATGTATATATGCATACATATTTCATATCTCTGCCTTACATTATATGCTATAGGCTCTTTAAAAGTTGGATAAATCAAATGAGTACTTTTCGAGAGTCAGGACAATTGCATTCTAACTCAGAATTTGTCAGTAAATGTGGTAGCTAAGTTAAACTCACTGGGCCTCAGTTTAAAGTCTCAGGATGCCTGAAGATTCTCGTTAGTATTCAGGTCACCATCTAACATTAAGTTAAACACCCAGAAATGCTCACTGTCTCCCAGGACACTTGACACTGTAATAAAACCTTGTCCGTGTCCCCTCGAGGTGTAAAGCCTACTGTAGGTGGGTCTCATTTCCAGGGGTGGCTAGACACCGGTCCTTGGGTCTGGCTGGCTCTGACTTGGTGAGCTGCTGTGCTCCTGCCTACAATTCAACGAGTGAATAAAAGCCAAAGTGACAGGAAGTGAAGAATAGTGACTTGACAGTGTCAAATGGTCAGGGTGTCAAAACTCTAAGTAACCGGGCAGACGGAAGCACAAGATGGTACAACGTGAGTCTTCTAGTAACGAGGCTTCTCAGGCCAAGGCCAGCAGCCTTCTCCCAAGCAGAGAGAGGCCCCGCTGGGTGCTGCGGCCGTGTGATGAGCATCTGCTGCTTGACTCACGTCCACGTGGCTTGTCATGTCTACGTGCCCCGTCAGCGTGAAGCTGCATGACTTACGAACACCTTCTTCATAACTGTGCAGTGTAACTGAGACAGGGTTATGTCAAATGTTACACTGTAAAGCATACTGAAGTAAAAGCTGGAAGACCCTGAGTGAAAGTAAATGGAGAATGTTTAAGTTGAATGTACTGGGGCAACATTTTTGCACAGGGTCGTGTGGATTTCAGGGACATATGTCTACGGTACACGATCTACATATTGCGTTGTGTGCCCACCCTCCGAAGTCACGTCATCATTTTTTAATGTAAGGCATCAACATGGCGATGGAGTTCTGTGGGGTTTGCACCCACTAACATTTGTTGTGAGAGCTCACTGTTGTTCATCTCGCTTTTCCCGTGACAGAGTGTAACAGGTGACTTCGGTGTGTGATTCTCCGTGGCCCTCTGTGCTGGAAGACTGTGTAACTGTAGCTCGGTGAGATTTTCTGGATGCAGTGGGCACAATCACTCAAATGTCACCAGTACGGCAATGCTTTGCCCTTCTCCCCCCTACCAAAAAATTCTGGGATGCACAGACTCAATAATGCATGGGAGGTTTGACCTCTAAATGCTGCCCTCATCATAGTACAGCACAACCACACACACGAGGGTGTGCACTGGTACATGATTGTATCCAAGGAAGTTAAAATTGAAGGAAAAGAGCCAGTGGGACACCAGCCCTGGAGACAGTGCAGCGCGTGACCTCGAGGTGAAAATACTGATTCCGTGGGTGGCGTGAAAGCTCGGGCTTGTCCCAGGCTTGTTGCTGGGGATTTTCTAGGCATATGCTGGTTTCAGTTCACCCCTCGCATCGCAAAAGCTGGCAGATGTAGTGGTCTGGAGCACTGTCAAAAGGGTGCAGACTGCAGTTTTAGAAGCAGGGTAAGTTAGTCCTGCCGGTAAATGAGACAGCCCGTGCGTGCGTGTGCACGTGCGCACGCGCCTGCCTGCAAGAGTGCGTTCACCTAGCCTCCGTAGAGGCGGGTCCGCAGTGGGCTGTCGCGGAGAACTGAGTGCTATTCAAGTCCTCTGGGTCCAGAATGATTGCACCTGCTGGGAACCTAATTTATGAGTGGGTTCGGCAGGCATCTGCGTCCTTGCAAATGCGCTATTTTTGAGTTTTACCCTTACGGAAATGTTGTGAAGGGCCTTAGACTCTATTGTGTGATTTTCTTTAAAAATATCCCTAAAAAGGACTAGTGGTAGGCAAAGATTAACACACATTATAGTTTGATGTCCATATCACATTTTCTTATTTTCTATAGATCTGTCATTATATGCATATACTCTTCATAAACATTGAGTGAAGGTGCAAATTTAAAGAAAAAGAAACTTATTTCCTCATGTTGGTCCTCAATTTTCCCCCTAAACATCAATTCTAGCTTGACAAATACTTCCCAAATTAGTTTTCTCTGAAGGTATAGACATTCTTAAATCATTTTAGTATGGCTCTGAGTATAGCGGTAACTCAGACCACTATCCCAAACAGGGTCAAACACCAGCACACAAATATTTGTACAAATACTCACCGTTCTTTATGTGCATCTGCACCCGGAAAGCTCTCCGTGACACCTGGACTCAAGTAGAGTGTCCGGCCCTTCATTCAGGAGGGTTATGACTGGAGATCCTCCAAGCACCTCGTTTCCTATGGTCCGTGATAGAACAGTGCTGTGACAAGGTTCACAGGGCCACTGAAGCCAGGAATCCATTTAAAATAGTGGCACTCTGATGACAATGACAGACCAGTGATATTTGAGAACTGCCTGCACTCTTGGAGGTGTCAAGTTTAAATGTCAGGATTTTTTCTAAACTTCGTTGTTTTCATGTGCCATGACTGAATGAAATTGTGCATTGAAAAAAAAGAAGGGCGATCAAGCATTAGTGACATAACCTGGGTGTAACTGACTTTTGGCCCACACGAGTCACATGTTGAAAACTGAGCTGGGGGGGATGTATCTGAGGCACCCAAAGTTTCATATTATTTTGAAGAAAAAGTATACTTCATTTCATTTGCCTGACATTAGCAGAGGTATAAAAGTTCATATAAAATCATTTACCTGTTTCTGAGCACCTGCCCTCTGCTGGGCCCCATTCTAAATGCACAGATGTCTTGCTTGTGAAATCACGTGGAGTTTGATTCAGAGCAGCAGCAGAAGGATTTTGTGGCGGGGGGAGTCTTATCGTATGAACATTTTCATTTTGTGATTAGAGTATTATTGAACTTGAGTGATCAAGATTTCCCCTTTACTGAAACTTCATTTGTGTAGTAAGAGCTTGAATCCTTGGCATTCATTTGCACAAAAACTGAGTCCAAATTTTCATGGTCATGTGCAAAGCCTTCTTGACCATGAATCCATCCTTATTTCTTGTCTCCTACCAGCTCGTCCCTTGAGGTGCCCAGCTCTCCTTGGCCCCTAGAAACTGTACTTCCCACTCCTTTGCCTTTCCTCAAGCTCTTTCCTCTACTCAGAACCATGTGCCTTTGCCTATTTCCACTCAAGTGCACGCTGTGATGATGAGACAGTCTCAGACGCTGCTATCCCCTTAAAATGTCATGACAGGTCAACCCATTGGGAACCCTCCTTCCTCAACTTAATGCAGTTGGTTTTAACTGGAATTATTGAAATAATTTGTTTCATTCTATTTGTTTATTCTTTTAGGATCATTAGCACCTAGATATTAGCAGTGCATGTGAGTTTACATTTACACCGTATTTAGCTCTAAGTGCTTCGAACTCCAGCAGATGTCAGTGCAGATTTCCAGGCCCCTGTCTGCCCTCTGCCCTGAACATTCCGACCATGTGCCAGGGACCCTGCTCTCCGTCAGAGAGTCAAAGCACTTTTGGTCTTGGGGTTTCATTTCAATGGTGTTGCAAGGGTACTTGTGTTGTCCCCAAGTAGGTTGTAGGTGCGTTTTAGATTAGACACTATGCCTAACCTACGTTTGCATCCCTGATTTATTAGAATTTGAATTTTATGATTGTTCATAAAAGGTTTAGCCACCTATGGCCCAGAGGTCAAATCAGGCCCACCACCTGATGCGTAGAGTGTGTGTGCTAAAAATCTTCTTGTACATTTTTAGAAAAGACAAAGAGAAATGATGAGAATAGTAATATTTCATGACCTGGGGAAATTGTATGAAATTCCCATTCTGGCGCCCGTACCTAGTTTTGCTGGAATACGCTGGCCTGCCTGTGCTTATACCGTGTCTTGATGGTGTTTGTGTTACTCGGGCCATGTCCACAAGCTCGGAAGGAGCCTGACTCCCTTTTATACAACAAAGTTTTTCAACCCTGTTTTATTGTACCTGAAAAACGATGTGTTAGATTGGAACCTCTTTGAGGACAAGGGCCTGCTTTCTGTCTCAGCCCCTCCTTCAAAGGTGTGGCTCTTCTGCGGGCTCCTCTTTGAACTTCCGTTTGTCGCTGGGCTTGTGGGTGCTGCAGAAGTCAGGGGAGGGCGCTGCGGAGCCGCAGGTGGGACTGGCCCCGGGGGCGGGATTGGTGCCTTTTCTTTCCACTGGCTTCCAGGGAACGTCAGCACAGACTGCCGCCGTTTCTGGCCTGCACTGTGTCGATTATTATTTGGGTCCTTTGGCTAGTTTTCTGCCACATCGCTCTTTCATGTTTTACAGAAAACACTAATTCTCACTTTGCAGTGCGGCTTCCCTTTATTCCCAAGGGGGTTTATGCATTAGTTTTTGATTAATGGAATGTTTTCTCCTTTCCCAAGATAAGCGAGGGGATGCAACCTATCTAAATTGCATCTGGTGTGTGTAAAAGGGCTGAACAACTACCTTGTGAGCTGAGCACAGTTAAGTCCATGGGTTTAGGTTTTAAAAAATGTATATAAGTAAATAAATAAAAAGGCACTGGATCTTTCTTCCTCGTGCCCTCCACAGAGCTTTCCTAAACTTTCTCTGTCATTAGAAAAATAAAGGCAAGAGGAGAATTCCTGTGAAATCTGGTTTTATTTAGGCGAATGTACTGAACCGGGAATTACGCCCATAATCCTCCTATCATTATTGTGTTTTGTTTGCTCGCTGAACTTTAGCAATAGGGTTTCCAGGACTTCTTTCAGCGTGGCATTAAGGTAAGCATTTTATGTTCCATTGAGTCTATTATTCGGCATTAAGTATACCATCACAGGTCTGGAATGCCAGGAACTAGGGGTTGGCTGTTTGACAAAAGTGTGCTTCACGATTAAACAAGGGTCTGAAAAGTGAATGGAAGAGTGTGTCGGGAGCATAAAAAAAAGTATGTAACATTCATTAAAGTGTTTGTTAAATAATGTATTCAGACTGACTTGTGTTTCCCAGTCTCTCTTTGCTCATTATATGTTCTAGTAAATTAAAACTCGGAACCCTTTGTCAGAGTTATAATACTCCAACTGACATCTAATTCCCCCAGACAATAGGTACCAGTCTGAGAGCCCCTCTAATTCTTTGCAGTCTTTACATTTATTGATTCCTTTGTAGACCTGTTTCATTCAATCTGTTACCAACAGCACTGGTCAAAAGTGTGAAGTCTACCACATTTGACCGGAGGCATGTGAAAAACAATAGCGTCCTGGAGGACCGTCCTCCCATCCCAGGGGCATCGCTCTTAATCGGAGCAACATTTTCATCTTTAATTACTACATTAGATTCGAAGTGCTGGCCTGATTAGAAAGATTGACATGTTTATTTTTGGCTGACCTATTTGGGGAGATGTGGATTCGATTCACCTATTGTGTGTGACCCTGCGTTACAAACTTTCTATGAGTCGGGCAAGAATCCTGTCTTATTGGGAAGTCACCGTTTTATTATAGATGTGAAATCCCTTTATTGTGGTGAGATGAGGAATTATGTGGGGGGGATTCTCCCTCACCTAGATATTATGAATAGCTACACATTTTGGAATGCTCCTTGAGTTTCGTAGTCTTGAGATTGCTGCTGAAACATTTATAAATGCTGCATCAAGCAGCCTCCACAGCTGAATGGCCCATGTTAAGCTTTCATGGAATTAATATAATATACTTCTTTATTGTACGCCATTCCTCAGGATTATGCCTTTCCCACACATCTGATGTTGTAAAACATACTGCATAAATAATTGATAGCAAACAAACAAATTCTACTTTTGCCCTGGTGTACTTTGCCAGTTTCGAGACTTTGAAGTCCCGTAAATAATTTATGGCACTTATTAGTGCAGGCAAATCAAACGGTATCCTTGATCCGAGCTGCTTTTTGTCCTCACTGCTTCTGAGCAGAATTGTTAAGTGATCCTTCTGAGTGGTGACGAAACTGAGTGCTGCTGAGAATCGCGGTGGCGTTCCTGGTGACGGAAACCGAGGCATGTGTGTGGCTGCATTGTTGGTATTTACACTCGTGGCATTTGCAGAGGCACCAGAATCTGTTCTGAAACTGACCCTTGGTCAATCTTTTCAAAAAGAGAACTGTCTTTTCACCATGCTTTGAGTGTACCTATAACTTCTTCCGTGGCATGTGTGTGAAGAGGTTTTTGCCTCACTATGATGCATTCCTCCGCAAAGACAGAGTCCTGCTGAAAAACATGAACCAGAATATCAAAGGACAGATTATATGATCTTTTTTTAGCTCACGAAAGTGTAGGCAGAATGCCAGCTAGCCAGACTAAATAATTCACAATGGTACAATAGTCTTTCTGGGGTGTGGAAAATGTAACCATGTGATGGTGAAAAGTGGAGTTCCAGAAGTTACGAAAGATTTATGACAACCCTTTTTTTCTCCTTGTGGTCTTTTGTGTTATTTATAATTACATGAATCTTAACCAAAGGTTCCATTGATTTCACAATGAATTCAAATAAAGATTTCAGTTTCTGGGTGACCTTTAAAGGTTATAGACTGGCTAGGCATGATCTTCTTTTTCTAAAAGTTTTCTGTTGTGGTGAAATATATTTTTTTGTCTGCACGTATTCAGATATAATAGATGGGGTCACTTCAGGCTGTGGTTATAACCGCAAGGCAGATGAAATAAAATACAACCAATGCAGTGACACCCACACACGCGCCCACACATGTGTGTGTGCAGAAGCCCTTCTTTGTAATAGCTCCGTTCAGCCAAGCCACTCAGAAGGAACGTTGTCCCTTTTGAGGGTCTCCGTATAAGATGAGCAATCTGTGACTTGTCCCTTTTCATGGCACATGCCATCGCTTGAAGGGTTTGATTTGCAAGGCGGGCCCCAGAGAAAGTGCCTTTTCCTCCACGTGGACCGTCTTAATGGTGGCTCCACAGTAAGTGGTGGAGCTGAGATTCCCGGGGAGGGCCAGCTGCTCAACCTGTCCTTCCAAAGTGGGTAAGAGAGAAAGAATTAGAGTGCAATGCCACACTAGAGTGTAGCTTAAAAAAACATTTTTAAAACTCTTGTAATGGCAG
This sequence comes from Tonatia bakeri, assembly GCA_004024845.1. Classification (NCBI taxonomy): domain Eukaryota; kingdom Metazoa; phylum Chordata; class Mammalia; order Chiroptera; family Phyllostomidae; genus Tonatia; species Tonatia bakeri. The sequence goes on from PVIA01001059.1 coordinate 210,552, forward strand.
TATAAATACAGCTTTGCTGCATTCTGAATATTAATTACTAACCATACCCCTCAATTAATTTCTCAATACGCTATGCAAAAACATTTAAAAAGAAATTCACATGCCAAAAGTATAGGAGATTTGCATTTGTTATAAGCATTAACTCACTTAACTTCACACCCTAATTGTTACTGTTTATGAAGGAAATCACGGCTCTTCATTGTAGGCTCAGAAAAATCTCTGACCTTGTAAACCTGCTCGAGGCCCAGCTAGGGCCTCGACTGCTGCAGGCAGCTCATAGCTTTGAAATCAATAACCCTTCTGGCAACTTCTTTCCAGGGCCAAGATTAACTGCCCTGGAAAGAGAGCTTATCTTGGATTGAACTCCAGACAAGTGCTAACAATCCTCTTTGGGCTCCACTTCTGTGGTGTCTCTCTGCTTGGAGTCTTCTAAGAATTCTCAATAAAAAGCACCGCCGGAGAACGGCGCGTTCCTTCTGTGCTGCCCCCCTAGGAGGAGTCAATTGACTTCGGCTGTTTTAGACACCACATCACTGTTTGCCCAAGTCCCTCCTGCTCGGGCATCAGAGCCAAAGCACAAGTCTGTTTGCAAAGAATTACTGAAGCTCCTGTATTCACCAGATGTAACCGTCAGATGGTTCAGGAGCATGTCCAGGTGCAAGACAGGCTGGCAACAGAGTGTCCAGACAGTCAGGGTGGCATTCCCAGTTCACCAGGGCGACAGTTCACCGCTGCCAGATCTTCCTTATCCAGGGGCAGAAGTAAGCTAGGTGGCAAGGAAGAGAATCTTCTCAAGGGTCGATATGAGTTCGTTCCAGGGTGGGAGGTAAGCCTGGGGCTTGACATGAGGCTTGTCACCTTCTCCATCTCCGTTTTCATTGTCATCGTACTATGTGGTTGGAAACTCTATCTGCACTTGAGTCCTCGAGTGTTGTAAAGTGACAAAAACTGATTGTGGAGAAAGAATAGACGGTCTGTCTTTGGCTCTGCTAAAGATTTCTAGTAGTTCCTTTTACCTATACAATTTCTTCGTAAGAACAATTTTGATCATTGAAGACGTTTTTTTCTTTTCTTTTGCTTTCTTTCTTTCTTTTTTCTTTTTTGTAGCATTTCCAACACATTTCAAAGGAACATACCAGGAAGTTTTTAAGACACTGATACCTTCTTAGCCTCACATCTTTGCACCAAAACCAAAACCTACAGGAAGTCCTCCTTTCAGACCAAATATAACCCTTGCTTTAGGACTTTGCATGTCCACTTCTGTCCCCAGGAGATGCTACAAATCAGTTTGGTCATCCTGACAGGGGGCAGGAAACACACCACCTGACTCCCCAAGAAGTCCTTTTCTACCTTCTGTGCCTTTGCTCACTGTTTTCCATCCTCAGAACCCCTGTTGGAATCGGTGTCATCATGGCACAATGTAACAGTTTAAACTCCAGTTTCTGCAGGTCTCTGATTCTACCTATAATTACTTTAGTTCATCAATTTCCTATACAAATGGCACATTTTGTTGTTACTATTTTTGTTTTCTACAAGATTTAAGAGTTACACTGAAGAAGCAGGTGTTCAGCATTTAGCATTGGTTAGCTGGATTACCCAAGCGGATTGTTTGAAGTCCAGGCTTGTGGTTCACACTCACCCGCTGAGCATCTTTCATAGCGGGGGGTTACAAACTGCAGCCCCCGGACCCTCCCCAGCCACAGGGAGTCTGGACCAGAGACCCACCAGCTGTGCTCTGGGGGCCACGCTCCCAGTTCAACAAGAGCAGTTCTGCTTTTCCACACCCCAAGACTTTGTTTCACCAAAGACGATGTCACTCAGAGGATAAAGAAAAGGATCTGAATGTCTGCTTTCATTACTTAATAAACACTCAGTAAATCATTATCCTGCCATGGTATGGCTTAGGGAAATAATAAGTTGCTGCTCAATATACAAACAACACAACAACAACAGCAATAACAAAATAACCAAAGGAAAAGCACGTGTGAAGGGCAGTACATGGGTACTGTGGTAAGAGTATGTGTTTTTGCATATAAATGGTTGATGCGGTGACAGTAACTGGGTTTACTTGTTTGATCTACCAGATTCAGAGCAGCTGCCCACTGTATATAATCTGGAGTGGCCTGGGGGTTCCCAGCATCTCAGATGCGGTGCTGGTTTGTAAGCTAGTTGTCCTACTTGGCTAAGAGATCAAGAATCAGCGCAAAGGCCTAGAATGGACCGCTGAGCCCAGAGCGCTTGCCCTCCTCCACAGCACGGTCTGCGGATTAAAGATGCATTTACATCAACAAACTTCCACAGGCAGGTTTGCTGAGGTGGCGCGGTGTACCCGTCATTTGCACCTCGGTGTGCATGACTTTAGTCAGGGGCTGAGATTGCTTTCTTGAGAGAAGGGACACAGGGATTGAGAGTGGGATAAAGTGAGGTCATGTGTGAACTCAAGGCACAGTGAGAAAGCAGCTTGTCCAAGCCAGAGGGCCAAATATGTCAGCACTGGTTTGGCTTAAAGACCCACTAACCGTCCAGGTACTGGTGTGATTGTGAAGGAACACTGCGGACAGCCTGCTGCTTTGCTGAAAGGCGGAAGGATCAATAGCAGAAAGTGCAAATGGCCCTTGGCCATGGGTGATGGACAGTTAGCGTGAAGCCAGCCCTCAGGGTCAATGGCAGTGGGAGTGGTGAAGCCACCAGGCAGGCAGGTGTGGGGCTGTGCATCTGATGCAGGAGGTCTCGGCTGCCGGGTAGGACCCAGATGGCACAGAGACTGATGGTGGAGGACAGTGACAGAGGAAGAAAAGGAGCAGTGGTAGCATCATCAGTGGGGGAGGCATAAAATCACGGTCAAGTCCATTGCGAAGGCACAAGCAGAAACAGGAAGGAGCTAGGCTGAGGGGTATAGTGCAGCTGGAGCCCCACAATAGCCAAGGTCAAATCATCACCTGCAAAATTCTTAACATGTAAATGAAGTTGATGGGCCTTTGCCAGTTTCTGCTTTTATGTCATTTGCAAAATATATGAAAGTATATATTAGTAAGATTTGAACAACAAAAAAAAATAAGTGCAGTTTAGGTAGTGTTCAGACACAATGGAAAGAACTTGCCCATAGCAACACTGCCACAAAATTAGGAAGCACCCATGTGATCGACAGTGGTTGATCAGGACGATACGTGAGGATATATGTTGCCCATTTCGTTATTCAACCTCTTAGACGCAAAAATCCCTGGTGATTAGGGTGGAAAATTAACTTGCATAGACAAAATTTTAAATGAGTTGAAAGTTGATAGAAAAGTGTGTGTGTTTGTTTTATCTGAAAAAAAAATAATAACTCAGCCTCCGAGTTTACTACAGGTGTGATAATTCAGGAATAAATCTCAAATCACTGGATGTGTGATACTGTGTATGTGTTTATTTGTATGTATATATACACATATACATTGATGGCATTTATAGACTATCATTGCATACTTGAAGGTATCTTTTGCTTGTGTTTTACCAGGACTTAGTTAATCATTTAGTTTCTGGGGAAAATATATTAAACAGACAAAGGTTTCAAAGGAAGATCTATAAAAAGTCTAGAAATGATGCATATGGAACACAATAATGTAGGAAAATAACATTTCTTGTGTAATCATAGAAAAAGGATCAGTTCAAGTGGACCATTTTTTGCTAGAAATAATAGTACAGAAATAGAAACTTGAAGTATTAGAAATAGTTTTATTGAACCCAATTCATCTTTAAAACTTATTCCACTAACTCAGAATCAAACACTGAGAATAAAGGGTTTAAAGTAAAGGAAAATATATCCAATTCACACTTCAGGAAAATGAAAATACTACAGACTAAGAGAACATTCTTATTGAGCTTTTTTTCCAGTGCTCTCATTTTAACCAGCTGGAATTATTTTTAAAGTACATCCAATTCAGCCTTCTAAAGTGACAGATTTGCTTTTTAATGGGGAATATGTATTTCATCATAAAGATGGAGCACAGTGTCCTTGGCTAAGTTATCCTCTACAGAAGGATGCTCTTTTTTTCTTTTCTTTTCTGTTTTTTTTTTTTTTATTCTGTGTTTAAGTCTATGAGGAAGAACACAAATTGCAGAGAATTCGCTCCGGCATGGAGTACTAGCAGGACACACACAGACTGATGGAGACACCGTGAAAATGCACGCTCTTGCTCCCAGCATCCTGCATTCTATACAGTCACGTTCATTGTCGTGTAATGAACGAGTGGTCCCTGTAAACTGCGCCAATAGGAACCAGAGTTTCTTTTAGAGTTCCAGAAGAGACCACTGCAACTTAACCAAATAGTGCATTAGAAAAGGTCTCACGGCTCCCTTTTTTTGAGACATTATGGTGTCTCACTCAAGGAGCATCTTAAATCTATACTCATTGCAACTTTGTGGGGTGGAGTTGGGAGAAAAAGCATCTTTGACTTGAAGGAAAAACAAACAACTGACAACAATGGAGCTCAATGAAGCTATCGCCGTGTTTGCGTTAGTAAAACTGACGCCTTTTCAATTTCGATCGGCGTTCCTGTGGCCAAAGCATGACGGATGCTCTCCGACAGCAGGGGATCCGTGAGAGGCAGGGCAGCACTCCAGGACTATGAACGAGGGGAAGCTAATCCAAAGTAGGGTGACAGGCAGGGGCCCCAAGCAAGGGAGTCAGAGCCAACAGTGGACCAGCTGGGGGCAGAGGGGAGGACCCAAGAAGATCCAGCAGTAAAGGGCCGCGGGGGTCACTGGCAGCAGTAGGAGGGGGTCGAAGTCATTACTTCAGAGGGGTCAGATGTCTGGAGCGGAGCGCAGGGCCGCCTGGAGCATCCCTGTGTTGGAAACAAAGGTTCCGCCTGTCTCACCTCTGGGCTCCTTTATGAAGTGTTCCTCTCAGAACGCACTGCCCCCACAGAACAGAACGTGGAATTCGGAGCAGCAGCCTTAGGCACACTGTCTTATTACTGTCAGTACAAAATTCTGCAGACATGCCCAAAGATCTTTCAGGAAATAGAGTAACTGTGCATTTGAAGACATTTTGGGGAAAACGACAGCCTGGAACACTCTATCTATCTACACGGTCTCCAAATCTCTTTTACAGTCGTGGAAAACGAGGTGTACTGCTCCTTACAGTATGTGAGCGAAAACACTTGGTCTGTGGGAACTCATTCAGCCCCCCATCGAATGAAACCACTGTGTGCGCTGGTCCCTGGGCCCACCTTACTAGGCTGAAGGTGGCACCAGACGCAGAGCCTGCCCCAGCCACAGCAGCCAGCTGACTTTGAAAGCAGGAGGTGTTGTAGCTCTGTTTCACAGGAACTTGGGTACTTGACAGGGCAAAGAGGGAACCAAAAATATTTTCTAAGGGGCTGGAAGTTCCTGGTGAACTTGAATGCACAACGAAGCTGTGTGAACTGTCCGTGTCTGAATCTAAGTGTAGAATTCTGCCTTCTCACCGGTGGCCCTGGCGTCTGTGTGGAGTGGGGTGCAGGCACTGAGGTGACTGAGCAAGAATGCTGCTGGCCTGAACCAGCGCATGGCCAGGCTGGCTGGCAGGCAGGCAGGCAGGAGGGCAGGGGCCACGTCCAAAGAGACGGGCACGAGGGGCCCATGCAGTGGGATGAACATGAATGTGCGGGAGGGGTCGAGGAAGAGGGTGGGTGGAAGCCCAGTTGACCACCCTCAGCCTCGGGAGACCGTGACATGGTTACTAAAATGGTCCCGATACGATGTCTTGTCCCTTCTCCCCTCCCCCCTCACTTCACCGGGATAACTCACACCTCAGCCCCAGGCAGCAGCAGGCAGGTTTTTCTCAGCGTGGTTGACGGTGAGCGTTGGGGAGAAAGGGATTGAGTGTTGGCTTCCTCCACCACCACCAACCCGACCTGGCAAAGTGGGGGAAGGGAGGAGCCCAGAAGGAAATTTCCTGAAGCACAAAGGATGCTTCCTGGTTTCTGGAGCCCTGAGAGTGGCCAGAAGGTCCTCAATAAACCACAGAGGCAGTTTATTGAAACTCCGGGGCCAGGAGGTCAAGCCAGTGGACTTGGCTCTGAGCAGAGGTTGCTGTTCGGAGCTCAGGTCCCCTGGTGCTGCCATGCCTGTCCCCTGTGGCTGAGCTCCTTCACTCCCGGGCCTGGACGCTTCAGGGGCCACCGGGAGGAGTGTGCCGCACTCCTTGCTCCAGTGGGTCTCTGGCAGGTGGCCTCTCACATGGTCATAGCCTCGTGCCCCGCCATGAGGACATCTGCCCAAGCATGTGGCTTTGGGCCTCCTTCCTGAATATGGTGGAGGCCCAGAAGGCCTCCTGGGGTCATTGAGAAGTTTTAGAGCATGGGAATAACAGAAACTAATGCAATATTTCAAGAAAATTAATTTTATCCAAGATGCAAAATGAATTCAAAGGAGGGAGGTGATTTGGAAGCTGCTGCTGTCCAGGTCAAATACTCAAAAAAGCATCGCCGCGCTGGTGGGAAGGGACGGAGGGCACAGATGTTGGAGGAACAAAGTCATGTGACTCGGGAATGAGCTGGCTATGTGGACAGTAGAGTCAAAGAGTCTGATGGGCTTCGAGCCTCATTACAGTTACAGAAAACAAGGAATACAGAGAGCTATATGTAATGTGACTGACAGCATTCGGTCTGATGAAGGTGTCACGTGGTGCTACCATAATGCTGGCCGAAGGGGGGCTATCTTTAAACTCATATAAGAATTCAACTATTTCAGAAGGTTTAAGATTATTATTTCTAGTGTGTATGTTACAACAACAAGTTGAAAACCAGCGAAAACAATTCACTCCAAACTAATTCCTAATTGTTTTTTTTAGGGCCGGGGGAAAGAGTGAATCATTCAAAATGAGTTTACCTTGAAAACACACTTAAAGTAAATATGTGATCACGTTTGAGCTTCCTTGCAGAACTGTATCTGACACCAGGCACACCTGTGTGTCTTCAAGCCACCGTTCCTTTTCAACTCAGGTTTTCTCAGTCATTGCGCCATCTGTTCTGCCCAGCGACTCAACACAGTCAACACACAGCCGTCTTTCCGGGCACACATTCATTTTCCTGCCCTTTATTTTAATAAGAGACACATTAAGTGGCTCTTGCAGATTCCTTAAAACCTCCTTCTACCATGCTTACACAGAATTCAAGTGCTAAATTCACTTCCATAGAAAATAATAATTAAATGCAAATTGAAAGGATTTAAAAAAACAACAAAAAGAAGCAAATCTCTCTGTTCAAGTAAAATTACAGCTTTATTTATCCTTTCAACAAATATACATTTGCATTAAATGATCTTTCTCTAAAGAAATAAATTCAGAAAGGATGCTAGTGGAAACTGAGTCGGCTGTTCCCCGTGTCCCAGCAAGCTTTGTGATTTCGCAGTTTCAGCTGTTGGGCATCAGCCGACTCGGAATCCCACACGATCCACACTCGTCCCCACTCTCTTTAGCTATTCTGGGGTTAACATAACCCCGTCTACAATAAAACACAGGTCGAAACTATTTCTCTAATGCTCGCTGGATAAGGTAATTGCTACTTGAGCTGGGGTTCTGAAAGCATGCGTGTGTTGGCCATGGCTTTAAAGGACATGGGTTTGTGTATTCTCCTCTCCCTTTTCTCCTCGTGCCCTCTTTGTGACCGCATGTGTTTCACAATGGTTCCTTCCCTTCTGACTGTTGCTGTCCTCACTGCACAGTTTGCACAAGCTCAGTGGTAGCATCCGGGAACCTCGGCTATTTGCGTGACCATGTACAGACATCTGAGCCTCTGGATGAGTTCCGTCCTTCAGGCCCATGTCTCCCACATGCATCTGATGCTCCCCTTTTCCCTTGCGGCTGGTCCCAGAGCCTGGGCACCCTGCTGTGGGTTGGCCTTAAAAATATATTTCCTCAGGGCCCCACAGGTTCAGTGAAGCATTTCTGTGACTTACTCACACCCAGCCTGTCTCCTTGTGGGTGCTCCCAGAGGCCTCCCCAAATCACTGTGCTACATCTGGCAACCCGACTCACTCTAAAGCTTCACTTTTCTTCATTGTACCCTTGGCATTTCATTGTTGTTCAGACAATGCCATCAATAGTTTTATTTATTTGTGCCTTTATCTATCTGCAAATCCTTCTTCCGCCATCTGACTGCTATGGTCCCCTGGTGTGCGTTTTGATCCGGGAAGCTCAGGGGAGTCTCCGTGGAGTTTGTGGGATGCTCTCAGTTCACCCCAGGGCTGGAAGTGCATCTGGACACTCGCAGGAAGTTCCTGTGCCCGAGGCAGAGTACCCACTAGTTCCGCCAACAGACAGTTAATGCTGAGAAGTCACGCTTCACGTTCACGATGCAGCCTGCATCTCATTGGCCCCTGAGTACTTTCGTGTCCCCTAAGTTTGGCCAAAAGATGTAAAAGCAGCTCATTAATTTAGACAATTTATGGAAAGAAGGAATACTACATAAAATGGGAAAGAAAAGAATCAGTGAACTAACATGGGGTCTGGTAAAAATGGTTGCTGGAATTTTTCACATTTCCAATGTCTACATTGATGTTTAAAACCATTACCTCGTAAAACAGAGTACAGTGTGCAACTCAGACCTGAAGCGGGGGCGTCATTCTCCTCCCTCCTCAGAACAGGTTTCCTGGGCTGGTGATGATGATGGTGCCCTGGGACAGCAGCCCTGTTCCCTTGTCAGCCTGGTTGTCCCGTTTGAGTGTGGATTGCTTTCCTTACGGAATCTTGGGGTTGCTGCCCCCGCCCTGATGGTCCCCACTCAGAAACATTGCAGACACTGTTACGGCCTAGTCATGTTAGAAAAAGCCAGGGGGCTGCTTAGTTGTTGCAATTCAAGAAAACGCCTCCTTCTTCCTACATTCAAGCCTTGAATTCCTGACACTGGAGAGTCATTCCTTTATGAATGCCTTCGCCTGTTTCTAACCCCTATTATTTTTTAGAATTCTGCCAGCACGCTTTATGATGGGTCTATTTCCCACACGTGTCATAGACTTGGGCTCATTCATTCAACAAGTTATTTGTTGGGAACCTTTCATGGTCTGTACTCGCTGAGTGGCAGTTACCAGTGCTCCACAGTCTAGTAATTTCCTTCCCTAGAAGTCAATTCCAGAATCTTTTGTCCTTTGTCCCTTCCTAAGAAGTCAGTTTTAGATTTTTTGCCCAAGGCGTAAAAAAATGAGGAGGAGTTACTGAGTATGCATTTAAGGAGCTCCTATCTACAGAGAAACCTCGACGTGTCTGCCTACATTCTCCAGATCTGGGCCTTCTTAGTCTCTCTCTCTCTCCTTTCAATTCGTAAAACCCTTCTCTACTCTTATCATTTCTAAGTCCCTTCATGTTTTCTTATGTTAGGCACTCAACCTAAGTGTGAGACTCGGAAATTTGTTTGCTAAATCATCTGGCAAATGGTCTTGTTGATGTCTGCTGAGCTGCTCAGCGCCTACCGTTGTTAAGTACTTATTACAGGAATCCAGCCGGGCAAATTAAGAAAGCTACATGTTTGCTTGTTATTTTAGGGCCATTATGCCGTGCTACTGAGGGGGCCCCGTATTGGACCTTCTGACCTAAAATGACTTGCTGTTCTTTAGTCAGAGGTTGCTGCGCGGAATCTGGATCTTGGGCCCGGCAACCTTAAAAGTCATTATCTTCCAGGGGAGAATGCCCTCTTGCCACTTTTCATAGTTCAGCCTACTGGAAAATGTGAAATGCTTTACCGAAGCTGCTTGAGGTTGGCTTGGTATGTCATCTGTTAGAACTAAGCCGGGAGGTTTTTATACTTACAAATTAAGTGATTTACTTCATTTTTAATGTGTTTTTTTAATAAACACAGTCACAATCTTTATGCGCTCAGCTCAAGGTGAGCGCCCCCCACCCCCACACAGAAAGATGTTTGGAGTGGTAGGACTTGGTCACTATAGCTGTAGCTGCCGTTCCTGGGGCTTTTCTTGGACGAACATATTACAAGCTAAAGCTGTGGGGTGAGTAACTTACACATCGTGTAGGTAACAGACCCTCTACGAGGTTGAAAAATAACCTACCTTCTATGATGTGTAAATTACTTAGATGATAGCTTCAATTTATAATATGTATACCCAAGAAAAACACCAGGAACATCAGCTATAATTTATGTTTTCCCCTGCATTTCCTTGGGCCTTTCTGTGAACCGTTATGAAAGTGTACTGGGGGTGTCTGAAAATTTTCCCAATGTGTAAAAGACTGGGAAAACAGGATCAGAAGTAGTTTGTGTCTTGACTGTAGGCTCTCTAAGTATGCTGGTTTTCTACAAAACAGGAATTTATTACTGTTGTCCTTTTAAAATGTCATCTTTGGTATCACGTCCTACCCAGAGCTCTGCCGCTGGTGCCTGCTTTCTCTGCGAGGGGCCTCGCAGGTGTGCTCGGAATCCCTCCCGAGTGGTTGCTCTTCCACTGTTTCTGAGTGTCGATCTGGGCGAAGATGCCGATGCCGCCTTGACTTGGAAGAGAATGCCCCTGTAGTGGGGTATCTGTGCGTTTCCCCAGAACACTTCCGTTGGTTTCATGAGCTTTGAAAGTGGGAGTGATGCAGAAGAAAGTCAGCCTCCCCTGTCTACTGGAGGCATTTAAAAAAAAATAATGCAAGCTCCTTAAGTGCAGAGTTAATGTCTAACATGCCTTCTTCTGCCAACAGACTTGTACTTTATAAATGCTTTATGACTTTAAATATTTGAGGAGAGTAAGGGAACTTGCCTTTTCAAAATAAAAAGCACTGGATGGTCTTGCAGGACTCCCGGTGATGAGAAGTCAGACGCCACATCTGTGTATTCCCAGCATAGTGTGTTCTGCGCATCTGCCTGCAGTTCATTTTCTGTTCACCGGTCTGTGCGTCTCTGGTCTCCAGAGGACAAGTTACTTCTTATCGAGACTCAAAGGCGGGAATCAGCAAACTGTCTCGCAAAGGGTCACATCAATATTTTAGGCTTTGTGGTCCAAGAGCCCACATCAAGGAGAGTCTGTGGGTAACTCCGCAAAGGAGAAAACACATTTCTACTAATATTTTTGACAAAATTCTACATAGAGTAATAATAGAACCTACTCTTTGGAATACAGGTCTACTGATGAGAAGAACGGACTCCTTTTGGAAGGAGTTAACATTTTTGCTTCATTGGCGTTCACAGTTAGCATCCTCTAGCTATTATTGCAACATCTGGCCGTAAAAACCATTCTGAGCTCCAGGGCCCTACAGAAGCAGGCAGCCGGCCAGCTCGGGCCACGGGATGGTCGCGTGTGGGCCCTGGCTGGAAGGTGGTTTTTCTCCGAGTGCGGTCTGGCACTGTCTGATGACACATGACCGAGTTGGGGTATTAAACGTGCGTGTCTTTGGTCCTCACTGCACCTTCTCGGGCTCCTCTGTTCCGGCCATTTCCTGCCGCTCTGGCAGCCTTCGTTTGGTTGGCAAAGCAGAGGCCCTGTCTTGAGGAAATCGTGCTTGGACTTTTCCCATTCAGCCTTCAGATAGGCTCAGCTGTCCCCATTTACAAATAGACATTGTTTTGGCCCTGCTGTTCTGCAGCTACCATCCCCTCGCCCCCATTCAAAGCTAGACACCACGAAGGTGCCCTCCCACCACACCCAGGGCGCCTCCTCATCATACGCTTTCCACATCCACCCACAACAAAGGTCCGGTCCTCACCAGGACCACACCCCCCTATTGCCAAGACCCCTCTTTCCGATCCTCTCATGTTGTTATCCTAAATCTCTACCCATCGTTTGGCACTGATGGAACTACACCCTATCAGCTTTCCTTTGTCAATACCATTCATTCATGGTATCTCTGGGTAAGGTCGTTGAAAGAACTAATCCCTGTAGGTGATTCCAATTTCTTCAGACTCCATGAGTCATTTGAAGGGGGTATTGACTGGGCTTGAGCATACAGAGCTTGGGCTTGCACGGGACACGACTCCAGCGCTTGGAGCGGTGGCGGAATTTGAAGGATTTGAATATATGAATGTGCGAGCCTCTGGGCGTACTAACGTATATTAAGTATGCACGAAATGGGAGATCCCAGACCAGATCTCTGTTTCTCAGGTGATGAGAATGGGTGAGTGAAGTCACGTGGGGGGCAGGCAGGACAGAATTAACGAGGTCTTTTCTCTGTCTGAGACCCCTCCAGGTCCTGGCTACCCCGGGAACACAGAGAACATGAGTAGGTTCAGCAGCCCTGGTCCCCGCAAAACCCTAACTTCACTCCTCCGCCCTCCATCACAAAACCTCTTTTCCTTCAGGTTTCTCTCCTTTCTCAGCCCTGAAATGAGGGTGTTTCCAACATGGTGTGTGCCACACCTGCCTCCCCCTCTCTTCTGGCTTTCCCCACCCAGCTGCTCCCCTGCCTCCAGTGACGACCTTCAGACTGGCCCCGACACCCACAGCTCCAGCTGTGACCTCTCGCCCTTAGCCAAGTCCCATTTTCAATGGGGAGGGGGGCAGCTAAAAAATCAGCTTCTCTTGGATTCCAAGCAGTTATTTCTAATTTTGTTTATCAAAATAGAAGAAAAAGAAAGTTTCTTCAAGTTAGGCCTCTCATCCCACCAAACACACTTTATTCGCTGTTGTTTTATCATTTTCATCTCAAAGCCAGAATCCTGGTCGTTGTTCATGTCTGGCATCCCAGTCCTTTAACTGTTTTATTTGATTATCTTGATTATTTTGTATTTCTTACCGTCTCACTATTATGATTCTGTTTATTTTATAATTTTATGTAGTGGGGTTCATCTAATTTCTACAATGTCATGGGTTTGTACACAACTTTAAAGCCTTCTGTCCCCATTTTCTCTCTCCCAACTTGACTGGGTCATTGCCACACTAACCTTCTTAAAACTCTTTGCTCCTCAAGCTCTCATGCCTACCGAGGCTTCCTGTCCCCTGGTTGGTGACGGGCCTGTGCTTTCAATATTATTTCCCACTGAACCCCAGACCATACCCTTGCTCCTCCCAGGCAGGGCTTCCTCCTCTTCCCGCCCTCCCCGCCCCACACTGGTACCTCCTGCTCTGGGTCCCATCACGCTCCGCCCTCAGTCCAGTCCAGACACCTGCCTCGGAAGGGCGAGCTTCCTGGCAGGAGGATGCCTTCCCAGGGAGAGAGGGATGGGTTGTCTCACCGGATGGTAATCGCTCGCCTGTGTGACCCTGTGTGACCACAGGAGCGTCATTCCTCATCGTCTCTGAACTGTCTGTCCCCTTCCTCTGTGGGTGGCCTCCAATAAGCGGGGTCTTGAGGAGTGAATCAGACAGGAAAACCCACAGTCAGCACAGGCCTGGCCATTGTCACTGTCCCTCATCATCTCTCCATGCGATTTGTAATCGCATCCTCAGAGGAGACGTCATCAAAACAGGGCACAAGGCACAGCAGCATTATCCTCTGGAAGGGAGTTTCTTCTCCCTGGAATGAGGATGAAAACCAGAACTTTTCTTAAGAGTAAAGATAACAGTCAGAAAACTCTTCGAATTCATGACAACAGATGTGGCCCTTGTTTCCGAGAATCGTGAATTTGTGCATGCACTGTTTCTGTGCTACTGTTTCTTTCTGGTAGAACTCAAAGATGGCGATTTTAGGGAGAACACTAATGAAGTAGATTCATCTGACCATCTCTGATTAATTATACCATAATTAAATATTAACAACTACAGCATGTCTTATATTTATGCAGTGGCTTCCTTTTTGATTAGAAAATTCTTAATTATATACAGAACTCTGTCTAAAATGTAGGCTATCTTCTGTTACTGAATTTGAAAAGAAATTTGTTGTGTCCATGAAAATAAAACCCCAAATGTTAACCACTTAAGACTGGTTAGATTACTCAGAAATCAAATCTACTGCCACCTATAAAAAAATCACTATCAAGTAATTCAGCTTATTAATTTTTTAAAGTTTCAGAATCCTTACATCAAGAAAGTGTACCAAAATTAATTATTGTGCAATGCTGAAAACATTGATTTTTCTCATGATGAGGCAGAAGCTGTTACCATCCCCCCAAATTATTTTATTTTAAATATATTTTGTTGTTGTGAGTTTTACATCTTTACTTGCCATGTGACCCTTTACTTACCACGTGACTTTGCACCAATTCCTTAGTCCTTGCTGGGCCTCCGTTTACTCATTGGTAACTTGGAGATGGAATAATTACTGAAAGCTTTGTTACCAGGCTTACATGGGTTATTACACAGAAAGCACCAAACATAGAGGCTAGCCCACGTGAAATACAGCAAATGGCAGTTCTTACATATTTACGAAACGCAAAGGGACGGTTCACCAAGCCCCATCCATTTCTCGCAACTGCTATGAATCAATATTTATTTTTGTTCTCATTATTAGACTTCTTTAAAGGCATGGAAAGGGAGGCATAAACGCATAGGGATTTCCTTGTCTCTTTCATAAAATGTGTAAAGGTCTGGACACTTTTCAAGTGAAACCGAGACAGATACTGCGTTGCGTCTGCCTCCCTGGGACCTCGCAGCGATGCGCTTCTTTGCAGTTCCAGTCTGCACTTGACCAGCACGTGGCTTCCGTGCTGACAGGAATCAGATGCCCAGAGCGTCAGGCGCTGAGTGCCCGGGACAGATAACTGGGAGGAGCGTGCAGCAAATACTGCACCAACAGCTGAGAACGCCCTGGAGCCTCAGCAGGCACCTGCCGGCCACCTCTGCGGAAACTTTCAGGGCTCTGACTAATAATAAAAGGTCAGCCATTGGAGGCTCTCTTTATCTCAACTATGAAAAAAAAAAGAAAAAACTTATGTCAAGTGAGCACTTTACATGTGGTTCACCCACTCAGCCAGCGCTTCCTCTGAAGCTGAAATAGATGGCTTACATAAAATGCTCAGAATGGCACACCCGGTCTCCTCCGGCTGCTGGCCTCCCGTACAGCTGCGGCTTCCTAATCCTTTCATCCTCATCCCCCTGAACTCTTTGAGAGTGTGGCAGAAAGGACGGAGTTGAGATTTCAGTGTGACAAGTGGAGGAAAATCAATTTGGACTTCCCAAAGATAGAACAAGTGGTGCAAAAGATCAGCAGTCACAAATAGATGTTCTTTATCTTCGTCTCGGGACTGCAAGTGTCGAAGAGGCCCAACGCAAGCCGACAATGGGAGGCAATTTTTCCCTTTACTTGAAGAATAAAAGACAGGAAGCCTGAAGCTGAGACCACGTCATGAACACCCAGCCACGCCCTGTCCATTCGACGGCTCCTTGTGTTTTTGCTCGATGTTACAGATTGAAACACACGAGCATCCGCCAGAGGAGTTGCACATTGATTAGCAGTTAAAAGCATTTGCCTGTAAGTATAGTTGGAGGACAGTTTCCTCCTTCAGGAAGAACAGATCTTCCCTGTAATTGGCAGTCCTGTTCGAAGTGGATATTCTGTTTAAGCTTCTAAAGAACTTCTAAGAACTTATTAAGTAATTGAATAAAGCAGAGTGCTTTCAGTCTTACGGTTGCACCATATTTCAGAATATCATATAACCTATGAGTCAGTTCAAATGTTACTTATAAGCGATAAAACATGGGATAAAAAGAATATGGGGAAAAATATGTGAATTACCATGTCACCCACTAATATATTCCATGGCGACCTAGTCATCTTTTTTCCTAAATACACTGTTAGAGACTTGGTTAGAACTACTTTTATTCTCAGAATAAAGCTTTTATGCCCAGAAAGGTGCAGAGAAATAAAGATAGGCTTTTCATAATTCATAACAAACATGGTTGTTTTGAGTGTCCTTAATTATTATCTTGATTCAATTCAATACAATGATGATTTATTGCCTTTTGAGAGCTGCGTGTGTATGTATCATTATGAAGAGTTAGTAAACGGTACAGAGCAATCCACATGAAGGCATATTTAATGTTGTCTCGGTAATAGAAACACTGCTTCTTAGGCCCTTTTTGCATGCCAGAAATTCTGAGCAACAAACAAACCCCACTACGGTAATAGAATTTAAAAATTAGTCTATATTTTTTTACTGTTGTCTAGAGATAAGAACTGCTGCCTTTCTTAAATGAAAGGAAGAAATACGGGCAGTTTAGGTGACTAGAGTTTGAGTCTACATGAAAATTTCAATTGTTAGGGAAGCAAATCACATCACTTGTTGGAAATAAGAGATACAATTGTAGTTTCTTGACCCCTAACGTTTCTTAACTCTGCGATCTTCAAAAAGTGAAATAAATTTAACTGTTACATAGACAGTAGATTTTGTTGCCCCAACATCTGATCTGTGGATTAGCTCTCTCTTTTGAAAATCTGCAAAGTTGAATGCATATGATAGCTTAAGATCTAAAGACCAAAGTACCATTCCTCCTTGACCAAAAACACATATGTAGTACTGCTTATGAATGTCCATAATGAACCTTTATTTCAGAAGCTTACATTCTATTTATTTACTTTTTATTAAAAAAAAAAGTAAAACTACATTCATGAAATCCAGGTAATTCTCTACAGTTTTATGAGGTTTAGCAGAAATGACATAAACAAAGTACCTAAATTTTGACAGTGATCCTTTTGTTAACATCACAATATGGACGACTCTAGGGCAGTGTTACAATTCAATGCATCTGTAGACTTCCACAGATGGGCGTTATAAACATTATCAGTCTATTAGAATGCAGTGTGGACTCTCCTGATTTATCCGTATTCTCAGAGAAGGAAGACGTCTGCGGGGCCGTAGTCAGTCGTCACGATTACAGGCGTGAGCCGCCATCCAAGAACACATCAGGAACTTGGGCAGAAATGGCTCTGCACTGCCACGCGCGCAGGGCGGAGAGCCAGCCTGTCGCTGGAGTGCGGGATGGCAAATGGTGTTTTCGAGAGCTTTAATAGTGGACAAGGACAAGTGGTTAGTCTCCTTGACTCCTTAGAACAAATGTCATTACAGGAAAATTGTTGCGCAAGTGCCTGACTCAATCTTTATTAATGAAAAAAAGAAAAGACGCTGCCTCCGAAATGAGGCAGTTATAGTTGAATTGTGGCGAGCTCTCTCTTCACTGGCTAAATGGCCACTTCACTCATCTAGTTTTTAAAAAAGATGCAGGGGAGGTCAGATAGTGGTATTCTGTTGAGTCCGCCGTAGGTTGAAGTTTTGCTTCAAAAAGGTGTTGTTTTTCAACCACCTGATTAAAACAAAAACAAAATCAGGAAGAGTTGCCCAGCTTGCTAGAGCCAATCAAATTATACTGAGAAGATTTCCATATATTCGTCTTATAATAATAGCCGTCAGAGTGGAACATTTGAATCGAGTTACCTGTAGACCGCAGGGTCACAGAAATCTATAGGTTTATAGGCTGAAGGCACAGAAGTGGCAACAGGCTTTTCCTTGAACTTCTGGGGAGATTGTTTTCCCCAAACTGGTCTTTTTCTTCCTACCTCAAACACATCCACAAGGCAATCTTGGGCTGCTAAGGATACGAGGTCATTTATTTTCTCTGTGACGTGCAATCAGACCTCAGCTTCCATTTATCTCTAGATATCTTTTTAAGATTAGGGCTCTAGTGTCTCCAGGAATGCCCTATTAAAACTCACTAATGGAGGGGATAAAGCATTAATTAGAAATGAACACCTAATTGGGAATGAGGGAGAAAAACTAGAGCTGGAGAAAAGGGTGCTTCTCCACTCCACCCCCCTACCTGTGATCTCTGAGTCTCTGCAGAATTCCTTATTCTCTGCCGAAAATCCCTTCTTCTTTAATTTTTTTCCTAGTTGATTTCTCCAAAGGCCAGTGAGTAATCCACATGTAATCACTGCAAAACCATGGAAATTCTGCTGTGTATCTGTTCTCGCATTTACCAACCGGAAGTGATAGCCAGCAAAGAGGTCTCAGAATGTGGTTTTCAGCCGGGTCAGACTCTATCCACAAAGGAGACAGGAATATTCCTGACACCAGACTTCCTGGCAGTTTCCTTTTGTGTTCAAATTGCTCTGCATATGTAAAGGTCACCAGGGGAATGCACAGTTGCCTTCAAGGTGGTGTGGCCTAGTTCCAGCTGGGTTCCCACATGATCGTGAACTTCCTCTGCTTTAGGTCAACGGGTTCTGGTCTGATGAGCTATCCTTTGATACCCGTGGACATTCCTGAAACTCGTAAGGTATCCCACCATCTTCTACCATCTGGCGCATATCATTTCCCCATCAGTTTGGCAGCAACGCCTCCAACATCTATCCTTCCTGAGTAGGAAAAATTAAGATTATGCAGCTGCAGGTCTCATACCCTTTGAAACAAGGGCCTATGCAGTGATAGGAATGTTGTGTTTTAGATCGTATTTAAGAGAAGCTTTCTGAGAGTGGAACCATGACTTTATTAGTTACCGTTGAGTTCCTAGCTCCTAGAGTTCTGTCTAGCAGGTGGGTGGGGTGCCACAAATGTTGAACTGAGTGGATTCCTGCTAATTCCCTCTAGCCATCACGTTCAGACAACGCTGACAGACTTGAAATCCCTTGAATGACGTCGGGCTTCTCTGGAATAGTGTAGCAGGCTTGCATAACCCTTAAAGACCCATCTTCATGGCCCCAGGGTTTACAGAATGAAAACGGGTGTGGCCCAACACATTCCTTGCATAAATGCCATAATCAGTGTATAAGTACATTTGTCACTTTTACCATAAAGTCTATCCATAATTTTTCTGCAGGGTGGTTGACGTGAACAGCATGTCCATGGCAAAGATAGTGGTTTTTGCCTGCACCTGTCTGAGGATTTTGAAAGAAAACCATTTAATGAGGACTTGCCTACCTAGGACCTATGACAAGAACAGCTAACATGCACTAAGTGCTTGCTGTGTATCAGGTCCTTGGTCCAAGCACTTCACGTGTATTAACTCTTAAACCTCCTAGCACTCCTATGAGAGGAATAACATAACTATACTCATTTTAGAGGTGAGGAATCTGAGGCTCAGAGATATCAAGTAAGTTGCCCAAGGCTACAGAGCCAATATATTGCAGAACGAGACTTAAATCCAAATCGTCTGGCCTGACTTTTCTGCTTTTTTCTTAACCTATGCACAATATAACTACTACTATTTTGTGATAATATTGCATTTGGGATTCCCTTTTAAATTATTATTTGTATCTTGGAGGCAGAAAAATAATTGAATAATGATAGTATAGGTATTAAAGCCCATAAACAGAAAGGTATTGTGCCTAAGACAAATAAAAATTTTAGTTAAATATGGAAAGCATGTCAGTGGAAAGAAAATAGTTTCCTTGGCATTCAGTCAGAGATAAAGGACTTGGGGAAGACAGGCATCATGATAATGATGAAAATTTAAGTAACAGGTAACATTTATGAATTGCTCTCTATATGACAAGCAATGTTCTAAGTGCCTTATATGTACTGAGTCCTATTTTATCGATGATCCAATTAGTTACCCAAAGTCCCATAGGTGATAAGCAGCAGAGCAGGGTCCCCAGTGCAAATATATCTGAACCCCAAGTCTGTGCTTTGTCCCGCCACTCTGTCCCAACCCCATGTGACGGTGAGAGAAGGCAGCTGAGGATTTCACACCTTTCACATCACAGACACGACCTTAGGCAGGTGGCAGGAAGAATGTGTGTGGTGTTCTGGTGAACCCCATAATCTCCTAAAGACCATTGAACTGTAATTATGATCAAATGTGTTATATAGGTTTCCAGTTTTTGCAACAATTTACGACCGCTAACTGGGAGTTAGTCACTGGACAAGTTCACACAGTATCGTATTTAAGCTGCCTGATGACCCTGATGAGTAGCATTATCCCTCTTTTATAAAGGAGGGAATTGAGCCTTAGAGACAATTAAAGAAATAGCTTAAAATTGTACAGTAAGTGACTTCAAAGCCCATGACTTTTACTGCTTCATATTTAACATTCTACTAAATTAAATGAAGCCATATGAGATTGCCATTTTGGTAGGCCAAAAGACGGTCGAATATTGGCAATTTGATATTATACAACCTAATTAATGAATGAGAATTGATTTAACTCTTACCTACTTTGAATGTTAAGTACGTTGACGGTAGTACCTAATATATTTGCAAATATAATGCATATGAAGAAAAAAATCATGAAAATTTGACAGAACCCGTTCCTTGATTAAGGTGAAAGTGTATCGATATTAATAAGGTGACCAAACATTATGTTAAAATTCAGTCTATCTAGATGTATGTAATATCTGGCATTGTGTTGTTTAAAACTGTAATATATTTTGAATATGAACTAAGTAATTGAAAATGAAGAAAAAGAATTCATTTCTATTAGTTTGAATATTGTCCACAAATACTTCTGTTTAAAATCACATAGTAAGAGTTAAAATCTGAAAACTTCCAATGTTGGCAGCAGTTAAAATCCAACCTAAGAAAACACATGCGATCATGTTTCTTTAAGATCCAATTTTAAAATATCCGAGTGATAGTTTAAAATAATTGTTTCAGTTTACATTGCAAACTCATGCAAATTGACATTTATCAAGTTTTGCTGACAGGCTAATTGTGAAGTCTGCTCACTCTGCTTAAAAAGGACGGACGGAAGGAAGGAAGGAAGGAAGGGGCATCTAATTTGGAAAATCTTTTTTGCATTGTTTGTCAAGATTTTTTGTACTTTAGGTGAAAGTATGTGCTGTGTTTTTCTATTTTCCTCACAAAACCTTTTGCACAGTTTAGTGTTACATTTGACTGTATTAAATGAAAACACGGACTCAGGATACATTCCTTGGGCCCTGAGGAGTGTCTTCCATCCTGTTGGCTTGTAGAAAGTCAGCTTGGTAGAGACGACAGCGACGGCGTCAGCTGTCTAGTGGTGGACAGCTCAGGGCCCTGATGGCTGCATCTTTGTCCTCCCTTCCCTTCTTCCTGCAGTCTCCTCTGGGGCCGTGTAGCATGCTGCCATTCCAAGCGGTGTCCCCATGTGGGAGGACCCCACTGCTGCCAGTGCCACCACAGACTGGCAGCAAACTGCACCCCCTGGAGAAGGTCCTTGTTAGTGGCCAGATAGCAATCACTGCAAGCCATAAGGTTAAGTAAAAATAGAAGTATTAATGATTACATTATGTGATATTTTTATAATTACCTAATACCTGGCAGACAGTACAGTGTACATTATATGTGTTTACCTAGATCATAATTGTTCCCTTTTGGAGGCTTCCTAGGGTAACTGGTCATGAATAGTGGCTGGTGTAAAGCTGTAATGTACAGCTGTGTGAAGATCATCATATAAAATGTGTTTTTATTCTTTTCATGCGTAGGAAATGATTATTATGTAAGTGTTATTCTGGCTAAGTTTTGAGCTCCAACATAAAAGACTACAAAAGACCTCTCTCTGCAGACTTGAGAAATATCAGTGGCTTTTGTCTGCTGGGACCATCAGAACCGTGGAGCTTCTGAGGGCTTCGGCCTTTCTCTCTGCGTATCTTTCAGCCGGGTTTTGTTTTACCCCTTCACTTAATCAAAACTAATGAAGATTTGTGTACGCCAGGGCACTCAGAATTCCTGATGAAAGATGTGATTGTTCCGTCCGTGCTTAAGTCCCTTCGCCCAAATCCACTTACACTGCTGCACAAAAATGTTAGCATTTTAAGAACAGTTCTTGATTTCATTTGCACTGATTTTTATCAAAATAAGGGGGGAGGGGGGAGGACACTGGGCCTTTGTTACATGTGGTAAACAAGCAATTTTCTCTTTCCAGGCCCCCCGCTAAAAGTTAAACACTTTAAGTTCAGAGAATCAGGGGAAGACTGTGTATTAGAATATTTGATCTTTTCGGGGATTTGAAATGACATTTAATTTTTAAAGACCAGAATCATTATTGAAGTTGAACCTGAGGAAGTGTCCTTAGCACTGAGCTGCTGCCCCAAAATGAAGAGCTATTCTGAGGACTGATAGAAAGTGGCCACCACCCAAAAGCTGCCAATGGGCCACATGTGAGAACATTTCCAAATAAAAATGCCAGCGCTAAAATCATGACGAGCCATGCTGGCAGCCCAGCAGTTGAAATGACATTCGTTGCTCTCTTTCAAATGTAATCCTCTAGAATTAACTACTACGTGTTCAGCCACCTTTCAATACCTACTCCTGATTTTCAGAGGCCATGATGTCCTACCTAAGTTTAAAATTCAGGTATTTAATCTGTGAGTGTTCAAATTAATTAGAGAAAGACATCAAGAAATATTTTTAAAAATCGAAAATTTCACATCCTCTCTTTTTTCCTGCTGGCATTTGATGTCACATAGACTCAATCCCCGAGTAAGACATTTCAGCACAGCGTCAGTCTTCAGCACGTATTGTATGCAAATGTCATCCTCGCTTTGAAAATACCTTTTGCATTTTAAGCAAGATCCTATTTTGACAGTTCTTTATGCTTTTTGGGGAGAGTTCTGTGGAGAGTGAAAAAAAAAAAGCATCTTGAGTTTTTGCTTGGGCATGCTCATTTTAATTTGCTCATTTCTGTTCTATCCCAGTTAACCCCTCCACCGAATCACCTGGAAGCCCTTGTTCAAGTTCAAGGCTTCCATCAGCCCCCATTAGAGATTCCAGGCAGGAGGAATACACATGTTAAACCACTGGAATCTAAGTTCTTCTTCAGGATTGCCCGGGGACTTTTCTGCTGCATTTTTGCCAACTGAATTATGATGTGAGGTGGCATGAATATTGATCAAATTTCTAAACTGAATTTCCCAATTTTTCGACTGTGGTATAAACGAACCCATGGGTTGTCACGACCAATTCAGTATGTTTTTAACAACAGTCAGTGAAGCGTGGAGGTTGTTAAAACTCAATTGAAATGTACAGAATTATCTGCACATCCGCTGTCAACAAACCTCCCTTAACCCCTTCCTCCCCACATGGCAAACCAGTGACAAGATCCATATCCAGGGCTTATCATCACGGGTCAGTGTGGCTGTGCGCGTGTGCATGTGTGTGTGTTTGCTGCTTGTTGTTTTGCCTGTTGCAGTCATATCTATTTGCAAGCGTCAGTGGAAATGTGTTTATACACATCGTCAACGAAGACGTTTTCTCTGAAGGACACAGAAGAGAAGCCAGTACCTCCCCTGGGGTAGTGTTCCGTCGTGGCCAAGTACATCAGTTCCCTGTCAAGAGAAAAATAAATCCCAAGTTGCGACGAGCTTGCATTTTCAGTCCAGCCTACATAGTTGACATTTATTAAGAACTTTTCTCTAAGTTGTTTTTCCCCAGTTTTTCTGTCTATTAGCTCTTTATTCTCTTGTTAGTACATTTAAATTTACAGTAGAGTGGGAGGAGGGTCTCCTACCATGCTCTGTTATTCTGAAGAAATTCCCTGAAGTAAAAGCATGAATAGGGGTTTGCTGAGGGCCACCATCAAGGGGCCTGCCCTGGCTCTGCCCAATAGGGGTGCCTTGCCCGCCCCTAAGACATCTTGTGAACCAGGCCATCCTTTGGAGAGGGTCAAACATCCTTTATCTTCCGACCCTCACTCTGCTGGTTGATCCAAAAGCTGAGTCTGCAGAAATGGGAAGGGGATTTGGCTGAGCAGCGTTTCCCCACATTCAGTCCCTCGCCAATCAATAGGCAAGAGAGACAGAGAGAGGAAAGGGGAAAATACTTATGAGACGGATCGTAGGGGAAAATGAGGTGGACAGGGTACAATGCCTTCCCTGTTTTGCCAGAAACAAGTTAATCAGTTACTATCCTTTTTCCTGCCAGTATATAATATAGATCCACTCCCACCTCGTCTGCCACAGTGAGTCACATCTTTTCCCCTAAAACTGATTTGGGAAACAGAGATATAGCAGAAGAAAGGAAATGGGTGCATAAAATTAGTGCAAGACTTAGAATATAACAAAAAGATGTTATGAATGGTTTAATTACAGAGTACTTGTCATGAAACTTCCATGCTTGTTCTATGCTGGCCTACAAAACAGCAATGAAATCAGTCTATTATTACTATTATTATTATTGTTGTTGTTGTTATTATTATTGGTAGTAGTAGTAAATGCATGTTATAACACATGCTTACATCCTGTAGTTTACAATACGTACTTGACGTGACCTCATTCGTTCTAAATACAAAAATCCCTTGTAGGAAGTGTTAACATAAGAATTATCCAAACCTGTAGAAAATGTTTATGAGTTTATTTGAGGTAAACTGACAACAGTTGTCGGGAGGCAATGGGTTTTTGCAGTTACAATAACAGGAGGAGGCAAAAGGACGGTTACATGAAACTCACTGGTGATCGATTAGGGATCAAGAGGAAGGCAAAGCAGGGGAAGCTTTGACACTGGATAAAGACTAAAATGAAGAGACCAATCCTTTTTTTCATGTTTGGTGGGTATAGGACAGTTCACGAGGAACACGTACAGCACGTGGAGACAGCATTTGGGCAACAAGATAACAGTGAGAGGTTCCAGACCCCCCTGCTGTATGGGAGATTGGGCCCTGAGGGGTCTGCAGAAAGGGGTTTATGCTGACATTCCAAAGGTGTGTTATCTTAGATGAAAAAGGGCAACAGACAGGCTCATTTAAGGTAAAGACTGACCTTTGTCAGGAAAGAGACCCGTCTGGGACCCTGGACATGACTACTCGCCGTGACTTGTTTTCATTTAGGGCATTTTAATTTCAGACCATCCATGTGGTCACTTTCGGTCTCTGAGTCTGTAAGGCCTTCATGCCGGCCTCCCATACTTGTCCAGTTTTGTACCCAGGCCCTGATTCGTCCACAGCAGTCAGTCAGTATCATTTCTGTTCTATTAATGAGGAAACTGGGCCTCAGCTACTCATGGGGAAGCTGGGAAGTGGTATGAATAACTCTTCATCTGTGCCCTTCGTCTTGGGTGTTTCTGTAGTATTGGGTGCCTGTGCTTGGGTGTGTGCATGTGTGAATACAGTCGCAGAACACTGCCACCAATGGAGATAGATCAGTAAAACAAAAAAAAGGAGTTGAGGTCAGTGGTGAATTATTAGTCCTTCCGTATAGCGGGGGGAGTGGTCCCAGTGTATTAATATAAGCAGTCAAATGCCTGACGAATTGTTTCTGTCTTGTGGGAGTGAGCCGCCGTGGCTGTGTTTGACTGGAGGCAGTGAAAGAAAGATGATCCTCTTTCCGAATCCAAAACTGGAGAGAATATTTCTGAAAAATGACTATAGTGTGATTTATTTTATGTACTCCACAATATACAGGGTGTGGCACAAATAACACCCCCTTTTTCATTACAGAATCTCTTACTGCAAAATCGTAAACATGTAATTCTGTAACATAACAATATCACACTCTAGTACACAATATGACATTTTAGGTGACATATTCAAATTAAAACTATATGTTATTACACCCATATTACTACCCTGCCAACTACACTCACGTGGACCTCACTCCAGCCGGACCCTGTATATTCTCAACTCATAAACTCAATCTGCTCTTTAAAAGATTTCAAGTATCTTTGGGTAAATTCCTTTACTTTCTTAATCGACATATGCATATGAGGCAGCCAGCTCTGACAGTTTTCTTTTTTGTGTCTGATAAGTTCTGTTGGACAGCGTATCTCCTTTTTCTTGTTGAACGTTGCCCTGAAGAGGAATAAGAGAAAAGGATCTCCTGGCTTGCTCCTTGTACCGGGGAGAGGATCCAGACCCTGTGTTTCTGGCTGGAATTCCCACATGGGAGGACTTTTCTTCCTGGCATGAGGTCTGCAACAGTTGCGCATGTACCTTGTTGCCTAGAAGACATTCTCCCAGGGAAACGTTCCTCGGCTTTCAGTGGTGAAAATTGTACATATCCATTTTTACATTTTATCTTAAAGTTTGAAGTTATTTAAATATATATTTATGAGTATAAGTGTATATGTATATATGTAATTAAGGGGGAAATGATAACAGAGGCCAAGTGTATGGTGAGGGAAGAGATTCGACTCTGGGTGGTGGGCACGCAGCGCAATATGCAGATCGTGTATCACAGAACTGTATACCCTGTAAGTGTTTGATACTATGCGTAGAAGTGATAAGCCTGAGGCCGCTTCACAAGCTGCAAATACTAGTAGGATAATAGGCATCATGCTAGCCAGGGTCAGCTGTGTATTTAGAATAGTAATCGTTACTATTGCAAACTATGATAACATTATACCTGTTAGGCACCGTAGTGATGATAGTATGCGGGACCAGCACATTAGTAGGCCTGAGAAGGAGATTGTGGATGCCAGGAATATATTTATATAAGTTAATGACATTTGATAATTATGAGCACTATCATAATCTAGTGAGTCGAAATCACTTATTGTTTTTAACAAATGATTTGTTTGAAACCTATATGATTCTATTAGCCAATGCCACCCTGATAAATTTAATTAAAAATTTATATTGTAAAATTGGATGTGTAACAAACCCCCTCCTGGCCGCAGGTGACACGGGATGTTAGGAGGTGTGTGATCAGCTCATTGTAACGCTCATCCTGCCAGGCTTGCTTATTTTGCCGGGAAGGCAGTGGGGCTTATGAATGATGAACGTGAGCTTTGGAAAGAGACATCCTTCCTCGCTCCAAGAGCTGGTGCGGGTTATGGCACCTCTCTATCCTGACGTGCCTCCCCTGGTGGCGCGGATGAAGATACCGTCTGCAGGTTCATTTTGGGGACTAAATGAAACGCTGAAAGTCATGTAGCTCAATGCCTGATGAAAATGCCACCAGCCCGTTAAAGACAGACAAATAATAATAAGGCTGAACTCCTGGGGGACTTTGGTAAGGAGGAAAGGAACAAACCCGCCCTTGAAGGAGACACAAGTCCAAGAGCAAAGGGCCAATTTTACTCTTGATTTCCTCCGTCCAGACATCAAAAGTGTACAGGAAACATGGCTGATTGAATTTAATGAGTTTCTGTTTCAACAATGCCTTAAAAGGCTTCTTTCACTTGGTTCATGGAGAATAAAAGTATTAATTAATATTAATTGAGAAAAATAAAAATCACAGAAATAAACTGGAATTGAGCAGATTGTGAGCAAACATAGGTAGGCATGTGTAAGCACCTGCATTATATAACATGCAGCCGTGAGTCCTGAGCATCATGAATCCCTGTTCGGTGACTGAAGGATAGAGAGGCTGAGTCCTCAGCTTTTCTGTGGGGCAGGGCCCCCTGCCCCCTAGGTTCTGTGCTCGATGCCTGCAATGGCTGCGCAGCAGGGACTGGGACAGCCTTTGGTTATGGTGCCGCTCCGCGGGAGTTACTAGAATCTTCTTGCAGTTACCTTGTGGTGGTTTGAAGCTTTCTGTCTTAACTCATCCTTTCCGCCATCACTCCTACTGCTGCTGGAATTCTCCCGTTTTCTGCCAATCTCTGTCTCTTTTTGAATTTGTAAATCCAGTTATTGTACAAGAGGGCTCACATTGGGATGGGGAGAATGACTTTTTCTTTAAACCGTCCTCCTTTGCATTCGGTGAGGCCAGTTTCTCCCACTCAAAGCGTGAGCAATGCAGTGTTTCTCACGCAAGCCCCCCATTCTTTCTCAGAGCTGCACCTTCCCAGTTTCTCTGTCTTGTCCTGGTGCCCTGGCCCCTTCACAGGCATGTGACCACGGGATCCCTGGGACTTCAGGGTCCCAGTATCGGTCTTTCAAGGCCTCAGGCCCTTTTCTGATGACAGCGATCACCTTGGCTACTGGCCAGTGTCCACTCTCAGTGGAAGGGCACCATGGATGTTGTGGCCACACAATTGGAGCACCACTGCCCTTCCCGATCAGTGATGGCGGCGATCCCTCCCCTTTCTGTGGCCTCAGCCCCTGCTCTGAGTGGGGGGGCCGTGGTTCCTGCGAAACTCACTCCTCGGAAGTCCAACTCAATCTAATCTTTTCTTTGTGTGCACATGCAGGTGGTGTATTTGTTTCTTTCCATTTTGTGGCCCTTTCACATTATTTCTTTTTACAGGGCTTCAGGGCAAAGAAAAGCATAGTCCCACATCCAAACCACTGCTGTCCCCATAGAAAATTCCTTTTCAGCACTTTTAGATCTACATTTCCTTGTTGCATTAGCCCAGGATTCGGGGCTTTGGGAATTTTCTTTACAGGAAAGCCTGTTAGGGGCATGGTCTCGGTGTTCCGTGGGAGCAGGTGCAGCCACCACAAGGCACCCTCTCACTTGCAGCAAATCAGGGTGCTCGTGAGCACCGCAGTTGAGTTTTCTCAGGAACAAGATGAAGGGGCCTCCGTGTCGTTTCTGACCCGCCACAGCTCTGTAATCCCCAACTCAGAAGCTGCGTGTCGGAGGTTGGAAGCTGAACCTCAGGAACAGATCATCCCCGGTGCACCTCAGCCCATTGATTCGTCTCCTCCGTGACTACCCACCAGGCCCCCAGTGCAGAGAGGAGCCTCGGGAAGAAGGCAGCCTTGTCACTGCTAATTGGTGCCGTGTGTAGATAAATTATCTACTTATCAGGTGTCTCTTCATTCTGTGACAACACAGCGTCAAGAAACTTTGTTAAGAATGCACAGAGAGTGCATTCTTATACTCACAGATTTCATTTTAGAGTGAGCTATCAAGTTTTTGAGGCACAGGAGCGGGTTTCAGAAATTCAGCTCTCACACCCAGCGTTATGATCAGATTTCTACCTTTGTCTTATTCTGCAAGATGAAATGCCTTTGTAGACCTGATTTTTTTGAAGTTTTATTGAATTGATTGGAGTGACATTGGTTAATAAAATTATATAGGTTTCAGGTGTGCAATTCTATATGCATCATCTGTATATTGAATTGTGTGTTCACCACCCAAAGTCAAGTCTCCTTCCTTCACCATTTATTCCCCCCATGTCCTCTCCCCCTCCCCCACCTCCCTCACCTCCCTTCCTCTCTGGTCATCACCACACTGTTGTCTGGGTCTATGCGTTCTTTTTATAGTGCAGTGTTCTTGACAATGGCCAACATTTGGAAGCAGCCCAAGTGCCCATCAGTAGATGAGTGCATAAAAAGCTGTGGTAGGTTTACACAATGGAATACTACTTAGCTGTAAACAAGAAGGAAATCTTACCTTTTGCCGCAGCTTGGATGGACCTCAAAAGCGTTATGCTAAGTGAAATAAGCCAGTCAGAGAAAGACAAATACTGTGTGGTTTCACTTACATTAGAATCTAATGAACAAAATGAGCTAACGAACAAAATAGAAGCAGACTCAGAGATGCAGAGAACAGCCTCACAGCTGCTGGGGACGCTGGGGGCTGGGTGAGCAAAGTGAAGGGACTGAGCAAGAAAAGAAGTCTTTGCAGACCTGAGCGTGGAAGCACTGACACCTTTTCCCCTGTGGCTTAGAAGCTTCAGGTTTTGTTGTAGAGCCGAGGGCAGGGGGCGGGTCTCAGAAGTCGCTGCCAGGCTCCGCTTGGTGGGCTGGTGGATGCTGCTGAGGATCCTGGGAGCCTGCTGGCTTGGGGACTTGCCACTCCCTGGGTCAGCGCATGTCAATGAATGTTCAGTAATGTGGATGATGACTTAAACACCCAAGTATACAGGGTCCAGCACAGATAATGCCCCTTTCTTATGCCAAAATCTTTTATTACAGAATCATAAGCATGTAATTCTGTAACAAAACAATATCACATTCAAGCGCACTGTCTGACATTGTAGGTGAAATGTTCAAATTAAAACTATAAGTTATTACAGCCATATTATTACACTACCTACCACACTCGAGCAGGCCTTCCCTCTGCCGGACCCTGCACTGGCTTTATATTCTGTCTCCTTGAACTTGGGAAAATACGCTGTGGGAAACAGCCCAATGGACTTTCACTGAGGCCTGTGTTTATTTATGCCAGCAGCGTTTATATTTCAGCTTTAACCTACTTACTCTTTTTCTTTTCGGTAAACAAATATAGTGCCTTCTGCTGAGACAAGGATTTGGGAGGAGTTTGAGGAAAATCATTCTTTACATTTTAGAAGTTGTTTGTAATAACTTTGCTTGTGCTATAAAAATGTTAATGGCTTGTGGAGAATAAAACCCCTGTAATAATTGCCCATCTATAAGCAGAGTCTTATGGTTTTAGCTGCAATCTATGGTCCCGGGTGGGGAAAGAGTAACACAATACCCTGTATTTATGCATGGTTTATGAACTGATTTACACATGGGGCTTGGCACATATAAAAATGCATCCCACTTTGGGTGCATCTTAACCATTTACCAAGTGATCTGCCAGGAGAGCGACATTTTGTCTTCAAAATGCAGCCGTGTCACCTTAGACCCTACCGATACCCCTAAGTGCATCTTAGAAGTGTTCGGAAAGGTGACGTTGTAAGATCAGACCCTCACCATCGGCACTCACACATTGTAGTCATTCATGCAGCTCGGTTTCCGTTCCTCTTGCTGATACGTGTCATAACGAAAGTAGCAAAGATTTTCCTTAATGCATTGCTTGAATACGGCACATGTAACACAAGAGTGTTTCCAACTCTGAAATGTGGACGGATGGTGTTTAAAGGCACCATCGTGAGTTATCTCAACAGGTGGCAGCTGGTAATTGATAATTATATTTAAAGTATGTGCATTCATTGTGGTTAGTAGTAACATAGCATTTTTATCCACAGATTTCAAGGCATGTGTGAATAAATATGCATTATTTCCCTATTTTAAGTAACCAGAGACTTACTGAACGTTAATTAGATATAAGCAGACAGAGACACTTCATGTCCTTTCCCTGTTTGGAGTGACTAAAAAATTCTTCCCAGAAACTGGGGTAAAGAGCACAGTGCACCTGACCTCTAAGTCACTGCAGTCAGGGGTGCAGTTCTAGCGCCAGGGGTAGCCCCATGGGATGCAAAAGCCCCTTCCCCCCACCACACACCGATCTCCGCCAAGCTCCTCATGCCTGGGCTGGCAGAGCGCTCTGGCCAATAGGGACCCCGGGAATCCTTCTTCTGAATCCTGGTCTGCTACCTCTAGCTGTGCAGCACGGGGACCGAGGATGGGGAGTGGATACCACTTCTTTCCCCCTTCACAGGAGTTCCTTCTGAGCCCTCTTGATTAGGAAAATACTTTTTGGAAGAACCACTCTGTGGCAAGCTGTTTCCTAGGTGCTTGTGGCACACCGGTGACCTGGACCGAGAGTGACTGCCGTATCGGAGCTGGTCCTCCTGGAAGGAGAGATGATCTATGTTCCCTTCTACTTCCTGAGTTACCATGTCCCTCCACACCTCCTCCCACCTCCGTCCACCGGTGAAGTGTCCACGTTCTGGAAGGATGGCTCTCCTATCCATTTTCTGTGTGTCCCTGTCAGAGAGAGAGATATTGTTTAGCTTCGTTTTTTGTAATCTGTATTACTTTCATTTTAAGCTTTGTGTTAAGAAAACAATAGCCATGTGAAGCATGGTTTCTGCCCCTCCTACCTCCTGCTCTCCCGTAATCATAGCAAAGGAAGAGGTGTAGAAGAAGGCGCAGTCCTGCCTCTGGCTTACCTGTCCAATGAGCACTGTCCTGGCCCAGACCAGGGAGCCTCCCAGCCCTCACGCTCTTCTTGGGCAGAGGAAGGAGAGAGATGGCCACCAGGGACTCCTTGTGGGGTGGGGTCAGAAGAGCCCCCGAATCCCCTTCTGTTTTCTCTGTATCCTTCTTTTCCTCCCCAGCAGATTCAGAAATGTGGTTTTCTGATTTCAGTTCCCCAAGCTCCATCCTCTTTCTTTGTTCTCCTCAGTGTTGTTCCCACTGGCTGGGTGCGCAGTTCCCCGGGCTGCTGCTGGAGGAGAGGGCCTGACCTGTGCCCATCTGGTCGGCACTGCAGCACGAGGTGTTGGCCTTGGCAGGTGGACTTGGGTCAGAGGAGCTTTGATTGTCAACTGAGATGACCTTGGGGGTTGGAGGGGGGTTAAGAAAGTATGAGGTTAGGTAGGGTTAAGTTAGCTTTGGGTCCACAACCTCTATTGGCATTCATAAATGTGTCTATTATTAAATACGGGCCAGCTGGACCTTGTGATAAGCTTTCACTTGAGTACATTCAAGCCTGTACCTCTCTGTGTCAAGTGGTGTGGGTTCCTGTTTCACAGGCAGCAACTCCCAGCATTAAAAAGTAGAGTGTTCTGGAGAGCAGGAGGCTCTGGCTGGAGGGCGATGCCCAAGCAGGAATGCTCCTGGCTCTCTCTCCGTGCTGGTCTCTCAGCTGTTGAAGGAGTGGCTGCTCTCCTAGAATAGCAGCACCACACACTGTGGCTTGCCTACAAGCTTGTGCCCTCGTGCCAGGGCTGGACCCCCGGGACAGCTGGTGAGCTGGACATCCCCAGCATTCCAAGCCTCGGCTGCGTGGGGCCAGGGCACCGGCAGACTCCTGGAGAATTGCTGAGTGATCTTCACCTTCTCCCTGCACTTTCTAGAGCTCTATCTAGGTGGCATGAATCTGCGGGAGATGCCGGAAAGCACCTCAGCGATGAAATTGGCCAGGGCCTGTGTGGTTGGCATGTTGTTTGTTTACCTGTGATGTACATCCAAGATCATTACCAATACTTTCCACTGGTTCTTCAGGCCAATTCAAGGTTCCCATTCTCCATGCCATAGGAATCGCTAGAGATGTGTTGTCGTTGTTGATGTTGGGCAGTCTTAGGAAAATTAACTGATGGTCGCTTATACACAATGTCCATTCAGGTGATTGGCTATGTATCGCTTCTACCCCTCTAGCCCAAAGAGCCTGAAACTCTGCTTCCACTCAGAGGCTGCCCCTGCTTCTCCCCTGGCCCAGTGTTGGCCTCGAACAGATTCTCCCCCTCACAGCAGGCCAAGGAAGTCAAGGAGGAAAGGCAGGAGGTATGCCAGCACCTGCCACCACTACCTCAGATCAGATTTATGGAACTTGAACGGAACAAAATGCCTACTGTGTACCTGTTCTACATGCATAGTAAACTGTTGTTATCAGTCATTAAGGACACATGTAGCCAGTATAGTCTCAGAAGTATGCGGAAGAGGGCTCTCCTGCTGGAGCAGGACCTCCGTGCTCCAGCCACCATAAAGCTCTTCCGAATTGCCTGCTTAAGGCACTGGCACCCAGAAGCTGCTACCGGTGACCCAAGGCCAGAGGCCTCCCTCCCTCACTGCTTGGCAAGCAACAGCGATGAAAATTCCCTGATGCCACCAGTTTTCATCAGGAGAACATGTGAGCGTCCTGGACGGAGACCCACACACACGTCCCCACGGTGGCATTGTTCTGCAGCAGCTGCCTCCTGGCCCACCCGTCATGCCACGCACCATGTGCGTTATGGGTTAATCTGACTCAGGGACCTGACCGCCACGCATGTTGCCGTTTCAGTGGAAACCATGCATTCCAAATTCTCATAGGACTTCCTCAAACACAGACTTACAAAATACAACCTGTCTGTAAGTCGCGGACTGCCTGCGTTTAATACTTTTTTGGCAGTACAGTACTCTTTCGAAATGTGATGCTTCTTATGGAAGAGGGCATTCTGGAAACTTTAAAATTCACAAAGTTTTGGATGCTTTCACATAGATTTCATTTATTTTTTGGCCATGGAGTTGGCACTCAATCTGGTCATTGTCACAGTTTATCCTCAACAGATACCCAAGCACTGCTATCTTCCAACGTCCCAAGAAGAGTTTGGGTAGATGCTTTTTCCAACACACACAGTGTCCAGGTGACATGATGCCCACTAGTTCTTCCACAGAGCAAACCAAGAATCACTTTAGGAGGGGCTGCGGTCTTCCACTTCAGAAGAACCTGTAGGTACGTGATGTCTGGTGGAAATGTCTCATGTTTTCTTGGCTCTGAGAACAAGCTTTTGCTCTGGCTCTCAATTGTCTTATCTTGGTTAAGTCACTGCACACTTCTTAGCCTTGCCAGCTCTCCTGGCCTCTGATTTGGTTATCACTGTCTCCCTTGTAACGTGGAGGGGTGCGACATGGGTGGCTGATGCCTTTTATGAGTCTGAGCACTCACAGGCACAGATCTGGTTTGGAGTTTCTGACAAAAGCCGGCCTCTGCCCTCACAGGACCCGCCAGCTCTCTCCACCTTAGTAACCCTTGGGCTTCCCAAGACAGTCTTCCTCCCCAGCCTCCACCCAGAAGCGAGTGTACGTAATGTCCACAGAGCTTGTCCACCTGCTCGGGGCTCGTGGCTTCCACGCCATGAGGGGAGAGACAGCCCTGCAGATCACAGACCTCCCCTTCCCACGGCGCTGCCTCCTGCCCTCACTTCACTGCCATCAGTTATTTTCAGGAATAACTGATGCACCATGCAGCAAGAATGGCCATTCTCTCTTCTCACCCACAAGCCAATGACATGTCACTACCATGTTAAACGCTGGAGTTAGTGATACAAATAAGACCCACTCTGTATTTGCAAGAAAGCGCCAGTATGTCAGACACAGAGAGGTGATGGTGATGGCGTCTCCTGCGTGGACTGCCAGAGAGACTGTGCAGTGTCGTGGGAGCTGAGGGGGAGACCCGACCTGGCAGGGGAGTGGCAGAAGGTCGAGTTAGGCTGAGCTCAGTTCTAAAGGTGGCGCAGGCAGGGGAGGGACTTTTGAGGCAGAGAGGGAGCTGGTGTGGAGGGTGGAGAAACTCAGCACCTGCTGATGGAAAACCTCTCCTCATTTACCCCCTTCGGACCCACAGGCTGCCACCACCTGACCTCCCTGGATGCCAGTGGCTCTCATTTTCTGAGCGTACCTGGGGGCGAGTACCACACCTGCTGGTGCACTAAACACCTGTGCTTATTATAGCTCCAAAACGCGTCTGGTGCCTAGTGATGACTCTGATTGAAAGCACATGGGCCCGTAGAGGGAAAAATATGAATAGGTTCCCAGTGATCTCCAAGTATGCATGGCTAGGCATGTTCTTCATGTGACCCTTGCAGCAAAAACCTCCCTTCCTCCTGGTAGAATGGAACATGCACATCGCCAGTGTTAATGAAGCGAAAAGTGGTCTAGTGGCTCATAAACAGGTTCTGAATGTGGAGGTTTTGCAGTTTCTGAAGAGTGAAAGACCGGCTCTCCGTGGGCTCCAGGGTTTGGGAGAACAGTGACAGAGAGTTGAACTTGCACACAGGGGTGGCTGTGCTGGAACAGAGGCCCCACACTCACAGCAGCCATCTCTCACAGCAAATGCAGGGAACATGTACCCCAGTGAGCCCACCATACCCAGGCGCTGGGAAGGAGAGCGCAGGCATAGCCGTGTTTCCACTCCTTCAGCACAGGTTTACCGAGCTCCTGCTTTGCACCCAGAGACAGAGGAGGGCAAGACATTCCTAATCCCTAGCCTCAGTCAGCTTACAGTTTGCAGGGGAATCAGATATTGACTAAGTAATTGCAAATGTCACGGATATTTCAGAAGGGAAGGTCAAGACTAAATGGTGACACAGGAAGTTCACCTGGTGACACGTTTCAAAGACGACCTCGGTGACTGACACAGGGTAAACCCTGATGGATGAAGAGGGAAAGGGGTCGTGAGAGAGATGTTTTAGGAATGGGAGATGGGTAGGGCCCATTGTGAGGCAGGGGAAAAGGCGGCGAGAGCTAACTCTGAGCTGAACCTCCAAGGAGGAATGGTCGAGCTCCTGTTACGTGCAGGCTCTGCTCTAGTCCCCGAGGACAGGGCAGAGGACTGAACCCTGTGCAACATTCTCTATCCTTGCAAAGTTCGCTTTTAGGGGAACTTTATCCCATGGGCAGAGAAGATAGGAAAGTGACATGGTGAAATTCGCATCTACCTTGGCTCGTAGTATTAACAAATCTTAGGCAGGGACCATCTGTGAGTTTAGCAAAGGGAAAAACAATGGCAGAATCACTTTTAACTCACTGGTTTTAACCAACCCAAAAACTTCAGCATTATCTACTGTTTTCTCCATGCACAAAAATTTGCTGAGACATTGTAGCTGTTGTTTAAAGATACCACACACGTGCTGTTTGGCTAGCTAAACCTTCCTGCTTTGCCCTGAATGAGACATCATATTTCTAAAGTGAACGTTCTGGAACAACACAGGGAAGGAATGCCTCCTGACGGACAGTTGCCTGCAAACCCGCCCACAATTGCTCTCATTACTCCTGAATCAGTGCAGCTGGTAAGAAACGATGAACTCATATACGTTTGGTTAAACAGACCATCTGCGGATTCATGACATTTGAAATGAATTCTCATAAACACTTACTTCAGCTACGTGAAATACCCGATGTCCTTTCACGACGTGTTTATCCATAGACAATTACTTCTCTTTCATGGCATTTTACAATGGGCCGTACAAATTTCCTTTACCCCATTGTAGACTTTTAAGACATTTTACGTGAAATTTGCATGGCAGATGTTTGTGCTAAGCCATTTATATGGGAAAATATTTTAACAAGGTTTTTTTGGTATGAAGTAGAAACCTTTTTGATGAAGTCAAACACGCCATCCAGATGAGTTTCAAATTGTAACGGACATCCACAAGCACCCAGGTGGGAAGCAGTGTCAATTAATAGTCATGAAGAAAGTGGTGGCGGCGCCCGTGGACCTTGCTGCATGTTCTGGGTGTGCTTCCAAGCCCTGTGGATGCTTGTAGAATCCTGTAGCCAAAACTCATCCAACCTCCAGGATTTCTGGGTTTGAAAATGTAATATGATGGAGGTATTGTGTATTATATAACACCATAAATTAAATCTAGGGCCACATTTGACAGTTACACATGTGAACATGTCTTCTATAAAACTCATGAATATTCACCCTGAGTGGGATGAAGAGTACAAGGCAGTCCAAGGGGTCGTGTCATCAGTGAGGATCCTTCTTTCTGTTTCCAGAGCTTTCCAGGTTTTCAAATACAAGTAAGAGATTGTGGACCTGTACTTTCCAAAGGGACCTTGGAAAATTCCCAAGTCTGGCCTATGGCGTTCAGCCCAAGAAATGGCAGAAATGTCTGGAAATATGAGTTATTACTATTGGGATACATAGGTTTCTTTTGTTTTCAGGACGATAAGGCTATATGTGGCTTGGTGAGTAGTGTTACCTCTACATAAGTTGGGGAGATGAATAAGCAAATACATGAATGTGGCAATGAAGGGACAGTTCCAAGGTCCTAAATTATACAAAACACTCTTTTCTGTTTCTTAGTTGCTTTATCCTCAGGATGGGAGTCTAGGGCCAGGGGAGCCCCGAATTCTCCCCAGCCATACAGGATTCCATAGCAAAATGACTTCACCAGAGTTCTCCAACAACTGTCAGAGGAGGAATTTTAAGAACTAGATCAAGGCAAGCTGATGCCTTCCTCAGGACCTTTGAGATGACTCTTCCTTTGGACCCCACCATTCTCACCCAGTGTCCCATGGCCGGCTCCTTATCTTCTTCTAGGTCTCAGCCCAAATGCAGTTCTTAGGCTCCTTCCCTGTCACCGTCACTGTCCCCTTACCTTGCTTTATTTTCTTATCACACCGAAATTGTTGTATGTGTTCCCCCCATTGATCTGAATCCCTCTCTACTGAGTCCCTTAGGGCCTGGATCAGTAACCAGCCAGCAGTGGCACTCAGTCACTAGGCATCAAATGAGTAAATAAGTGAATGAATGTTTCCATTATTGCTAGTGCATAACGGAGAGTTATGTGTGAGCACTGAATCACCTTTTTATTTGTCACTTTAAACTATGATAATTTTAGAAAATGATGATGACAGTATTTTAAAATTATTATAAAAATACAAACCTATGTAACTTTCCCCTTTTTTAAATTTCATATTTTAATTATATTTTTCCCATTACCAGTTATCCCCCTTATAAACCCCCCGCAATCCCCACACTGTTTTCTGTGTCCATGAGTCCTTTTTCCTCGATCCCTACACCCCCTAACCAGCCACCCCCACCTTAGCTGTTATCCTGCTTTCTGTCTATGGGTCTGTTTCTATTTTGTTTGTTAGTATGTTTTGATCATTAGATTCCATGTGTTATTGATATTATTTGGTGCCTGTCTTTCTCTGACTGGCTTATTTTACTTAGTATAATGCTGTCCAGGGCCTCCCATGCTGTCACATAGGGTAAAATTTTCTTCTTTTTTTTTTAAAGATTTTATTTATTTATTTTTAGAGAGGGAAGAGAGGGAAGAGAGGGAGAGAGAGAGAGAGAGAGAGAGAGAGAAACATCAGTGTGCGGTTGCTGAGAGACATGGCCTGCAACCTAGGCATGTGCCCTGACTGGGAATCGAACCTGCGATGCCTGGTTCGCAGCCCGCGCTCAATCCACTGAGCTACACCAGCCAGGGCCAAATTTTCTTCTTTTTTTACTGCCGTGTAGTATCCCATTGTGTAAATGTCCCATAGTTGTTTCATCCACTCATCTGCCGATGGACACCTGGGCTGCTTCCAGATCTGGGAGAATGTGAGTAACGCTGCAGCGAACTGGGGGTGCCTTTGTTCTTTTGAATTAGTGTTTGGGGCTCCTCCTCTTTTTTACTCACTCACTCACCTACGCTAGTGACTCGTACTAATGTCTGAGTCTGTTTCGGCCAGGAACAAACAAGAGAAAAGAGAGACCGAGAGACAGGGCTGAGATCATACTTTCTGAGCAATTTCTTCTAGATACATGTTCTTTCTGTTAAAAAAATTATCTGGGAACCTCTAAGATGTGTGGAGCTTTTCAAAATCTTGGTCATAGTGTTGTGGAATATTATAGCCACTGCCCTTGTCAGTCTTCAATCTGCCGAGTTCTTCCCATTACTTGTGAGCTGTATTTTATTCGTTTCTAAAATTTGGCAAAAGCTTATTACGGTACTGCAATCTAACATTTTCTGTGCTGCAAAAACGTTGGTACTTACGTCAGATGAATAAGTGGCCTTCTTAAGAGTGAAGTTTATCTTGTAGGAAAAAAGTAAACAAAAGATTTACTGGTGGGGTTTCCTCCTGGAATGAGATCTAGTTGAAAATTAGATAGAAAAGATTTAACGCCAAATAGAGGCAGAGTCGGCAGAGGAGGTAAATAGCACAGCTGACGCTCTGAATGAAATTAAGAGGAAGGAGCTCAGTAACTGAGGTTTGCTGCTTAGAGTAATATTATATCCCAAATAATCATGAAAAGGCTTTAATGGAAAAAAATCATTACATGTTTCGATTATAAAGAAAACCAAAACTGATGAACAGTTTGCTGTTTTCAAAGTGTAAAAATAGGGTAATTAATTTCAGATTGCTTGGCACGTTTTGGCTTTCTAAAATTAAACTTCTCAGGGAAATAGATTCAGAAGAAATTTCACAAACCAAGATTAATTAAAATGGTTGGAGAAACAATAGTTTAAACCGAAGTAAAGTAGAGTATAGTATTTCTTGCTTTGTTTCTGTCTTTGGTGAAGGGACTTCTGTGGGGGAAACGAAAAGGATATTGGCCCTGGCCTTAAACTCATTACTTAACGAGGCCCTGGTGGGCCACAGCTACCAAGTCGTTCCAGAGCGGCAGTCCCTTCAGATACAGTCTGTCACCGACTGCACGTCTGGCACTATAAATAGGCCTGCCTGTGTCAGGCCTGTCATGTCACGGACGTCAGCCGAGATCAGCTGAGATGCCAGAAGTCACCGTGGAAGCTGGAGAAAGCTATGTTC
This sequence comes from Tonatia bakeri, assembly GCA_004024845.1. Taxonomy (NCBI): domain Eukaryota; kingdom Metazoa; phylum Chordata; class Mammalia; order Chiroptera; family Phyllostomidae; genus Tonatia; species Tonatia bakeri. The sequence continues at coordinate 250,005 of PVIA01001059.1, forward strand.
ATCTGAGAAACACAGGCACACGCGTGCCTCATTCTTTAAATATTTTCTACCTCCTATCACCATAACCTCTGTCTTATCTGGATTAATCCTATTCTGACTCCCTTTGATCCCAAGCCCCGTTGGGCCCCTCAGATGCTGCACGCATGCTGAAATTGTGGTGTCAGGATTAGAGATAAAAGGGAGATGCAGACTGGGTGTCATCAGCACGCTGATCTCAGAGTGGAAATGCCTCTGCTCTTCTGGAAGGTGTCCTAGGCAGACTTTGAACAGGTGGGTGGCTTCCAACAGATCCTGGCACCTCTCCTTGCAAGGCTGGGCCTACAAGTGCAGGGAAGGAGGGAGAAGGCAGGGCCAGGCCAGTGTTCTGGGTTTCCCTCTGCACCCATGGACCCTTCAGTGGAGGTACAGTGACTGCCTCATGCGGAATGCACCTCAGGAGCCTATTTGTTGCCTATTTGTTGTGTGAATGTCACATTGCATGTCTTTGAAAGCATGCCCAATGGTGTTGCCTCACACTTGGCCTTTGGGACAGTAATGCAATGTCACCGCCTCTTTGACACAACTCTTCTACCGGCTGCATTCAGTATTTCCTCTTGTGAAGCCCGCTTTCTGTCATCACGTACAACCTCAAGATCATCCTTGTGTTCTTTGAGGCTTTGGCCTCTGCTTTGAGGATGTGCTTTCCTCGCAGTGAGTTCCTTCAGTCTGCCCCTCCTTGGTGACTGAATCCGGCTGTGGGCTCCACTCTCACCCCCCAGACCGTTGGAATCTTCACGAGAAGAGTGGAGGCTTCTCTCTGGTCTACTCCCCAGTGCTCAGCTCATTGTGCAACTCAATAAATATTTGTTGGCTCGGATAATTATCCAGAACCTTGGATGTCTTATGACAGCTTTCTTTTCCATTTCTGATAACGCCTCCTTCTAATTCACTAAGAAATCAGAGGTCATTGCATATAGACTCCATCTGTTTCTCCTCTCTTTACCAAAAAAGCCCTTTCTTCACCCATTCTTCTTCTGTGCAGTTTCCCCATCCCCTGTGCCCTGGATGGGATTCCTTCTGCCTCCTCTGGATCCTTGCTCTGTTAAGTTTCCCCACCTCTCAGATTTTCAGTAGCTTCCTTTTCCCAGTCAGGTTATAAAATGCACAAGTCTCAAGCATCCTTTGAAAAACATACCTTCTGCCCTAGCTGGTGTGACTCAGTGGACTGACTGATGGTCTGTGAACCAAAAGGTCACCAGTTCGATTCCCAGTCAGGGAACATGCCTGGGTTGTGGGCCAGGTCCCCACTTGGATTGAATACAAGAGGCAACTGATCAGTATATCTCTGGCCCATTGATGTTTCTCTCACTCTTTCTCCCTCCCTTCACCTCTCTCTGAAAAACAAATACCTTCAACTCCGCCTCTTCCTGAGACTACTGTCCCATCCCCTTCATAGCAACAGTCCAGAGACGATCGTTTTTATTTGAACACTGCATTTGCCACTTGCTCCTCATCCTACTCTTATTTCACCCCCACCTGCACCTCTCTCCCAAATGACTCTCCACAGCCATCACCCACCTCCTGATTCCTAAACCGAGTGGCTTCTTTTCATTGTTTCCCCTGGTTGGTCACACACCCTTTCCATTGGTTTGACTTCTTAAAGCTCTCCTGGTTCTCCTACCTGGCCATCTTTTTCTGAAACTTACCCTGGTTGCTCCTACCACAGTTGTCCAGGTGCGAGACGACAGAGCCTGTGTTGAGGTAGTAGTTATCTGAGATGGAGAAAAATGGCTGATGGAAGAAATATTTAGGTGATAAATTGATGAGCCTTGATGACATATTGGAAGTAGCGAGTGGTGAGAGAGGGAGGTAACCGAGATGACCCCAAAGTTTCTGACCTGTGTGATCGGATGCTGGTGTCGTGCCCTGAGACAGGAAACTCTCCACGTAGGCTGTGTGGTAGGAGGCTTCAACTTCAACTTCACATAGTTGAGTTTGAGATGTCTTTGAAATGTCCAAGAGTGTATGTCAAATAGGCCTTAAGATCGGTCTGGAGCTTGGAGAAGTCTGAACTAAGGATAAGCTAAGGATGTGTGGCTGAGTGATCTGTGAATAGGCGGGAATTGAGGGCATGGACGACAAGGTCCAGAGTCAGAGGAGAGGATGGGAAGAGGCGAAGAGGGAGCTTTGAACAATTATGATGCTGGGGACCGCGAGGCACGTCTGCAGAGGAGGCTGAGCGCTAATCAAGATGTGAGGGGACACTCGGGTGGTGTCGGGACATGGAAGATAAGGAAAGGAACTGTTTAAGATGTTTCAAGTAGCACGCACATCAAAAATCCTGTTCATTAATTCAGCAAGTCACGGTTCCTTATGTAAAACGTAAAGTTAATATTCACATCAGCAAAATAATTTAAAAAATATGCCTGTTGCCTTCCAACATTGTTTTTTCTTTGTATTGCCGAGGTTCCAGAACTTAGATAAGGGCATCAAAGACAGCAGGCCACTCATGACTGAGTGTCGTCTCCATGTGCAAATTCAAAGGCCTTTCAAGAATGAGATCACTTGTCTCTTCTGGTATAATACATGGCCGAGGGTGTTAGAGCCTTGTGCTGGTCAAGGCGATCAAAAAAAACAATCTCAACTGGTTTTCTTTGGGTTGACTTAGCTTTTAAAAATTGTATTATCTTGACAAATGGAATTGTTTGAACCAGCTGTACATGGCTGAACAATTCACAGCTACTCATTAGAAGGGTTTAATTGGAGATTGGGAGACTTGCAAGTCACCATTCCTTATGCTCAAATACATTTATGTATGTGGCCTCCAGATCAGTGAGTGCTGTGTTTGCTTTCCATTCTGGGCTGTGAAATATGTGAGCTCTGGCAGTCAGCCTGACTCCTAGGCTGATGGAAAGTAGACTCTGGCGAGGGAGACATGGACTTCCGCCTGCCCAGTCCCCTTCCTCCAGCGGTCCAGGGTGGCCACTGTGTATATATACCTGTCACGGGTTTGAGTATTTCCCACGGTAAGTCACAAATACAGAGAAGGTGAATTCCTGTGCAGCCTGGCAGTGTACGGACTGGCAAGGAAGCCCTTACTGCTCACAGTTTGGTGAGAGGTTGCAAATGTCACTTTACCTTTCACATGAATGTGTTTTCTTGCGAATGAAATCCTATTGGACTTTGTGAACTATGCTCATGTTACACTCCAATTAAATTGATGAGCACCTTGCATTTCTTCACAAAATTAACTTTCCAGAATTTCTTTCTACATTTATGTCTGCTTTCTATAACCAATATATGCCTTTAATGCCCTTAAATGATAGAACATTTCTAGCATTTGGGAAATGATGCAAAGACTTCAGGACAGTTTAAAAGAAAAACAACAAAAAAAAGGAAATGCTGTTGTTTGTTTAATGAGCAAATGTCAATTTCCGTGGGGCCATGGACAATCTGTGACATGCTGAAGTCATTCTGTTTCCCCGGAATGGGACAGTGGGTGAGTTTACTGAATCACGGGCCCCTGTTCCTAAAAACGGTGTTGAGGACTGGACACAATTGTCTGCAGCGGCGGAGGCCCCCGAGACAGCAAGCCCTCGCCACCTCACCCTGTCTCGTGGTGGGGCACCCTCCAGCTTCATTCAGAAAAGTGCAAGAGCAGGTGCTGGGCAGTGAACCCAATCTTCACTTCCCTGTTGTTTGTTTGCGGCTCAGGCTGCTGTTCAGGTGGTCCCGTGTAAGTCGCAGCTGTCTATTGAGGTGGTGAGTTTAGTTTTGATTCTTCATTGCTTCTCCAGCATGTAGCACTTTTCTCTAAATTCTGTCACATCTTTGAAATGAAGGCAGTGCAGTGGTCCAACTTATCTCCCCGTTTAGTGACTGTGTTCCTTTGGATCTGTGGCCGTCCAGCTGTGAGACTCAGTAGGTTAATGTGGCAGCTGTGGCTCCTGCTGGAGTCTGTGGAAATAGACAGCTCAGGATGCTGATGGGTGGCAGGGCCACCGGGCAGAACCTGGACTTCATCCTGGGGCCAGCCCTGCGGGGCGAGAGGGGTCAGAGGACATAATTATATCAGCAATGAATTTGCGTTAGGACTTGGAGCTGGCTTTTTAACTTTTCCATCACTAATCAATAAAACCAATAGAATAATAACTGCCCTTATTGATTGTCTAGATTAGTGGTAGTTAATCCAAGAATTTGGGGAAAGCAATTCCTAATTTAGATTTAGTACCAAATGACATTTCACTGTGTTTACCAGTAATTTTGTTCCTTGTGCGTGCTCCCTGGCTCGACAGAGAACAGCACCTTCCCCGACAGCTAACTTGTCTCCTGTGAAGCACACATAGGCAGTAACAGCTGTGCCAAAGGGCTGCAGCTATAGATTAAATGCATTTCTTCTTTCACACATGGGCCTGAGATGAGGCTCCTGGAAGTGGTCTCAGTGGGGTTTACCACCACCATCCGCAGCCCCAAGGCATAGGGAGGGAAAGAGTTAGAATAAGAGGAGGAAAAGGAGAAGGAGGAGGGAACAGGAGAGAGAAAATCAAAATGGTGCTCATGGTCAGACCCATGTTACCATCCACCCAATCGCCCCTAGAACGTCACTTTAGATACGGTTAATCACTGCGTCAGTAGGCACAGCACCTGCCTAGCTTATGAAAGAGCACCTGAGGTGGAAACACCTTTGTTTTCCAGATATGTGGTGCGGTTGTCAGAGTTGTTGCTGACAGGGAGCAGACAAAGGGAACAGTGTTGGACCAGAGCATCAGGATAGGGCTAGAACAGTGGGCTGACTCCAGCAACCCCCTTCTCCCTCTAAAATGCAACCTCACAACCTATATCACGTAAGAACCTGCCTCATCCACATGTGGAAAAGATACCCTTCTATGGGCCTTGGACATTCGGGACACCCAACATGGCCTGACCGCCAGCTTGTGCTTGTGCAAGCTGGACCATCTTAATAAAAGCACAGTGACATGGATCCCAGTGGGGTCCAGAGCAGGGGTGGTCCCCCTCCCTTGCCCCTTCCGTGTGCCCTGTGCTGTCCTAGGCTCAGGCAGTACGGCAGAGAACTTCCTCCTAGGGATGAAACTGCCTAATCAATAAGTAAACAAATCAACAGGCTCAGTTCGGGCAATGGCACGTGTTAAACTGAAAATAAGGCAGAAGCATCGGGGAGTGTGGGGGGCTTGAAGAGCAGGTACTTCAGTGAGGTTCACAAGGGGTGCTTCCAGCGAGTGGTTTGTCCACTGAAGACTGAAGGAGAGGCAGGAACCTGCCACGTGAGAAGCGGTGGGAAGACTCCCAGGTTGAACAAACCGTGTTTCTTAAGGTCAGGAAGTGTCTGCTGTGGAAGAGATGGTGCTGGGGAGGGCAGAGGGCAGCCTTTGCAATGCTGGTGCAGCCTGGGGCTCTTCAGCAAGACTCGGCGCGTGAAGGCGGATGGGGAATGGGGAGACCTTGTTTTCCGAAGTGACACTGGAAACAGCAAATGGAACTGGGGACTGTTACCTTCAACAGGGAGGACTTCAGGGAAGAGAGACAAGAGAAATGTCTGAGCATTTGCCAGCAACTGTGTTTCATGTGTTATCGCTCTACAATAGTAGTTACAGGTAGATGCTTAGTAAATGTTTGCTAAAAGAACAAACAATGTAAAAAAATAATGCAGCAGCCATGTGTCCAAGGATTGACCTACGTGGCACCCCATTCTAGCATTTTGTAATTCTGGGGTATGCATAAAACCCGAATGATTTTAACATTAAAAATTGCTTTGACAAATTTTTTTAACTTTGGTGGGAAGTAAAAAAATAACTTCTCAAACTGTAGCAAATGCACCATAAGAGCCACCTGATGCAAAATCTCCCAAGTTTCCCTAAACCATTAAGTGCAAGAACATCATTGCTCTTTAGTAATAACAGAAAATATTATTTCAGTTACAGGGGATTTTCTGATAATTTGGTCATGAATTGTGGGTTTGAAAGTTGATCTGAAATGTATTATTTTTAATTTCCTTTAGGCTGTTAATCAAGGACATATTAAAGAAATTATGACATTATTTTATCCATTCAATTTCAGTTAAAATTTGCTTTTAGGAATACTATGTTTTTCTAAAAAAAAACAAGGTATAATTTCAATAGTCTATCCTTAATGTCAAAGAAAAGCACATTGAATTATTAGACAAGGTTTGTAATTCAGAGCATGAAAAATGTTGACATGTACTGTACTGTGCATTGATCAAAGACACTATTTCAGTACATTCTTTAAGGTGATTCTTCAAATGTGTAGCACTGATTATTCTGATCTCTGTTGAGAAGTGATGACATGTGGTATTTTTATTTAACATAGAGATAGTAAATTGGATCATTTAAGTAGATAGTTAAATATAGCCTGTACCTGAAATAAGCTTGTATATACAAAGCTTTGGTTTAGGGAACTGGCTCAGGCTCAGTCTGTAAGAATATAATTTAAATATGGCATAAGCATCAGATGGATTACAAAGGAGACCACGATTTTCCTTCATTAATTTGACAAATATTCCCCAGCCTGCTCTGGGCCAGGTAGTATTCAAGGGGTTGGGATACAGCGGTGAACATGGAAGAGGAAAAACCCTGCTTTCACAGACGGCCTCCTAACTGCTAAAGGCAGCCAACCAGATGATGAGTGCTTCTTCATGGTCACATGTGCCTGCGGAGCCCTTCCATGGAGAAAGCCAGTCTAGGAAGCTGTCTTTTCCTCATTCATTCATTCATTCATTCACTCATTTATGTTTAGAGAGGGAGAAAGGAAGGGAGAGAGAGAATGAGAGAAACATCAGTGTGTGGTTGCCCCTTGTGTGCCCCCTACTGAGGACCTGGCCTGCAACCAAGGCATGTGCTCTGACTGGGAATCAAACCGGTGACACTTTGGTTTGCAGGCCGACACTCAATCCACTGGGTCACCCTAGCCAAGGTGTAGGAAGTTGTCTTTTACCATAAAAATGGAAGGGTGGGTGTGGGGAGAAAATGAAATGACTATCTCTTTCCCATACTAGGTGGGTCTTCTTTTCCAGTATAATTAGAGTCACCTCTTTACAACTCTGGATTTAAGATGCAAAGTAAGGTGGCTCATTGTTTAGTAAGCACTAGAATTCTATTTTTTCGCCAAGGCATACATTTTCTCTTCTTTAATGGGAGAAATCTGTTTATGTTCCTGATAGATGCTGACATAGTTTATATCTTGCATGCAAATATACTCCTGCAAACTCAGAGTTAAAACTTGTATAGAACATAAAATTCCTGGTCACTGTGAATGAGATCCATCAACTCAAGCGACTTAATTTATTTCTTTCAGGACATTAATTTGAATACCTGCATTGGAATTAAAATATGTGATTGCTGATAACGCTATATGCCCAGATTTATCGATCACGCTGAATGATTTCAGCATAGACACAACTTCCTTTTCTCCTGTTCCCGATAAGTCAAACAAATATGAAGTGCAAAGCTTTTAAGACCTCTAAAATCTCTCCATCATGATGTATACTGCTGTGAAAGTAGAAACTGCTTTCATGGAGATTTGGAAGGGAAAAATATTTGAATAATGGTGTGATTTAGTGTGCAGTTGGCAAATCAGCATACTTAAAACTCGTGAATGTTAAAATAAAGAACGCAATAAACATAACTACTGACTTTCTCCTTATTGGGCAACTGACTGTTTTTCCACTAATGACTTTCTTCACAGACCTTCAGAGCTCCTTCCACTGTTATTCCTCAAGATCACTATCAGGTGGAGATTTACTGTAGTCATAGAATTCACCTGCATATTTAAATTGACAATTACTATAAAAAGGCGCTGGAATACCTTCAGGCCCAGTGCTTTAGTAGGGACATTGTGCACATAAAATGCCATTTGACTAATAAGAGGAAGCAAAGTGGCATTTACTTGGTGTCTGTTAAGTGCCAGGAGCCTTTACCATGTGTCTTATATAATCACACCACCTTTCTTTTTCGACCAGTAGTTCGTCTGGCAGATTTGGAAACCCAGGTTCCTGTAGGGGAGACGTTTGCCCAAAGTCACAATTTTTAGAGCAAGAATTTGGACCCCGCTCCACTGCATCAAAAGCTTTGCCTGTACTGCTTTATCAATACAGCTTCCAGATACCACAGTACCTTAGCAAAGATAAAGTGATTTTTAAAAAATAAATAGGGCCTTTGATCTCTTTTGTGCCACATGGTTTAGGTTAGGTTTTAATCTGGCCTATGGGCCCAGAGCATTGCCTTCTGGTTGATCCATTATACCCAGTAAGAATTATACAGGAAACTGATGGGATTATTCAACATTTTTCAGGCTTCAGGCTAAATAGGGCACTTTATTTTGAAGGCATAATTCCGTATCTTAGACAAACATTTTCTTTTATAATAAAAGGCTTGAGTTCTCTTTATAATATTTATTTTCCTAAGTTGGCTTCCCTCCTCCTTCCCCACCATCTTCAGGCTCTCTGAAATGTAATGATATTATCTTCTCAAATTGGAGCAAACTCTTGAGATTAATCACCATTATCTAATCTGTTTTGTTTAAACAAAGTTAATACTTAAAAGAGTGATTGAAGATGACCTGACATTTGCCTCTAAATTGAGATAGTAGATGTCACAAACCCAGTAAGTGGCATTAAAAAAAATGCAGTTTATAGCAAAGAGTAATTTTTTTTCTGAAAGAAAGCATTTTTATTGAAATGACACTTGGCTAACTTTAAACCTAATATGACTGAATACTTTCTCAAAATTGAGAATAATTTCAAATGTGAATGTAGGACAAAGGAACCAGTTTTTACCCTACACTTTAGGAGTTGTCTATAATTTCAATTTTGCAGCTTCATTTTCATGCTATTCGGCAGGGACGACGGCCCCTGGGGTCTGCCGGCTTCCCCCTTTCACATGGTTGCCATATCTAGGTCTTCTGTATTGGGGAAACCTCCTCAGACAGCTTGAATCTGTAGGAACTCTATATTCATAATGTACCCCCAAAGCACACAGGTCATAAACATTCTCAAACGTTTAATCCATAAGATCATTGACTGTGTTTAGAAAGAATGCTGAGCAACAATTGAAGAAAAGAACTTATTATCATAAGGTAATTCACCTAGGACCTACCTGCACCAAGGGCCTGTTCCACCTTCCTGTTGACTCAGGCGGCATGGTATCAGAAAAGAAATGAAACCAAAACTTGCTGCGAATTTTACATTCTTTTTACTTTTCAGTAGAGTTTGAGCCTCCAGCATTGCCTGCTTCTCACGCCAGCATGGAGCCGGGGCTTGCCTGTCAGCAGGGCTGAGTCTGGTTCAAGAATCAGTGTGGAGCTGCTGGGACTCCCCGGGAGGGAGCCCGTTTTCCAAGGGACAAGAGTGACTGTGGCCTGTGACAAGCATAAGCCAGAGGGATTGCCCCTGAAGGTCACATGGCCTAGCAGGTGTGGGGTTAGCTGTTTGGGGGAGAAGATAAGACCTGTGCATTAGAGTGATCCCACACATTCTTTCACAGCCAGTTCTGAAATCTGGGCTTTTCATTGTTACCATTTTCCTCCCTAAATGTTAAGACCAAAATACTGAAAGGTTGACTTCTAAGTGTTGGGTAGGTTTAACCTTCGCTATACCGTGTCCAGACTCTCACATCCCTTTAAATCCCTCCTGCCTTCTTTCTTCCTAGTTCTTTGTTCTGTAATTTCCCCATCCCGAGTCAGCTGGAGTCTGAAAATATAAAATGAAAAATACCAGAAATAAAGGATTCCTGTTTTAAATTGCTCGCTATTGTGAGTAATGGGATGAAATCTCATGCAGTAAAACAATGCAAGTTCTATAGTAATTCACCCTCCTGCCCGCCACACTGGGGTGTGACTCGTCCTTTTGTCCAGCATCTATCTCTGCACTGAAGGCACCTCGCCTATTAGTCCCTTAGTGCTCTCAGTGACCAGACTGACTGTCAGAAATGCAGTGTGTTCATTCAGGTCCCCCTTATTTTACTTAATAATGGCCCCAGAGTCCAAGAGTAGTGATACTGGCAATGTGCATGTGCCCGAGAGAAGCTGTGAAGAGTATGTCTGTATAGGGGAAAGTGGTGTATGTAGGTTTCGTCCTATCCATCCATGGTTTCAGACACACACGGGGGGGGGGGGGGCAGGGGTGGTTAGAGTGTGTTCCCTGGGGGCAAGTGGGAACTGCGATACACCACTCTGTCACCTAACTTACCCTGTTACAACGCAGGAGTTCCGGGATTCCTGAAATGCCCACTGAGGGCACACTGATCCCTCTGGGACACTGCCACAGGGCCCTGTCCACTCTGCACCATCACCTGGATGCACGGGTGGGTCCCAGGTGTCCAGCAGGAGATGGGCAAACCAAGCCTTCTTCCCTCCAGGGCTCCTTGAGGTTGTTTTGATAATTCCAAATTATTTCAACCCCAAAGTTATAGGCATAAAATGCATAAGATAATAGACTTTACCCCATTGGCCAGAACTAGAAAGAAGAATGAGTCAAATTGGAATACGTGATGGGTTCCATTTCAGCCTGTGAGTACGGGGCTGTTTCCCCATAAGGCGTGAGTGGTGGAGGATGAGCTACTCGGGTACAGGTCAGTAATTTAAGAATGTTCTTTTGAACTAACAGAAGTGCCCCAACCATATACTGGAGCCGATGGCCACCGTGCAAACTCTATATTCGCAGTTAAAAATGTTTGACTTCACATTTACCGCTATATTCTGTAGATAAAGCTTTCCATTGGGAATGCCGTCATCTCTGTTCCTTAAGATCTTTCACCTCTCAAAATTGTCATATATTGCCCACGAAGAATCTTAACACCAGTTCTTAAGAGTTGGCAATGCAATCTCCTGCAATTTTGCTTTTCTGCTCTTCTCTCATAAAGTGGTCTTTGATTCACTTGTCTAAAGAAAAACCGTAGCAATGCAATTATAGATTTTATTTCAGGTTTCCTTTTAAAGTTCTTATGAATTTTGGTATTCTCGTTTTCCATATAGAACAAGATTTTAGATGTGGTTGGAGCATTTCCACTTGTAATATAGACTAACAGAAAGCCAAATTAAATCAAATTAAATGGAAATAGTTGTGGGCCAAATTCTGTTGGATTATTATTCTTAGCTTCCTCTTTTCTTCCTTCAAACACTGCTTTAAAAATAAATAGATATGTGTGTGTATATGTTTGTGTATGTTACATATATTGCCCACCATCCCCCCCGAGTGCCATTTTCTTCTCTTGGTTTCACTCCAAACTCTCTTACAGAAGAAATGGTTTCTTCCAAAGAGTTTCCAGTGTGCTCGGGGCTACTTGGCAGTTTACAAGTGCCATGAGGCATAAGGGATGCTCCATTCAGAGGCGGTTCTCACGCATCAGCGTGACGTGCAGTCCCCCACAGGGTTGGTCAAGGCTGCCAGGTCCCACCTCAGACTGGAGTGTATTGGATCTGGACTGGGACTCCAGGATGGACATTTCCAACAAGCTCCCGGGCCATTTGGAGCCCTCTGATCAGGAACAGAACTTTGAGAATGTCTGATTAACAGTAGGTGGTGTCTGCATTCGAATGTTACGTGTATGTGCTACATACCTACATATCATTTTGCAAGTTCCACAATGGTGTAGTGTAAGGCACCCCTATGAATCTGTCATTGTCCTGCAACCTTTGAGGATACTGTGGATAGTGACCGTTTGGAAGGGACTAGCCAGTAAGGTCTTCAAAACAATGAGTCTGTTGCAAAAAGGACCCTAACAGGAGTGAGTCTGAAGAACGCAGTATTTGCGGTGACACAAGGGACTGTCTAGAGGACACAGTATACCACACCGTGACACTGCCCAAGGGCACGTTTCTGTGGCTTTAACGCACTTGCAGAAACACTGGTTGAGTCATGGCTGGTAGCGGAAAGAGAGGGACTCCAGCTGCCAGGCCCGCAGAAGTGCCCCGCATCTCCTACGGAGACAGTCACGTGCAATTGCAGTCTTGAGGACAGGTGTTTCTAGCGTCATTTTCCTGATGAGAAATAGATTCCGAGAAAACATATATTGCATAAAGTCACAAAACTCTCATATGACCGAGTTTTGTGACTCGGTCACAAGTAACAAAAGTGGAAATTCGATCTGTTCATCTGGTCCCCAAACTTGGCATGGAAGTGCTTCTAGTGGGAAAGGAATGAAGCTTTGCCACTTACATTGTATTGTACTTCACTCCTCCAACCACCAATGAATTTTATTGCCAACTTTTTCTGTTTTACTACCATATGAGCAGCATATGATGATAACCTGATGATAAAATACTTGCAGAATTCAGGAATATATAATATAAATGTATAAAGAATAAGTGTACACATTGTATAGTATGTACTTATACAGTATTAAATATATAGCCTATAAAGGTATAAAATATATATAATAGTGTATATAGTGTATAATATATGCTTCTAGTTCTTTCTGTGCATTTATAAACATGTATGCACATGTATTTTTTAAGTTTAAATGAAATACTACTACATGTATTATTTTGGTTTTTGAACTTATTGATGAGTTTGATGCCACACATATATTGTTTGCTAAATGTCACTGAGTACTTTTTATGAAAAACTTGAAGTGATTTATAATGCCTTCATTAGATAATTAGTAGTGCATATCCAAAAGGCATCCTCATGGGGAAAGCATATCCAATTTTTGCATCTTACAGCTGTGCCAAAGAAGCAAGGTCACTACGAATGCTCACGGCCTTTTCCATTTAGTTTCCCAAGGAGCGTGTACTTTCGATTGCTCAGTAAGTGTGGAAAAGCCATTTCCCCCCTCAGAAATACAGCAAAAAAAAAAGAAAGAAAGAAAAAGAAAAGAAAAGAAAAAAATAAAAAGAAAACTGGCCAAGGGCTAATTTGCAATTCAAAGAAAAAGGTACTGTTATGTAAGAAGTCAGAATAAGATATTCCCATTACTTTCTGAGCTCCAGCTTGTCACTGGTAGCAGTAGACTTCAGTCCCCCTGAGTAAAAGCAAATTTCTGAGTTGTACAACCATTTTACAAAATCTTTTCTTAGTAATAGGCCATGTGACTACCTATTAAACTAATGTCTGGATTTTTGAGAGGTAGCTCTAACAAAGAAACCCACCCCTCCCCTCTTTTCAGCCACCATTTGTTAAGAAAACACCAGTCAGCAGAGGACAAAGCTTTGGTTGTTTGGAAATGGCTCCAGAAACTCAGCGTTGAAACACTGACTCACCTCCCATTCCCCTGGAAAAGTCTGTCTGCAGCGCCCTGCTTTTTGTCTGGTTAGCTTTGAATTTGTTTTGGAGAACAACAAATAACTGCTTAGTGCTTTAGTAATTAGATAGGGCAGGCACTTTGTCCATACGCTAGTTTTATGTTTCCCCTTCCAGGGGTACCCAAAGCCGGAAGATGGCAAAGAAACATCCAGAGAAGTGCAGCTAAGCAAGAGCTAGGAGGCACCTGTGCATGGGTGTGAGTGCTCTGATTCTGGGACCCTGTTTATAGGATAAGGTGGTCATCACTGACTGTGGTGTTCGCTTTCCACAGATAAGTTATAGGACACCTCCAGGGCCATTTGCAGATTTCAGCAGTTATGTTATAACCATTTTAAGAAAGTTATGTTTTAAAAGTTCCTTTTCTGTATGTCTACTGGTAATGTGAAAAATAGCAGGCAGGTGATATTAATACACAGCTTCACATAGCCAACTTGATAATGTAATATAATAAATTTATGGCCCACTACATAGTATTAAGATATTATAGGCCTGTCCGGAAAAAGTCCAGCCATTGTTAATATAATGAGGATGGTTTGCGCAGCATGGGGTAACCTGGCAGCCAAGGAGAGTGGACTGGAATGCACATGCGTGAACAATGACGACTTCACTGTACGAGTCAGTGGGGGTGGTAGACGCCATTGAGTGAGCATGTGTCCTGTGTGGCCGTCACATTCAAAATGACGGAGTGAACAGAGCAACAAATCTGCATCCAATTTTGCGTTAAGCTTGAACATTCCTCCAAGGAAACTATTCAGATGATTCGGTACGATTTGAGGGACCAAGATACGAGTGCAGCGCAAATAACAGTGTGGCGAAATTGATTCAAAGATTATTGAGAATCTGTGGAAAGTGGTCCATGTTCTGGGAGACCTGCAGCAGGTGGAACACCTGAGCGTGTCGAACGTGCACAGGCTGCAATCCACAAAGATCGGCAATGGACGGTGTGAGAACTGGAAGCTGATCTGGGGGTTCCAAAAATTGCCGTGTCCACAAGTTTGATGCAGGATCTTGTCATGAAACGTATCGTGACAAAATTCCTTCTGAAGCCTTTGCTCCCAGAGCAGAAGGAACGTCGTGCTACAGTTGCTGATGACTTCTTTCAAATGGCTGCTGGTGAACCAGATTTCCTCAAGAAGGTCCTAACTGGAGATGAATGGTCGGTCTACGACTTTGACCTGGAAACAAAGGCCCAGCCATCCCAATGGGAGTTGCCAGGTTCTCCATGCCTGAAGAAGGCACGGCAAAGTCGCAGCAAGGTCAAGATCATGTTAACTGTGTTTTTGATTGGGAAGGTGTTGTCCTTCACAAGTATGCCCCTCCAGGCCAAACAGTTAAAGAGGAGTCCTGCCTCAATGTTCTTCAGCTGTGGAAGAGACGCAATGAGATGATAAAGGCCACAGTGACTGGCAGCTGCATCATTACAATGCACCTGCTCATGCATCACATCTGATGCAGTTTTTTGGCACAACATCAAATTGCCCAGATGACTCAGCCCCCCTACAGCCCAGATCTAGCGCCCTGCAATGTCTGGCTTTTCCCAAACCTAAAATTACCTTTGAAAGGGAAGAGATTTCAGACATTGATGAGATTCAGGAAAATATGATGGGGCAGCTGATGGCAATTCTAGCAAAGGACTTTGCAAAGTGTTTTGAACAGTAGAAGAGTCATTCGGAAAACTGTGTGAGGTCCCAAGGTGCCTGCTTTGATGGGGACTGAGGCATCATTGTTCTTCATACAGTGTTTCTTGTATCTTGTATCTCCTTCAATAAATGTCTCTAGTTTTCATATTACTTGGCTGGATACCTTCTGGACAGACCTCCTACAATTGGGGGACAATCTGTAATACCGGCTTTTAAGAAATACTTTTGTTTGCTTGTTTTTGACACTTTACCCCTAACTCTGGAATGGTTCTGTTGAAAAAAGTCATACTTTTCAAGTAAAGGTTGTTTCTTATCCACACGTTACTTTTTAGGTAGGTGTAGCTTTCACTGACAAATGGTGAATTATTCTTACATATTATCTACAACATAGAAAAGTAAATCAAACTGCTGGTCTCAAAATATAATATTGATAACTCTAAAAAATTATAGGCTACGGGATCATAGCAGTTATCCTAATGCTGGGAAATAATAAATAAAATGTATTATCTAGAGCTTAATTCAGGTACTTTTAGGATAGTTACCTATTTATCCAATAAATATGTATAGAGTATATACTGAAGTTTTAGGCACTGCTCTGGGCATTCAATATTGCAAGTTAATACGCTGTGGTCATAAAAGTCTGAGTATTTTTGTAACAAAACCTTCCAGAATTTCAGCATGTAAATACACATCGCCCTTCAGAGAATGATGACTTTTGGGAGCTGACAGTTCTCCCGGCATCCCATTGTCATGCCCTGGACAGATGACATGGAAAAACTCATCTCCTCATCTGCTGAATAGAATGACCCAATGTTTCTACCTAGGCTGTTTTTTTTCTTTTTCCAGTTATACAGTTTAGTCATGGGACTTAACACTAAACTTTTAGGTTTCAAATAACAAAGTTACTTTTAAAGAATGATGGGCTGTTGTTTTTTCTATCAGAGAGGATGGGAAAGTAGGAGAACATAATTTTAGCTTTGAAGACCTCTTGTGTAGATTCGACCTCGAGACGGCCACAGTGGGAGCAGACCTGTCTGGGTTGGTGGCATTCCCCACGGGAGCGCTTGGGTGGCGTTCGCACGCACCCAGTGGTAAAGCGCGGGTATGCTGGTGCGTCCCTTGGGTCCGCACCTCCACGTGTCACCATACGTAGGGCATGCCAGCATGTCATGCGTGTCATGCAGTGTAACTCCCTATGTATGCATTCCCCCACGGCCTGAAAAAGGCCCCTTGGAGATACTGCACAGTTGACTTTGAGCATCCCCAAGTTGCTCTAATCACTTAATCCTTTTCTGAATAAAAATTGCCAACGTCACATGTGAACCACCAGCTATGATTCTGGAATCAGTGTGTCCCAGTTAAGAGCAGGAAAGGGGGAGACCTGAACACTGCTCCCTGGTGATCGACATGTGCGTGGATAAGACATGAAAAACTGCCTGGCAGGGCGGCTCGATTGGTTAGAGCTTCATCCCAATGTGCCAAGGTTGCAGGTTCAAACCCTGGTCAGGGCTCGCACAAGAATCAACCAACGAATGCATCAGTAAGTGGAATCACAAACCATGTCTCTTCCTCTGCCTCTGAAAATCAATTAAAAAAAGAAAGAACGAAATGAAGAACTGCATTCTTTACATCAACTAGGTGCCTTACCTGATAATCTCACAGCTTCATGGTATTTGTGATAATGAAATGACACAACTAAATGAATGTAAAGGATTTAATTGGGAAATTTTATTAAAATGTCACCAGCTATTTACTTAACTCTACAGAGACAGTGAATATATTCAAATTTTACTACCTCTGCACAATGTGAATGCAGAGACCTCGAAATGGAGAAAGTCTGGTAATGCTCATGTTTTCACAGGCCTGAGAGAGGATCGTTACTTCGTGTATGCAAACACACAGTGGTTTGGTGCTGGTCTGCAGCCAGTGCTCTGGGGACAACAAGCCAGAGCTCTGAGGGGCAGGTCACAGCCCTGACTGTCATATCCTGAAGCAGGTTCAGACGTCTGCAGGGTCTAGAACAGCAGATAGCATGGAAAAAGGTGAAGTTATAGGAAAATGATTATTTTCAGAAAGTGCCAGTGTGGATGGATGTTCTAAGGACGGCGGGCACAGGGAAAAGGGAAGGCCGGTGCGCACAGTTACTCTGCGTGCTGCTGAGTGGTAAGAGGAACGGGCGAGTCTGTGAAGGAGGGGGCACCAGCAGGGGTGCTGGGGAGGAAGATCCTCACATTCAGGGCCCTCTCCCCCCACCAGATGTGACATCAGCAGGCCTCAGAGGCTGCCTCCTGTTTGCTTCCTCTCCTCCCCCCCCGAGGTTTACAACAGACAGGGACTGATGCTTGCAGTATAAAACTGAAGGGACTCTTAAGGATTATCAAATCCTTTCTCAAAAAAAAAAAAAAAAAGCGCACCCAATGAACTTATTTAAGTTTGAATGAATGAATGACTGGGGGCACCAAGGGAGAAGCACACTGGAGTAGCCCAAGCTTCACACATAATCCCACTGTTAAAAAATGCTCTCGTAGAGCCCTTTCAGTTCAATTCAGTTCTGCTTATGATCGTAACCCTCTAAAGACAAGAGATTTTGTAGTCAGAATGTTTTTAATTCTTCATATTCTTAGAGGCCACTTCAAAATCGCCATCTCTGATAGCACTATGAAACCTCTTTGAAAATTATATTATTTCTACATTTGACCTAAGTAGTGGATCCTGGATCGATTGATATCGCTATAAAAATAAGCTTAACACAAACACAGATAATAGGTAGTATTTTTCATTCTGTTTCATTATTTTGGTTTAGGGACAAATCAAGTCCTTACCTTCCTTAATCCCTACAGGGCCTGTGGTCTCTTATCTCTGGTTGTTTAAAGATGCTGGTTCAGAATACAGAAATCCTTCATGCTAAGATAGCCAGCGTCTTGTGGGCTCTTAGTGTTTATTGTAACTGATCTCGTTTTCTTAAAACAAGGCTCAGTCTTTACAATCGGTTAGTTATCCCCTTCCAGCAGGACGCTTTCTTTTTCCCCAACAGCTCGACGTCTGACCACCCCCTTCCTCAATGCAGCTGAGAAGCCCTTTCCCTGAAATTCAGTCTTTAGGGCACCCATTGATTCAGAAAGACCCTGGTTCAGGGTCAAAGGAATCGCATGGGAAACCAAAGCTCTCCCTTCTCCTCCCTCTTGTAATTCTCGTGCTTCTGGCCCTCCCAAACTCCCACGGTGTGTTGGAAGAGGCCAGCCTGTCATGCACAGGTGGGTCCAGGGGTGCATTTCAATTCTTGTCACAGAGGAAAGGGGACATGTCCTTGAAAACTGTTCTGCCTTCTTTCACCCACGCTAAGAAGGAGGACACTGGGAGAGAGGGAAACAGTTAGGGATTTTGAGGTGTTTTGATTTCTTCGCCGTGTGTGATGGCTTTGTCTTTGGACCTCAATCCTATAAGCAGTGGCACTGTGTTTCCAGGACTTCCCATCTTCAGTAGAGTGTATAACAGTAATTAATTCTCACAGCATCCATTTGACTAAAGCATTATTATCCCTGTATTAGATAGGAGGAAACTGATTTGCCGAGCCCCACAAAGAAAGCCGATGTCGGAGTAAGGATTATCGCTCAGGAGGGTCTAAAAGTCTAATCTCAGCTCTGAGACGCTTTTCTATTTCTAATTTTTTCCTGTAGGAACAGCTGCCATGGGGATTTACCAGGTAAACTCACGAAGGTGTGTGAGCACCGGAGGCAGCTCTGCCCTTGCTGAGTCTTTGTGGCTGTTAGATCGGTGTAAGCTGATTAGATGTAGTTTGTCTTCAGAGAGTCCTGTCAACAGCCATACAAAAGTACAGGGTGAATTACTGTGTAGTAAGCATAGCCCCAACATTCTGGCCTGCCCACTTGCACATATATGCAGTCAAGGCACAGGCTTGTTATTTATTAAGCAGACTTACGTTGCAAAGATTGGGTAGACTAAGATAGTTCTCATTCTTTCCCATAATAACAACGAATTGATCTGTCGGGCATTAATCTCGAGACTAAACACTGTAATTCAGCCAAGAATCAAGAAATTAGCAAAAGGAATGACCCAGCTGTCTAAAATTATTTCCGCCGATCCTGTAAACCAATAACGCATGGCCAGCGTGCGCTGCACCCTGAAAAACTCGGCAGAGCTGATTTACCGCAGGCCGGGACTCGGCGATAATAGACTTGAACCAGATTTACAGGTAAAGAATCAGAGAAAATGAGACTAGGGCAACTCTGCTAGATGAGGGCACACCGAAACCCACAGCTGACCCTCAGACGATCGCAGAAACGAGACTGTAACACACACTGTCTGAGACTCGAAAGTCTTCTATACAGGCAAGTTGTTGAAGCTTTGTATGTCGTTTTTAAGGACAACTACAATATAGCTCCTTTAATGATTGCTGCCCCTGATAGTAAACCTGTTTTCCTCTATTTGTCAAATGTCTGAGCTCCTGAGACTGTGACAGGGAACAAGAGACATGGTCCCTGCCCTCATAGGCTTTAGTGTCCAGGGAGGAGAAGGGTCTGTAGGTGGTAACTTGCATTATGAAAGGATTTCCATGTACAGTAAGTGTGGGGCTGAGCCCCTGCAGAGCAGGGGTCGAATGTGCTCGAACCTGTAGGACCTGATCAGAAAGTGGCTGACAAGGAGGCCGCCACGCTGAGAGCCAGGGCCAGAGCCCTCCTGACCTGGAGCCAAGTGCAGGGGGGCCGGCAGAAACCAGGGGTCAGAAGGCAACCAGCTCCCAGGGCCTGTGAGCAGAGTAAACGGGGGCAACCAGGTCCGATTTCAATGTGTGGAAGATGATTCATTGTAAGTTTGGAGGGTCAAGGAGGGCTGGGATCAGGTGAGGACTACAGGTGGCCGTAACCAAGGTGGAGAAGGAAAAGAAAGTGCGGTTCACTGCCCTCTAATGAGAACGGGACAGTCATGCAGGAGGATGTGACAATGACAAAGTAACGCACGCTTGCTGAACACAGACCCGGTGCTGGGCACTGCGCTCTCGTGCACCCTGCAGCAGCCCTGAGAAAGAGGAGTGCTCTCCCGCCACTGTGCAGCCTGGGAAAGTGTGGCCGAGAGAGGCGCTGCCCCCTAAACAGCAGGGGGTGGGGGTGTTTGCACCCAGGTGATGTGGCTGCTGAGTTCCCATTTTCAAACTTGAGATCATTTCCAGAAGACAAGCGTTCCCCGTTTTTGAACTGTACCTGGCCAACTTTTGAAAAATAGATAATGCAGGCGGGAAGCGTACCCGTAGCAGCCCGAACAGAGCGTGGTCTCTATTCTTCACTCTTGGGAGCGAATCGATAACGTGTTGTGGGTACAAGTTCCTGCTTTGGTTCTTTTGTACTAAGTATCTTTGTTCTATTCACATCTTCCAGGAAGGTGTTATGGATTGTGCCGCCTTTCAGTAGTGCACGTTGATTGTAAGGGGGGGAATGTGTACATTCTGTTAGGAGGCAGGTGCAAAACTATTAAAGAAAAAGCAAGACAGAAACACTCCAGCAGCCTGGCCCGGCCCATTCAGACTCGGGGAGGAGGTGCCGTTCTACACAAGGCAGTTGAGCACAGTGACTGCCCTGCCTTCCACTCACAAAGCGACGGTGTAAACTGAGAAATGTGAAGGAATGCCAGTGCGGAAATTTGAGCTTCACAGAAACATTTTGGCTTAAATTTAATTAAGGAGCCCTCTCGTCTAAAGAGGGATGCATAAAAATAGTATCTTTCAAGGAAGGTTGTTTTTCCTGTTAATGCTTCGAATAAGAATAGCATCTTCTCAAGTATACACCCAGGTGTTCTTCCCTCCAAAGGTGGGTCTGTTAGAGCAAGTGAAAGAGCCGGCCACAGCCTGAAAGAACCATGTAGGGACATGTCTGTCGGGGCCAGAGACAGTGAGAAGGACAAACTGAAGGTAAGAAAGAATACGGAAATAGGCTCTGACGGAAGTAGAAAATGCTAATATAATAAGGTTAGTGGCACGAAAAGAAACTTCTGGGGAAACGCAGGCTGAGAAAATGGTTTGAGCTAGTGGGTGTGTCATTCACACAAGCTACGCTTGGTTTTGAAATTGGAGCCTTCGACCTATTTTTATTTAATGGCATAAAGAACACATCTATTAAGGGCATGGACAAAGACACCCAGCTTGCACCTGAGACCTCCTCAGAAAGGAGAGAAGAGCCAGTGCTGAGATTAGGAATCCCGGCTTTACACTCCTGGACCAGAGGGCGACCTCCATAGACAGGCTGCCCTCGGTGAGGACTGCGGAGCAGCAAGGGGCAAGAGGACCGTTTGGACAAAGACAGAAGGTTGGAGAGCGAGGTGGACTGGCTCACTTCTGCTCCCTGTCCTACCGCCCCTGTACCCTACAGCACACCCACTAAACTACAGCATCCCGGGGTGGGGATCTTCCTGACGTTGAAATGTAAATCAGTTTTGACACATAGAAATGCTATATTATTAAAGGCAAAAATTTTTGACCTTGTACTTGGGTTCTGAAATGTGAGAAATAATTATTACTTTGAGGGTACAAGTCATAGGCAGGATATCGGGATTACAGGACTACCATCCATGTTTCAAGCAAGGGGTCTCTTATTTAATTGTGTGCTTAGTATTTTTTAATTTTTTTTATTTACTTGATTGTTAATGAGTTGGTTGATGTTAATTGTCACCTTGTGTAATGGCAAAGAGTTTCCCTACTCTGCACCACCCGCCCAGAACCTGGTAGGGGAGACATCCTTGGGCATCCTGGCAGGTGAGCAGGGAAGACTGACAGGTGCGGGGGCAGGGGGTGACCTGGGCATGTATCAGACATCCCTCGTGTAGCCTTGGAGCTTTGCGGGGGCAGGGACAGTGTCTCACCCGTTTTGTTCCCAGCACACCTGCTGTACTGAAATTACATCAGTCTTCACCCCAAGGTTTGTGGAAATGATTGTAGACTTTTTGAACAAGACGTATGCATCCATTCACAGATTTTGACTGCACATCTATAGAGAAAAAAGCACCATTCTAGGCCCCGTGAATCAAGAGGTTGGGAGGTCCTTGTTCTCACGCACCTCATATTTTAGCGGGGTAATGAAGAAGACAATGAAGAACAGAGCAAGATTATTTTAGAGGTCAGAGCTATTCTGAAGAAGGTGTTTTATGTTAGAGTAACATGAAGCTACTGGAGTTGGCTGATCAAGCCCGGGGACTCCGAGGAGGTGCGTGTGTCCCAAGGCCAGAATTACAAGGAGCCTCCAGCTGTCATGGGATTTGGGGAGGGGACTTCCCGGTGGACGTGTGTCCCTGGAACAGAAAGCTGGTATCACTGCATGGACTCCTCATTTCTCACTTAGGTACAGGGTGTGAGGGTGTTTTGCTCTTTATGGTCAAAGCCAGATGTACCTCACTGACCTTTTTATCAAGTGGAGAAAGTAGAATTCTTGTAAACTTAAATAGTTCTCAGAGAACCATCCATGACATCATGGTTTAACCTTTAAAAGGGCAGAGCCCCCTTCAGGGCACGGGCGCTGCCAGCTCACTCAGAGACCGGCGTCTGTGATAAGTGTGTTGAAAGGGACGGAGGTCCCCAGGTCCTTTCACCAGAAGGCCACCGGCCCTGAAGAGGACTGGCCCAAGAATCAGTAAATTCTAGTATAAATGAATTTTCAAATAAAATTGTCGAAGGTATTTCCCCATTGAAAGTGGTTTAATCATTGCCATCTTCTTAATGCTGCTGTGCAATTAGTTAAAATAATGTGTAGCATTTAGCTATGCTCCTCGCTTAGAGAAAATAACGTTATAATGAAAATACTCAGCTAAGTATTTTTAGATTATCTGATTTCCCACATTCTAGCTTATGCTTATTATCTTTCAAAGTGACTTGTTTAGTGTATTTAGTCTCTACGTAGATATAAACCTTTCCACATGGCGAATTCTGATCTCTCTCTGCCATGCATCAAGTCTCCTAAATAAATGAACTCAATTTCGTGTTGTTCACAGCTCCACCTTGTTAAACCTAAGATGTGTGTTGATTTCATTTTCATTATGATGCAGAATAGTATGAAAAGAGCAAGA
Source organism: Tonatia bakeri (assembly GCA_004024845.1). Taxonomy (NCBI): domain Eukaryota; kingdom Metazoa; phylum Chordata; class Mammalia; order Chiroptera; family Phyllostomidae; genus Tonatia; species Tonatia bakeri. The sequence goes on from PVIA01001059.1 coordinate 272,964, forward strand.
AACATGTATAAAAGACCTACTTGGCAGCGGCCTTTTATGTCTGTGTTTGAACAAAATGTCCCGACTCGAAAATAAAATGGAAAATATTAAAGCATAGCTCTTCTGTGAGGTCAGGTCTTATTACTTGGGAATGTTTAAAGAGAAAGCATAAACCAGGCAACAATAATAGATTTAGAAATTCTTCAGTGTGGTCAGAATAAGATCCAGTTTGGTGGAGTTAGTTTATGTTGAATATTCAGAGCTAGATTAGATAGTATTGTTAACCAAATTCACAGATTTTTCTGGGGTGAAAATATCTCATTTCAGAGAAACCTTTTGTTATGCAAGTATGTTCTTAGAGGTAGAGGGTTTTTTTTGTTGTTGTTGTTGTTTTCATTTTTTTATTGTTTTCTTTTCCATCTGTTGCAGGGAAATTGGGTCTTTTCAAGCACTCTTTAATATGACAACTGTTAACAAGCAAAATTGTACATTACATTTGGGTCTGCAGGCTTTCGGAAAAACAAGTGTTGCTATTACTGTTTATTTTCATAGCTACTCTTCACTGGTAATGGTACAGACCCTCTCAGCTGAGTTGTTGGGCCAGACATCTGTTGGGGACAGATGAGTTGCTAGGCAGGACAATGTTGTTTTGTGAAGGGATGACAAAATAGGATAGGGGCCTGATTCTATGAAATGTCCGGCTACTGAAGGCAGAACTGCTCCAGTGGTCAGGAAAATCATGATTTTTAACAAGTGTATTTCACTGAGTGGTCCAGCTTTGTAGATAAATGCTACTCAGCAGGCAATTTTAAATTCTAGGTACCTGAGAGAGCTTTTGGAAGTGGCCATCTATTTTGACAGTAGTGCAGAATTCCTTAAAATGATGTTTATGACTTAGGCAGAGAATATGCAGGTAGCTGGGGGACCCCCACCCCATCCCCGCCTTCAACCCTGTCCAGTGGTTCTCCTTCTCCTGGCGTCATTCCCGTTCATCCTCTTCTGCTGCCTACTATGTCCACACAGACCAGAACTGAGGAGCCTGGTCTTCTCACTGCCCATAAGAAACTCACCCAAGCTGAGTGCCCTATGCAACTTCACCTCTTTGAGTTTCTGTTTCCTCTTTGATAAAATGGAGAGAACAGCAAGCACTATTGGTTGGGGTTGATGGTGCAGTGGCTTTGATGAGCCCCAATAAATGTTAGCTTTTTATGATAATGATGAAGGCGGCCCTTGCAAAGGAAATGCAATGCGCGTGGGAGCCCACCGTTCTGGACCTAACGCTGCCCCTGGGTGGATGATTGTTTGGCTCCTCCCAGTGCCAGCAGCCCCTCGTGTGCAGTGAGAAGAGGCTGGAACAGGCGCCATCCCTCTCTGACACTTCAGGGTCTGATTAATTTAATGCAGCAAGCTCATACAGTGGAGCTGGCATGCCATCAATTGAGATGAAAATTGGTTGAGTACCAACTGTGTGCAGCATGGTGCTCATGTAGGTTTGGGAGATGAAAAGAGATTTAAGACAAACCCTATGTCAAGCCCTGTGTGCTTTGTTTTGTGCCCAAACTGAGCAGCGTCGTCCACAGCACAGGCCACAGAGGGGAGGCTGTGAACAAGCCCCAGGGCTGCCGAGTGCAGAAGACCAGGTTTCAGCGGTGGAGAGGGGATAACCCCAGGAGGGGGCAGAGGGGCCCCCACAGGAATCTGGTGTGGGACACGGGAACAAGGATCACTCACCGCGTCACAGAGACCTGCAATGCAAAGATGCTTCGCTGGGCCAAGAAACCCACATGGGTCACTGAGGTGACTGCCTTGTGCATCACGACGGGCAGTTTTCTTGTCTGTGCCGGCTCTCTCATCAGAGCTGCATACCTGCTTCTGTTTTTCTGAGTGGGCTTTCAAAATGTTTCTGTTGAATACAGATTACGTAGGTGTGCATGTGTACATGTACATATATAATTTAGAGAGAGATTACTTATAATGTGATTACTTGGAATTATTATTAATAGTATCTTGGGGATAAAATATCGATCAGTATTCTTTATACCCTGGAAGTGCACAGAGATACATTGTGTTCATTACACGTGGATGGTATTTTGATAGCATTGCTTGTTTTCTCACGTGCCAGACACGAGTACGGCACCCTATGATCTGAAAAGACACCGATCTCTATGTAAATATTAAATCTGTGAGAAGATGAGAGCAGAGAATAAGGACGTATGAAATGCGTATGACCATTGATGTGGTCTCTGTTTTCTCGGTAGCTCTTTTGGATCCCTTACTGTTCCATACTTCTCAGCGGCACTTCAGCCTATCGAGGCCCCTTCTTAGTTGTCATTCTGCCCACAGACTTTCTTGTTCCTCACTGTGACTCCCCTTCTGCGGGCCCAAGTGCTGGGCTGCCAGCCATGCGAGGCCTTTGTACGCACCTGGGCTGGGCCTCATGGCTCTCACATGCAGTTTTATTTACTGTCTCAGAAGAGGGTTCACAAAGCTGTTAATGTGGGGCCGGGACACCCACTGCTGGCCCAGACTTCCGATTCTTCTCTTTTTAGAAGGCTCTCTTATGCACCCTGTGGCCTGTGTATCTCTGTGCCCAGACCGTTGGCAGTTTTCCTAGTCACCTTCTCAGAGATAGGGCCATTCTTTCCACCTGCTAGGTTCGTGTCAAGAGCAAATCCAGCGTCTTCAGTGTCCCCCTCCACCCCACCACCCACGGTGCAGGGATATAAACCCCATGCACTAAGCCGTGACTTGGGAACAGCCAATGGGAGACGTCCTGGTCTGGGGCCACCTGACTGCTGCTCCTCCCTGGGTCTCCAAGCTTCCTCCATGTATTCACCCCAAGCTTCCTATTAAACTTAATGTAAAATTTGTATGTTCCTCAGCATTTCTATATGTTTAAACTTTGGCGGCAGGGTGAGGGGGGGATGCTGCGTCAAACTGCTCCACCATACCATTTAGAAATTGGAGTCCAGTCATTACGGTCTTGAAGGGTTGGATAAAGGAGAAAAGAGGAACACTGATGACTTCTCTCTTTAGTAGAATGGATTTTTTAAACCAAAATTTGAGAATAGATCATTTCTATTTTTATGGGAAATCTATTCTTACCAAGTAAGAACGTGACTCATTGCATAAATATAAACGGGTTTTCTCACTTCCGTGCGGAGCACCAGAAGCCTCAGGAGCCAGATCAGCCTGTGAGTCCTGCATGGTTTGTCACAATGAGCCCTACCCAACACCCCCCCCCCTGGGCTGGCCCCCGCTGTGCCCCAAACCCAGTGGGTCAGGATGACTGAAAGCTTGGCTTCTCTGGGCATCGTCTATAAGTGGGGATCTTCACACTGTTTTAGCCACAGAACCTTTGGAAGCTTGATGTGAGACACACAAGTGAGGGGTGTTCTTAAAGGGGAGTGCAGGCCCTGCCCCTTTACCTGGTAGCCTCTATGGCTCCTCCAGGAAGCCCTCCAGGAAGCTCCGGGGTCTGTAAACCACTAGACCAGATGCCTCTTTTACAAAAATCTAAAGTTACTGGTTTGGGAGAAAGCACTGAGGAGAGTCAGCCGCTCACCTGTCTCCAATAATTTCTCCCTCAGTCGTCCTGTTCCCTTCTAATAAAGTAAAAAGCTCATTGAGTAAAAGATTGAGTTTTTCATATCTTTCATACCTTTAAGTTATAAAACTACCATTTAAAAAAAAATAGGGACCATCCCAGGCAAAGAGATACATATGGTCATCCTATCTTTGATAATTAAGTGGGACAGTTTTGGTAGGGTTTCCTGCAATTTTGAAATATTTAATATTATGATAGCCTGCATTTTGTTACCATATGTCTGCATAATTGTCACTTTAATAACAGCTACATTCGAAGATATTCCCACAGATTGGACACGAACAAAAATAATACCTCGTTGTTTCCCCCAGAGGTCTTCTGGCCATTATAAACTCTTTCCAGTGTTAGACTGGGTACCACCTGACACTGAAAGAAAAACACCACCACTGGATTCTTTTCTCACCTTAAATATTTCCTTCCACAGAACACAATGCAATGCACTGAATCCTAAATCTCACGTGCCAAATTTCCAAGATGTTATAATAATCCATTGTCATTTTAAAATTTCATTCTTCCTGGGAGTGTGTTAATTATGACCCAACAACCGAGTTTTTATTGTTGCCAGTCTTAAAACAAATTGATAAGAAATATATGGCTTTGAAGTAACCTTTATAAAGTGCCTTGTAAATGAAACGGCAGAAGACGTGGGCCAGAAGTAAAGAGGTCTTGCCACGCAGCCCCTTTCTGTTTCCAAATTGTTCAGGGGGTACAGGTTCTTCAAGGTCACTGCCAAGTTATTGCAAGAACAGTCAGGATGTCTATTTTTATATTGAATCCTTTAACTTCTCTATTATGTTAGTGTGTTCTTTGTCTTCACGTGCTGTGTTAAAAAGCAAAGATAAAATTTTCATTATCCTTCTGTCCTGAGGTTGGCATTATTTTTTTCAAGAGTGGGTTCCGTGCGTTAATAGCATATAAAGATGACAATCGAAAGTGCTTATCTGTCATCAGGAAGGGAAAGTGGGCGTGGGGTACCAGTGCTCCTTCCTTTGTCTGGAACCTGAAATTCTTGTCATAAAACTATAAAAGAACCTGGATAAAAATTCATAGTCACATGTCTCCTAGTATAGGCTTACCTCAGTAATATATTTCATAAACTATTATTTGAAACAAAGAATGAAGCAGAACTGCCTTCACGCTGACAATCCACTGACAGTTTATGACAATGGAAACACTGCCTCGTATTTGGATATACGAGAAAGCTTCGGGTTTTCTATTTTGATAGGTTTGGGAATTTATTGCATTTTAAAGAATTAAATAACAACAGCAAATATTCTTTTCCTTTTTTCCCTCTTAACAGTTTATTTTTAATTGTGTTCTTGTAAGAAATGTGAATAATATAAATAAAGCACATCCATTGGATCTTCGCTTTTCCTCATAGTAAACTGAATAAACTCGAGGTGGGGCTCCCCGCCCCAGGCATGTGCGCCTGGCTTTGTGGCGGTTACTTGGCATCGTTCTGTGTTACGAGTGAGCCGCTGTCGTCATTCTGCACGGCCTCAGTCAGAGGGTGTGAAGACAGGGAAGGCTGTGCTGTGTGAAAGAACATCTTTCCTGGATTAATTCAGATGTGGGAGGCCTTTATCAGGTCATGCTTCATCCTCAGCAGACTTTCCAGGATACACATTTGCTTTTAAGTACTTCAGAAAAAGAGAATTGGGAAGATAATTTTGAAAGGCGGGTGACGGGTGTGTGGGGTTTGCTGTATTTTTTTTCATGTTTTGAGTATGTTGGAAAACCTTCATAAAAAGAGAGAAGGCTGATGAATTGTTCTTAAGAAGCAGGAGAACTGTTAACCCAGAGAGTTCTCTGGGCACAGATCTCGTGACAGAGTCGGCGGGACTGCGGCCTTGGAGCCAGATGCGCACCTTACTGCGGCCTTGCTCTGCAGCGTGGCTTTGCGGCCTCCAGTGCGTGTTTATTATGCGGCTTTCACCTTTAAAGAACTTTAAAATATTTTCTCCTTACAAAGTCTGAATTTATGAGACACGAGAGACTTTCATCAAAGTAAAAGTAATAATAATAACTGAACATCTAAGGTCGGCGTTTTATTTCAGGGTTACCCAAACTCGTCCCTCCCCGCGACCGGGGTCACTTGCAGGTGAGAACAAAGGCGTGGAGTCTGACGGAGCATGTCAGCCTGCCCCTTGCCTTTCTGCTCCGAGATCGCAGCTTGCCCGGCTGGCTCTGAGCGTGCAGGATTGTCCAGATGGCTCCAGAGGGGCGAGTTCCCAGATGTTGATCTCTTATAAACAGCTTATTATAATTCTGAGTTTTAAAAAATGCATGTTGGATGGAAAAGGCCGTCGTTGTCCAGGCAGCACTCCGTTTCTCTGTGTTCGTGGACTGGTGTCAGACAACGTGACGATCAGAGGCTCTGCCCCGGACAGGTTCAGGGTGTTGAGGAAAAACGAAGCGGAAGGCGCTGAACCGGTGTGTCTGGCTGCGGAGGAGACGTGACACTCCGCCGCGCCCTTCTTATTTGTCATACCCTCAGCTAAGGAGACAGGCGGCTGTGAAGCAGCTGTCAGGGGAGCGTGTCAGACACGCGGTGGATCATGCGATCAGACCGGTGTCGGGTGGAAAAGCCAGGAGTTGGCAAGGGGGGGAAAAAGGAACGGAGTGACCTTGCGCTCTCAACATTGTCTTTACACGGAGTCGAGCAGATGAGATGGTGAATTATTCAGAGCACTGAAAGCTCATAATTGTTAGCCGGGGTGGCGGCAGCCGGAGAGGGAGACCCGCGGTTTTAGTCCAAATGTCTGATTCTATTAAACATCAAAGGAATCTTTCCTTAAAACCGTCTTCGGGAATCGGGGTGCTGTGGACACCAGGAAGAATCCTTTCCTCTGTGTGATACGTTTTTGGAAATCTGGGTCAAAGAGACACAAGCTCATATTTAGCATAGATTTTGGGAAATGCAGAGTAAGGGAGCAAAGACACTCTAGGGAGAGGGTTTGCTTTTCCAGGAGGTAATTGTGGGGGGAGTCAGTTCCCGTGTGATTCTGCAGAACCTCTGAACTCCAGGGTGGGGGATGGGAGGTGAGGGGGGTGCACATTTTATGTAAATGATCTTTTCTTATTAATAACAGGCCGAATAAGATTTTAGGCCTAAAAGAAAGTGCTCTCCACATAGTTACTTATTGCAGTTTTAAAATGAAATTTGTAAAATAATAGTCATGTAACATTTTACATATTTAGCAATTTCTGATATCTAGTATACTTTTGCATTTTTTTTTACTCGGCTGGATTTAGGGAAATAGCCTTTATTTAAAAGTACTTATGTTAAGTCTGGATTATTCTAAAGTTTACCATGGATTTTTAACTATACTGCTTTAAGTAGTATTATTTTAGAAGTTCTTCTACAGTTCATTTTGGAGTTTTCTTTCCAAACTAAAAAATATTTATATTGCTCTCTCAAAAAATCATAATAATGTTGATGGCATATAGAAATTTTCATGACAAATCTAAAGAACTGCGTGGTGCCTGTTACAGAACTAAATTTACCATCAAAATTACTTTTAAATGTCAAGATTTGGGAAAAATACATTTTAATAATACTGCATATTATAATATGCCATTATTTTCTATTTTAATGCATTTCAGAAAGATTGATTTTTTAATTTCAGTAATAATTTACGTATGGAATAAATGGCTAGAATATGTATGCATTGCCTCAGCTCCTGGAAAACTATCACGTGCTTTGGTCCTGAATCTTGTATTTCTACCGAGAATAATCAGAATAAGCATTTCAATAAAACATATGCCCCTGTGTTCCAGAAAGAGAAAATTCTTTTCTAAACTTAGAATTAGTACCTTTTTTAGTGCAAACACTGTTTTAAACCATGAATCCTTTTTTCTATAGAGTCCTGGTATTAGGATGAATAGAAGAGGCTCATAATGAGTGTTTCACTGGAGAATTGATCAGATTTTCTTACAAAATGCTCTGGATTACTGTTTTCATCCATTGCAATAAGGTACCTCCTCATTCACCGAGTCCAGTGTGTAGTCTTCATGGCTGTCTGCATTAGCCTCCAATTACTCAATTTCTTTTCTAAAACATGCTTACCACGCCATTTGTTCGTGTAGAGATAACGTTACAACAGAAAAAGAAATACTTCTGTGAATCCACTTAAGTAGGTGGACCATTTGTGTCGGGTAGAACATGTGATTGAGACAATCAGTAGTTTTCTGGAGAAAGCGGTTAGTTCTGTGCCCCCATGCTCTGTTTTGAGGCGCTGTTGGGGCTGGAGCGGATGACACACTTATAGGACCCAACTGAGCGACTTCTGTAGACTTGAATATAATAACTGATTTTTAATGAAGGAGCAACTCGGGAAATAAGTATCTTCCTCATTGGAAAACTCAGGTCTTTTGTGTGTCGGCTATTGATGCCGCATATATAAATACAAATGGAGGTCTTGTAAAGAACTACAACCACATGGTCATGGTCCACATTGGTGTTAAGGGTGAGTCTTAACTTCCTAGTTCCCATCTCTTTGACGTTGTATCTCTTCTTTGTGATCTAAATAAAGGCTGCAGGTGAAGTGTAGGTAATACTCGATTTCTAACTAGAGGACAGTTCATTGTGCCTAGACTAATGCATGTTTGTGCCTCTTGGGCAAGTTTGGCAAATGTGTCTATTCATGATAGAATTCGGTATGACGAACTAACCGCTATACCCATTTTACCCCTAATGTTGTTTGCTGAGTATGATTCTTACTTAGTTTTTTTTTTCAAAGACATAAATGCCCAACATTTAGATTCCGCATGTGTTTACTGAGGCTCTGCTGTGTGACTGGCACTCTGGGGTACATAAGTGACATTATAAGACCAGGTTCTTGCTCCTAAGAAGCTATCAGCTACACTTGAAAGCAACACAGATGACAGGCCAGAGTAACTTCCAGAACTCAAGTACACGAAGAGGTTAACCAGGGGACTGATCAACAGAGGGAGCCGTCACGGAACTTGTTTTGGAGACAGGAAGATTTGAGTAGGTAGAGGCAGGTGACACATGCAGCCCTGGCACAAGCAGGGAGTTCACTGGGGTGAGGGGATGTGTCCCTGGACCCCCCAGAGGAGCCACTATTCTCCGAGAAACGATGTTTTCACTGGTGTATCGAGGCTAACCGAAAGCTACTCACCATCTTCAAAGGTTTTAACACCAATTGGCAGGGATTCAAATTTAGAAAATTCTTCTTGTCTCCCCTGACTTGTCCTGAAATGGCTGAAATTCTAGTCTTCTTGGGAGAGTTTTGTTTCTTTTGCTAACAGCAAGTGACAGTTGAGAACCTTGCTGTGGCTGGTATCTCTTTGGGGAACACTTCCTGGGCTTTGTGGAGCTTCCCCCAGCCTGGCCTCATGCTGTGGAGGTGCGTTCCAGCTTCTGCTGTTCCCCCAGAACCCAGCCTGGTTATTTGACTGCCAGTCTGCCTCACGGGCTCTTGTCTCTGGGGTCCCTAAAGGAAGGGCAGATGTCTTTCCGTATTGCATCCATTCACTCTGTAATTTATGGGGCCTGGCCTTTGGTAAGTGTGCATGTGGAAGGAAGGAAGGAAGGAAGGAAGGAAGGAAGGAAGGAAGGAAGGAAGGAAGGAAGGAAGGAAGGAAGGAGCGCGCATTACCTACTTTCTTCCTTACTTCTGCTTTCCAGGAAGGCTCCACAAATCTGGTTCAGCAGCAGAACCCAATGTCTGATCCTTGAACTTTGGGCACTTGCTGAAATACCCATCCTCAGGACAACTCAGCCACTAACTTGTGTCTAGAATTCCCGGAACCACTACAAAAAGCCATATGGTCATCAAACCAAACTAAACTGGGGAATTGCTTTTTATAGTTTCGAGTCCAAAAAACAGCCTTTTAATGAAGACTTTCATCACAGGGCCCCAGACTGACCAGTAAGGAGAGTACAGGCGAATTCTTGGTCACTGGCTATCGGAGGGATGTGCTTCTGCCAGCTCATGCCGCCACGGGCTGCCCACAGGTGACAGTGAGCGTGCGTGTCCCTGAACTCCGTTCGTCCCTGACCCCCGGTCATTTTACAGAGCTTCCCGAATGCAGCTCGGAGTCACCTTGGAGCATCAAGTCATTGTGAGACACCAAAGCTGGACCAGCACAGAGAGCACTCACAGGCTGGCAGGTCACAGGGGACAAGCACTGGCAGTGAACATGGATTTGAGTGGTGAGAATGTCTGCTGTGGGTCACACCCAGTGCTGGAAGCTTATACCTGGTGCCTCCGTGGATCCCCATGGCCTGCTGTGGGACTTGGTAACAGTATCACACCCCACCTCCTTTCATAGATGGGGGAGCAACCTCTGAGAGGTCGGGTAACCTGCCCAGGTCACACAGCCAGTCGATTGTGGGAACCATGACGGAAAGCCAGGCCAGGCCTTCCTTCCATGCTGGGACTGCCAGGGACTGGTCGGGTGAAAGCAGGCCCAGAGACAGGGGGCTAGTGCCCAGACCTAGGAGGCCACCCACACGGAGGCTCACACAGAATATTCTGGCCCCAAACCCAGCTGTTGGCAGGGGCTCAGAAGAGGTGAGGAGACTCTAATCATATCCAGTGAGTCGCGTTTGTGTTATTCTTCCCTAGGATGATTTTCTTCGCAACCTTATTAAAATCTGGACGTCTCAGATAAGGGCCCATAAAAACGATTTCCCCGAAACATTTTCTCTGCTTGGTTTTTCCTCTTTCAGCCCATGAAAAAGCTGTTTCTGCCATATGAGTGCCTTCTGTTGTTTATGAGCACACGACAATGCTAAAGAACAACTTGGCACAGTTATTTGTCTTTTAATGAGAAAAATATAAGGCTATAAAGATGTTTCTCTTTGTAAGAATGGAGGCTGCTAGAGGTGGGTGCATTGATACCTGCCGTTGAGCTGATAGGACACCGAAAACGCGGAGCCATTTCCCGGAGATGCAGGGGTGCAGAGCGCTGGTGGGAGGCTCGTGGGCAGCACGCCGCCGTCACACACATGCAGGAATGTTTTCCGTGTGAAATTCGCCTTTAACAACGAAACACGCACATCTCGGTAATAGCATTACGTGTCCCGCAGAGTTAGATTTGGGTCCCGCAGGATCCAGCCAATGAGTGGAGATGTTTTCTAAAACGTGTTTTGTTACGTTTATCCAGTGTTGCACAGCGTTAGCATTCTGCGGCGATTATTCGTGTCGTTAGGGAAGGATTGCGTCTGCATCCGCCACCGTGTCAGTCATGTTTTTGTCACAATTCCTTTGAGATTGCAAGGCTGCGGGGCCTCTTGGGTAAATGCTTCTACTTCGATCTTTTCCCTCTCTCTGGAAGCAAACATTGAGCACTCGCCACGTGCCAGGGTTGGAGGATATCACGCACAGGTGACCCACTGTCATTGTCTGTCCTTAAAGACTTTACTGTGGGCTCGGGGACACGGATGCGAAAACGACTCCTGTGAAACTGGTGCAGCCCATGCTCAGGAGGTGCTCCGGAGCCCAGCCGGGGCTGGCCTTCCCGTGGAAGGACTCCTGAGAGCCGAGGTCCCGAGGAGTTGACTAAGGGGAAAAGTGAGACAAGGTGTTCCTAACACAGCGGGCACCGCAGACCCAGAAGAGGGACAGGGCACTGTGCAGTGTGGCACCTGCGTCCATGACGCTGAGTGATTCTCTTTGGCTCTCACAGCTAGTCAAGTCCATGGTTGGGAGGGGGACCTGGTCTGCTGACGGTGACACGTGCTGCTCGTGACCATCGTTGGGGGATCCATCCCGGGGATTCGGCGGCAGCAGCCGCATCAGACCTGGTGGACGATGGCAGCGCCAAGGACAGCCGTCTGTTATCAGAGCGCACCTGGCTGTAGGACACCTGGGGTGGGGTTGGGGGGGGGGTCCGGCTATGTATCTCAGATCCAAGGGTATCTGGAGACTCCCATTTAGGACCCCATCCCCAGAGTAAAGAGAGTGGAAGGACGTATCTCCTCTTTTTTTCTCTTTCTCCCACTTTTTCCCCTTTCTTGAGATATAAAAGTTGGCCAGACCCAGTGGGTATGAGCTGGGAGAGGGTGAGGCCTGGAGCCTTTACCAAGAACAGTGCTCGCTGATTTGCGGTGGTTTTCTGGTGCCCTGAGATCTGGACAAAGCAGAACCATCCAGCAGTTTCGCCTTGCCCCTGAAACCCACTGTCCTCCAGGTTCGTCAGAGGCCCCCCTCACTCTGAGTCCCCTCCAAATTTTTCCTCCCTTTGGCCCACCTCAATCAAAACTCTCTTTCCCTGAGCCCTCAATTAATTAGATCTGATTATCTAATTAAACGAATTCACACTGAGGTATGAATGAGGCTTAACCCTCCCTAGAGTATTTGCATTTTAAAAGAGGAGAGTGTTAACCCAAAAGCCTCCACAATTAGTAGAATGGGTGGGGAGGTTTGGGGGGCTTGGGGCTTTCCTGTGCTCCCCCACGCCCTGCCTAGGTCATCATCACAGGCCTGGGTAACCATTCCCTCCACCAGGAGTTAGAAATATTGGAGTTAGCATTGCAGGGGCCCCGCCTCTGTGCCCCACCCTTCTGCCTTGGGAGGTGAGCAGAGTTTTTTAAAAAAAGTCATTACTTCAAAAGAAGGTTTCTACTAATACCGTGAAACGTCAGTGGTGGTTGAGAAGAGCTTTCTCTTCTTGGAATCAGCCCTCAACTCCTGAAACAGAAGGTCTAAGGGTTCCCAGCGGCAAGATGAGGAGGTTGCTAGACTCCCCCCCAGGACAGCTGCAGAAGCTGTCCTGAATCGGTCCACAAGCCCTCTGGTTTTTTTATGCTAGTTTTTGATCCCTAAACGAATTGTAGTTCCCCCTCCCTGCCACATACCCAAGCAAGACAGAAGCAGTTGTAGTTCATCCCTGAAAGGACATGGGGCAGAAGCTTACCACAGAGACAGGATTCCAGCAGCTTTGGAGTCCTCGTGGCCCCGCGTGCGGTGGCCTCTCCATAAGGAGACACGAAGGCCTTGTGGTCCCCACTGCCCGAGAGCTAGAAGTGAGGTGCCCGTTCCAGCAGGACCCGAGTGGAGAAAAGGCTCTGGGAATCCGACCCCAAAGCTTCCCCACCCCTGCCACCGCCCTGCATTCCCCAGGACGGCCACTTGTTCCCGTCATTTCCCATCACCCACTTCCCTGGAGAGACCCAACCTGAAAAGCTGTTCTTTTTTTAAGATTGGACTCAGAATTCCTGAAAATAAGAATATGGACAAACAAAATTCATATGCTTATTATTGATTGTTTTCTTAAAGTCCTTTCTTGATGCAACAATTATTTTTGTCGTAGTTTTGGTATAGCTTTCCATACTTTTTTTGTCAGTAATGCATTTAATAGTCCCATATTCTTCACATATTCAGGTGGGAAGGGGCAGGGGCTACAGTTTGACACTATTGACAAAGAATTGGCATTTTCCATTCTATTGTAAGTGATGGATTAAGAGAATTATTTTATGTGAGTGCTAATTGATTTTACATGCACTCCTGCAACATTTAAATTAATTGAGTTTCCTGGAACACAAAAAGTGATGGGTATTATTGACGCTATAGTGCAGAGTGTTGCATTTGTGCAGGAATTCAAAGGGACACAGGTGGGGTGTGTACTTTTCTAGCCCTTATATTTTAAGATCGTAGCCCTTGAAGGAAAAACAGCAATATTAATACAGTAAGGCTTCATGAAGCAGAGCTTACATGCAAAAGCTAAACAAATAATACAATGGGAAGCAATAAAAATTTGTGATTAAACCTTTCATCCGATTGTTTTTCATTTCCTATGCTATTTGAGTTTTTATCTTTATAGTTTGCTCCACAGAAGAAATAAGTGTGACATCTGGACAAGGTATCCACAGGGGAGGACATACCGTTTACCATGGATATTTTCACTGCCAGGGCCCAAAAATGAAAGTAGGAAAACTGACCAGCTGGGGAAAAGCAAAATAGGATTATACTTCTTCAGTGATTTAGGTTCATGCTTACATACAGTAATTTTTTTATATTATTGTGAAATTATTGATATCATATAATATTTTACTTTTTGTCTGCAAATATTTGTTACTGCTAATTATATGCAAGCTCTTTTAGAGTATCTGATCAAAGCTGAATTTTTCTGATGAAGGTACAAATTAAATCAAGGGATTTTTTTTTCGGTGGTACTTGCAGCCTGTGGATTATTTTGCTTTAACTCCAAGCTCTACATCACACAAGGAATTTCTGGACCGGAGATGTTTATGCTCAGAGCAGTCCTTGATCTAAGAAGGGACACTGGTTGCTGTTTATGTGTGAGAAGTGTAGTCTGTTAGATGAAGAGGAACCAGGGTTCAGTTTGCATGGGCTTCGAGTTCAAGTATGCCCCTTCTCGTTTAGACCAGTTAGTGTCTTTGGCGTTGCTGTGTGCCCAAAGAACTCTACTTTATTGATGTTGCTACCTTTGGTTATGCTGTCTTTCTTACTCTTTACCAGAAACGCTTTTGAGAACTATGATGGGATTAAAGCGAAATGTCTATTTTTTTTAGAAACAAATTTCCTGTGCTAATTTGCTCTTAACTTTCTGTGCTGTTATTGTTTTCTTAGTTGTTATTTGGATAGAGTAGCCCCCTGGGGAAAAAAGCACTTCCATTTATTTGGAAGGCGAAGAAGCTGAAGGAGCCGGAAGGAATCAGGGATAATGGTGAGGAAGGATGGGCCGCTTCTCGCCCTCACTTCACACACTGTCGCATTGACTCGCCCTTCCCGTAGCTCTAAAATGCCAGTAATACCAGGCACCTCATCACGAAGCATCAGTAGGATCGGTGCGGAGATCACCCAGCACCTGGCATGGTGCGTGGTGGCAGTCCACCCGCGCCCCATTCCTTTCTGTTCTTTCTCCTGGGAGAACACTCCACTGCAGAGAATTTAATGGAGGTCAGAAGTGAAAAACAAGCCACGTTCGTTTATCAGAGGACGGCTGTGGGATTGTCTGCACCACTGTCTGTCCATCTGTGTGACGATACCGTTCCTGTAGATCAGTAACGGTAGAGTATTGGCAATTTTGTCTGATTTGACCCAACGCTGAAATAAAGAATTTACACAGTTATCCAGGTGATATAGAAGATAGAGATAAATTCTTTTTCTGAATTGTGTTGATCTTTGAAGTAAAGGCGCTACTTCTAAATGAATGGGTTACTTTATTCCCATATTTCCTTTCTATAATACAAGACTAAGATCACCATCCTATGGATTCTGATCTGTTGCCTCCTGGAGAAAAAGACTAAAACTGTCCCACGATCCTCAATCTCCCAGCCCCACCAAGCACCTCTGTTTCGGAATGCACTTATATGAATTTCTGAGACCATATATTAACCATATGAGGGGCCCCCAGAATGAAATTTATTCACAAAAAAGTTGAGTGTGTACCCATACATGTTTAAACTTCAGTCGCCTTCAAAGTACTCTCCATTGGATGCAATACACCTATCGAGACATTTTTTTCACCGCTCAAAACAGTTTTTGCACTCATCAATTTTGACACTGTTTTTTGTTTCCCCTCCCCCACATCAGCGAAGCATTTCCCTTTAAGGGCTTTTTCATCTCCAGAAACAAAAAAGAAGCTGTTCAGGATGAGATCAGGTGAATAGGGAGGGTGGGGCATGGGGGTCATGTCACTTTGGTTAAAAACTGCTGAACACTCAGGTCAGTGTGGGCAAGTGTGCTCGTAAATCATCCGTCATGAAATGGGCAAACGCATTGAAAGAGTCTCCAAAAACATTCACTGAAGCCGAGTACAGCCTCTCACAGAAGTGCCAGCTGGTACGCTGACGCAGATGGGTTCCTAGAACATTCACCTAACAGGAGAGGCCTGTGCTACAAGGGGCCCGCCCTCCCAAAGATGATTCTCGGTCTTTTAGGTCCCCTCTCATAGACTGATATCAGCTCCTCACAGCCTTACAGTGTTGAGGCTGCGGATGTGTCTCATTTGTGCTCCGTTAGGTGGCAGACCCAGACAGGGTCAGGCTGCCCTGTTAATTGTTGCTTCCTGCAGGATGCAGGGGACAATACAACACAGGTCCCAGAGCCTCCAGGCTTTGGGAAGAGCTGAAAAGGTATTTGTGAATCTCCCAGATTCCAGCAGAGCTTTAGTCACTCTGTCCCAGGCCAGTGACTCTGTAGCAGTGGGATGACTCAGTTCTCCCTCTGCAACTACTGTCCCTCCCACCCACTCAAAGGGACTTTCTCCGGCCTCCTCTGCGCTCTGGGGTCCATGCCACACCTGCGTGGCCATGGCTCCACACCAGCCATTTGGTTCCTCAGAGCACCTTCTGTCAGCCTGTGCACAGGTGCCTGTCACCGTGTCCATCTCAGGTGAGACATCACCTCCACCTGAGAATCTCCCCCCTCCCCTTCACACACTTGTTGGAAACGCGTGAGAGGTGGAGATGGAAGGAGCCCAGTGATCCAATCCAGATGCCTTTCTTTGGGGCTGCACTGCAGGTGGGCTGAGTCCGAGCAGACTGCAGCAGCAGAGGGAGGCAAGAAGGGGGTTTTTAAAAGAAAAAGCACATAGTCTCCAGGGCATAAGGAAGGGGTTAGTTTCTTGCTCTTCTGCACTGTTGCCTCAGGGTTCAGGATGTGAGTCAGGACCATGGGTTAGGTAAAGGGCCGGGCTGTTCCCAGGTACAAGAAGGTCAGTCTGACCACCAGCCACTGTGGCTGGTGCCAGATGTCTATTGTGCAAGATGGGAGAAAGTTTCAGATAAGCCACCAGCTATCAAGAGAATCGGGACAACTGAGTCAGGAGCAGTCAGGTGGGTCAGAAAACTGGCCTGGCCCGTTCAATACTCCCCCTACGATCCTCCCTCTGTGCTAGTAGCCTGGAGTTTATGGAGCACCTATCACAGTTTGCAATTCTTTGTTTGCTTGTCTATTCCCGCACTGAACTAGAAGCTCCTGGAGGACCGCCCACCTCTCTTCTCCACCATTCCATCCTAAGACCCAGCACGGTGCCTGGTACAACACGGGTCCTTCAAAAATAGTTCTTGGGTGAATAAACACGTGAAGGAGCAACAAGCTCCTCAGAGGGGCCTGTGACATCAGGGGAGACCCTCAAGTCTTCTCAGGGAGAGGGAGTGTCCCATAGATTCTCTCCTCAAATGCAAATATTTGAACTGTTGTTAGTTTGGAGACCGCCCTAAAAGGGAACACATTTTGCCAAGTCATGTGATTTTCTGTTAGGCATTTCTTTCCATTAAGCAAGGATGTGCATTGTCACATGTCAGCTTTTACTCTATCATAAGGACGTTGATAGTGCCCAGAAACGAAAACATTCCGTAAACCACTCAATAGAAATGGGCCTCAGATTGAGAGACTTAAAGATTGTTTGGGATTTCAAGTGCACCTTGGAATTAAGTAGCCAGGTGGAGAGGCATATATAGGAACCAAAGACTCAAAAGGAAGAAACATCATACAGAAGACCAGAAAATGAAGCCCTGATGAGTTTCACACGTTAGAAGATGAGTTGATGGGTGGGCGGGGGGCAGGGCAGAGTGGACTTTTAGAGACTGAGAAAGGATGCGACACAGGAGTGGCTGGAACCCTCAGGATGGGCTCACTCCAGACTGAAAGAATAATGGGGCTTTTTTTTTAACAAACCCCAGATTATGTATTGACCTGTGACCAATTTGTAAGTGAACCAGTTTCTCCGAGTTATTAACACTCATACGTTGAGAAGTGAAAAAGATTCAAGCAAGGGCATTTGTACATCTCTTTGCAAAACTAGATCTGAAATTCAGTCTTCTCTAGTGACCCCTTTCTGAAATGCTCAAGCCAAGCTTTACCTTCTACAACTTTATTCAATCAATAAGGAACAAGCGAGAGAGAGGGAAAGGAAGTCTGGCTTCCCTAATGAAAGATTATAGGTTCATAATTAATTTATTTTTGAGTATGAGATAAGGAAACAATGAAATTTTTTTTAAGGAAAACAGATGATGACACAAAATGCTGCTTATCTTTGTTCATGGTACACAGGAAGGCTAACGTTTTACTCTGTATCAAGGTCGTGGAAATTAGGAACAAACACTCTCTGTCTTTGAGAAATCTCTAAATTATAGATCTGAGAGGTAGCAGGAACCTCAGGATTATTTAAACCAACCCTTTACTTCCAGAAAGGCAGGATGTCATTATCCCTCATTTTAGAGAAGAGACAAGTAAATTAAGTTACCTGCTGTGGTCACATGACTGAAAAATGACGATGACCGAGGATGCCCAGGACAGTGGGGTGGCGGGGAGGGTTGGAAGAGCCGGCTCCAGTGTGTTATTAGGGTGTCTTTTATTGCACTACAAGCAGGGTGACTGTCTGCCAAGTTGATACAGACCCAGCAGAAGGCACACTGTTCAAGTGAGGCCATTGTTTACCAGAATCATTTGTTTCCTGTCTGAAAAGGGGAAGAAGGAATAGAGGGAGGGGAAGAGGAAACCTCTACTGAAAGTGGTGACAAGGGACTTCTAGGTCCACGGTGTTGAAAAGAGGGGAGAAATGACCTTGACTTGATCTTTACTGTAAGTTGAATTATAGGATTTGATGAGCCACATTTTATCAAATAACAACATCGAGATGTGGGCTCCTTATTACGAGATCACGGACTGGACACCGAAGTTCCACACCTTGAGGATTTTTAATACGGACAGTGAAATGGATACAACAGTGGTGGCTTCTGCCTGCTTCGGGACTTAGAAATGGGAGAAGATGAACTCTAATGTAAAGTTGAGATGAATTTTCTCTTGTCTTACATTTGTTAGTAAATGCATAGGTGAAACCTATTCACTTGACAGTTTTTCCGTGAGATGCCCTGTGTGTACATAACCAAAGGGAATCTTCACATTTGACTTGCTCGCCTGTAAAATTCTCTAACTGGCTTGGGACGTCGGCCACGCACGGTTTCCAGAACGTCCCGTTCTGCAAGCATGACCGCAGGAAGGCTGACGCCTCTCGATCCACACGCCCTCCCTAGACTTCTGCGAGGCAGCGGATTTTTTTTTTTTAAGATAGAAACATGATGGCAGACTCTGCATTTCACAAGCAAGTCAACTTCATGATGGATTCCAAAATAATTGACTTCAGTTTGTGCCGAAATGACCTTTGATCTCTCTGAGCCTGGCATTTCCAGCCTCACTGTGGTTGTTTAGGGAAAAAGTATTCCTTTTATTTATCAGTTACTCCATTGCTTTTGAATTATAAACCTATTCCTTATAAAGAAAAATACACATTTGAAAGGAAAAGGAAGAGGACCAAATCTTGTGCATATTAAACCCCATAGTGAGGGAGATTAATAAGCCACATACTGGTTTTGTTTTGCTGTCTCCCTTATTTCCCTTCGCTTTCATAAAATCCCTTCATTTTGCAGCTTTTCAATCGGATGAAGTATATTTTGGACATCTAAGGCTTACACCATTCCTTCATCTTTCTACGGGTCCTCCCAGATTTCTCCCTTTACTTAATATTGCGACTAAACGTCGAATTCAGCTCAGCTTTGTCTGTATCATATGGCCCATATTTTTTAAATAAAATCCATAAAAATCGTACACTTCTCCCTGTATTGCTAGCTTTCATATCCCCCCATTCTCTGTTTGACATGTCCCCGCCCCACTTAGCTCTGACAGGTGGCGTGCTAAGATTTAGAAGAGAGGCTGAAGGTAATTGAGGTTAGCAAGGAAAATATTACTGTCAATTTCAGATGTTTTTTAAAATTATTTTTAAGTCATGAATAATCAATGAAACGAAAAAGAAACATACACCTTAAAAATCCCCCTCCTGGACGCGTCAGAGAAGAGCCGCTTGTGACACTCACTGCGATAGAACACACCACCGGCTTTTTGCAGATGACATAGGGTTTTTTTGTTGTTGTTGTTCTTTTTTAATGATGCTTCTTTTGAAGTGACAGAATGGATACGCTGGGAAGAGGAAGTTGAGCACAGACAGTCCTAAAATGCCACTTGCCTTTGCAGTGACAACCCGGTTGCACTGCGTCCCCGGGAGTAAGTGGCAGCACACAACCATCGAGACAAGGTCTTGTTGGGTCTCTGCTGAGCAAGACCAGCAGCAGGTGGGGACAGTGCGGCGTCAGGGTGCACTCCAGGTCCCTGTGTGTCCTCAGCGCACAGCCGCAGCACACATCCGCGTGCCTTTTGGCCTTTGATTTCAGAAAAAGAATGCCGGTCCACTTGAATAATATGTTTTCTTTGAAAGGCTCGTGAGTTGTTTTATCAGCCCTCCCAGCCAAGTGTCTTAGGCTGTCGAGATTATTTGATTTCTTTTATTGGAAAAATGATTATTTTGCCAAAATTGTAGCAAAGAAGAAGACAACCTGTCTAAAGAGAAAAAGAAGTGGTGAGGGGCCTTTGTTAGAATTCTTCCGCAGACTGTTTCTCTTCGCCTTTTCCATGTTAATTCCTGGCCCCACCTTTTTTCCACGTGTGTGACTTTGATCTTCTGTCCTTGGTGAAAGGAGAGCTAGCATTTTAGTTATGTGTTGGTGCCTCTGCACGGTGAAAGTCATATAAAAATGCTGCTGTGACCTGGACGTGAAGGCAGCTGTGCCCTCTGGGTCATACATTGTGGGGTCATTCTCTTGGCCATACGTTTATTCAGCACAGATCTTTCTAGCATTCGCCACTGTCCACGAAACAGCCATGCTTTGCTGGAACCAAGTTAAAAGCGAGCTGCATAGCATAGGATATTTGGTAATCTGTGACAACTAGTGTTTGCTTTTTAAAAATTTTTTACAATAGTCTCCCATGAACAAAACCAAACGACTTTTCCTTAAAAAGTGAAGTAGGAACGTCATTCCTTATGTATGGTTGACCCAGAGGAATGGTGAAAGGAAAAGTAAAACTTGAAGCCGAGAAAATGGTTCTGAAAACAATATTTAAAGAGCTTGTGATAAATTGGCTTTCTGAAGGTGGGTGCGGAGAGCTCGTCATCTGACAGTCATCTGTCCTGGGGAGCGCCGGCTTCGGGAGCGTTCTTCCTCATTTCCATGTGAGAAGACAGACTTCTGTCATCGGGGGCTGAGCTTCCAGGTATGAGGACCGGAAATGCCCCTGCGTGGAGGGGAGTCATCGCTTTGACTAATGGAGGAGCCTGACCACATATCATCCTGAGCGCTTCCTCGCGGTGTCATTTTTCCAGCTCAGTTGATTTTTGATCTATCTCGCTTTGTCAGTCATCGGGGTGGAAATTTCATCTCTCTCATATGCTTTATGAGTTTTTCTTAGTGTTGGTTTGTAATAGGTTTTATGGGTGATTAGTTGCGTGAATTGTGGCATTCGCAGGGATGGGCACCTACCCTAAATTCACTCACAAAACCCGCTGTTCTCAAAACTCTGCCATAAACCATGGGTAGATTTGCTTTTCATTCCAGCATACCTTGCTGGAATTCGTATATGCACTTTCATCACTGCTGAGTGGGACAGTGAATGGCTGGAGTTATTTGCATTAGCGCTAATGTTTGAGTGCTTTTCAGCTCTGTTTTCACATACTGGTGGCCGTATCCGGGCGCCCCGCAGGCTGACTGCTCCACTGGGCACTGTCAGATGTCAGGATTCTCCCCAAACCCCGCTGAACAATACCACAACATAGAGTAACGTTTCCATTACTTCAGCGGATGGTCATCTTCGCCTTAAAAGCTTTCACGGTAAAACAAGAGAGTTGATATTATCTACCATTTTATTCTCTCTGACGTGACTGCACGTATCTGCCCTAACAGCTGACATGGTGTCACAGTTCGGTGCTCAGATTGTGTGTCATGCGGGTCTGGGCTGGAGCTCTTGCTGTGCTACTTAGCAGGTGTGTGACCTTGAGAGAGTTATTTCATTTCTCTGAGTGTAGGTTTCCTTACTGGTAAGACAAAGTAGGTTTGCTGTAGAAGTTAAGTGAGATACTGTATGAAAATTGAGCATTTAGTCAGTGTTCAATAAATTTAAGCTGTGTACATTAAACTGCTCTAGTGTCGATTTGACAAATATTTAGGCATCCCAGGGTTGTAGAACCCCCAGGTTAACTGTATGGTGTAATTTTTAACTTGAAGGTCTCTCCCCCTGTTTTCATATTGCATGATTATACTGAGAATGCTCTATACGACCATTTATACATATATAAATTTTACCATAAGAGTCATATAAATGTTAAAGCATGATTTTGTGTGATGGCTTCCTTGCTAGATCATCACATTCCTGTTATCCAGGGGGAAAATTTGAACTAGAGTGTGAAGACTCTATAGGGGATAGTAGACGAAAAAACACACAAAAGCCAATGAACTAATCTAAAAGTGGCAAGTGAGAGATGTCCTGAGGACCATATTATCTCTTCTCTTTTCAGATAATTTATTTTTTCTATTAAAATCAGCCCTGTTGTCTCATGTTGGGGTTTTTTTTTTTTGGAGGGGACATCAACATTCACATAAATCAAGAAATATTATTGATTATTGAAAACCTACTATGTGCAAGATGCAAAGCTCCCACAATGTCAGAGAGGAATCTTGGAGGTGACTGTGGATTTTGACGGAGAGCAGCATGTGGAATAACGGAATGGAAGACGATGGCACAGGGAAACTGCAGTCACAGTCGGCGCTCCTCCAGCTTCTCAGCTGTTGTAGCCGAAACAGTGTCCGTCTTTCAGTCTGGAGCAGGCGTGGCGTGGGTTGAGGCTCGTTCTCAGGGACGCGGCCAGAGGACCTGTGCGGTTGTACGGCTCTATTGTCCCCCTGTAGCAGCAGTGTGCAGCCACTGTGCCTTGGCTTAGCCAGCGCTGCCCGTGAGGAAGGGCTGCTGCCAAATTGAGTTCAATTTGTCAAGGTTTTTTTTTTTCTTTTCTGCACCAAGAAGGCACAGGTTGATTGGGTTTCTAGCATCCAGAAAGCTGAGCGGTGCCAGTTGTGAACACGGCACGCTTGGCTAGCACTGATCATCACGCTGCCAGGCCAGCCCCAGGATCTCAACGTTTTTACTGAACCCTGTGAGCGTGCTAGCGCGAAAGCACAGGAGAGGGAATGGTCTGGGCCATGAGCAGCTCCACTCAAAAAGCAACAGATTGCGCACAGATCCCGAGTACGAAGGGCCGGACTGGAAGGAGTGTGATTAACCGAAACCACTCTATCTTCCTTTATTGGCGCTGCGACGCATGGCTTTACTGTAGACGTCATCACATTAGATTTCTGATGACTTTTCAGTGCTGTTTGCTGTCTTTTATGCCCCCAAGATGTTTGGTATTTCACCGTGAGCCATGAACGGGGTGGTGGAGAATTTGCTGAACTAGAAAAGGAGGTGTCAGGCCAGGCACAACGTTCTTTCCGTGACCCATCCGCAGGGAAGTGAGTTTGGTTACGTTCAGAACCTGTATTTTGACGGCATTAGGTTTGCAGACATTCGGCCTCAGTGTACCCTCCTTTACCGCAGTCTTCCTTACCCGATCCGGGTCTCAGTGCAGCTCCCCGACTCCCCGCCTTCGCTTCTGCAGAGCTGCTCTTTCCTGCCTTGACCTTGGCTGGAAGGATCACTCCGGTCAGAGTGTTCGAGGTCCAAACCAAGTCCCTCGTATGCGGCTTTGATGAGGGGCTTACTTCTCAGGAGCCCGTTTTGTACCTTTCGTTGCAGGCCTTCCAAGCAAGGGGTCGGTTTCCTAGACGTAGTGCAGTTTAGGAACAGGAGGAGGGAAAGGCGATTTTACAGCATGGTTGCTAACTGCCCACGCACTGCAGATCTGACCACCGTGGGTCCGACCCATGCTACAGTGGGGGGGTGGTGTGTTGCAGGGGGTGGAAGGAAATCGTTCAGGCAAAACCCATGGCAACAACTCCAGGCTCCTCTCTTGCCCTGTCTTGTGAAGAATCCTGCCCCGACTGCGCAGATATATCATAAGGAAAGGGTCTGGCCATGTCAGGCGATGGGGAATGGGGCTTACCTTGTTCACTTCAGCACAGGAGTTTCGCAGACCTGTGCTTCGTGTGCCCAAGGACAGGAAAGGCGGTTCCCCCAGTCTGCACCTGGCAGCACAGTAAGCCGTACTTACGTTGGAGATACCTTTTCCATTTTTAGTGGCTTATACCTAAGCAACCAGGTTTTCACAGCCAACTTACTATCAGAATATACATAAGAATGTTTATAAATTATAATACACTTGATAAGGATCTTTCAAAAAATATTATTTATTTATTTATTTATTTTTAGAGAGAGGGGAAAGGAAGGAAAAAGGGAGAGAAACATCGATTGCTTGCCTCTCACACCCCTGCAACCCCGGCCTGTGCCCTGACTGGGAATTGAACTAGCGACCTTTCAGTTTGTGAGACATCACCCAACCCACTGAGCCACACCAGTCAGGGTGAGAAGTATCTTATTATCCTAAGTTAATCTCGTAGATGTTTACTACTTGAATCTTTCTTGACTTGTCTGGATGCACTTCTCGTGGACAGTTGGTAACAAAATATTACAATGAGAAATTAAAGTATAATTGTTGGGGGATTTTCTCTGCATTTCTATTTCTTATTTGCTGCGCCTGCTTTCCTGAACCCCGCCGGAGTGAAACTGTGTGGTACCTTCAGACTTCTGCCAGTATCGTCATGGTGACGCACCTCAACGATGTGGCTTTTCACCTGCCCAGTGTTCCGTGGTTCTCAGACTGTACATGCCAGACAGGATCTGCAGGTGAAGCGTGAGCTCGAGAGGGCATTGTGTATGTTAGTTGAAAACAGTACCATGTTGCCGAACGGTAATAAGCCTTAGGGGATCTCCGTGTTGAAAGGACTCAATTGAATGCTGCAATTTCCCCTCACAATTTAAAAGGCCTGCAGGCGTGCTCAAGTCCTAGCTGGGTTCTTCAGTTAACACTCGGTAACGTGACCCCAAAGTCTCATTTACATCACAGCAATTAAAATATATTCCACATTACATGTTTACTGCTATACACTGCAGAAATAATCCAGTGAAATGCGGCTGTTTTCCAAAAAACAAGCATGGAAACCTTTATGTTCATGATTTCTTCTTTGTGTAGTGGTATCCGCCTCACACACGTATACGCCAAGGATAATGGGGATTGTGAAGGAGGAGAGGGCAGGGCGGGAGGAGGAATGCCGTGCAGACTAATCACAACTAGTAGCCATTACTATTTGGTGACTCTCGTGATATCAGGCTGGTAGTCTCACGTTCCTAAGTGACAGGTGTCCATTAATCCATGATGCACAATAATTATTGTAATCAGTGCTAATTGGCCACCTACTGGTAGGTCAAAGTAGAGGGACCAGAAATTAAATGAGTGTTAAAATACTACACCTCCGGGCTGCAGAAGTGCTGCCCCCAGTCCAGGAGACCAAGCTGGTCCCACTTGGGAAGGTGGTGGAAGAGGAGCGAGCTGCCACCTGAGGAAGGAGTTTGTACATTGGAGTCCTTTCTTTCGTGCGCCATCCAAATTAATTTTCAAATCCTCCTGGTGTATGGGTTATAACTATAACTAAACTGATATCATTAAATGAGATGAATTGCAAGTGAAATTATTCTTTAAAGCAAAGCCACAGCAGGCAAAATTAGATCATATTTTCTCAACGGTGACGACTGACTCCATTTTAGTAAAACCTTTTTTTTTTTTGTTCTGAGAAACATGGACCAAATCGACTTACTGCAAATTGTTAGGCAGTTTAATATTTGTTGAGTAACCCCAGTTCACTCGCTTACCTAGAAAGTATGATTTTTAACAATGGTCTAGAATACATCATCGAGGTATGAATACAGCAGCAAAAATTCAGCTTCCCGACTTGGCAAGCAGTCCATGGGAAACCAGGGACGCTGAATTTCTCTCGGGGCCTGTTGGGACCCTCTGGCTGGCACAGTCCTTCTGTGGTCTGGAAGAAACTGGAAGAATCCAGCCTCAGAGGATATCCCAGGAGGCAACACTTTTATCTGCTGGGGAGGACCATTTCAATCCTGGGCCCCGGCGTAGAACTACCACTAGTCACAGCATGAAAGGCGTGTTGCTGATGGGCCCACCGACCCCAAGGTCTCAATGCAAGTTACTGCCAAGGTCCTCTTCAAGCAAACACAGCCCCCTCCTCGGGTACTGGGCTGGGCAACAGCTGTAGCCCCTCCACAGGTGCCCTGACAAGGCAACCTGGGTCCGGCCAAGTATACCTGACTCACACAATTTTTTATGAACGTTATACATTATGCCCAGATTTGTCTCTGTGATATGAATCATCCAGGCAATCCAGAATAGCCGACAAATTGGATATACTTTTTCTATTTGAACTTGACTCTCTGGTAGCACCTAGAGCCACACTATTGGAGTGGCTCATGCACACGCCCTCTCAGGCGTGAGACTCACCTGGAGATGTCAAACCACAGTATTCCTATGTGAGACAGACCAAGTCAAGCATGTTTATACATCCTGATAGTGTCTCATGAAAAGTCGTTTAAAAGCAAATTAACACCACAGAAGAAAACTATGAAAAAGAACCGAATCCTCCAGAGTAAGTGCACAGACCGCATGCCAGACGGAGTGTGAAAATATCCGTCCTTTTTCCCACACCTTAGAGACTGAGTCCACACCTTCCCCGGGCCCCTCCGCTCCCCTTGGTGAGCCAAGAGGGTTTCCGTCGTCCTCTGGGAAAACCCAACAGTGGGGCTGGAGACAAAGGTGTTTTGAAACCCTGAAGAAACTCAGAATTGACCTGTCTCCCTAGCGCATCCCACCTCCAGGAGGGAGTGGGGACTGGGGCTCTGGGTCCCCATGTCCCTCCTACTCCACAGGGAGGTCAGCGCCGAACCAGAATTTCCTGCTCTCCAGGGCTCCGTGGAAAAGGTGCCACTTGGCTGGTTTGGTGCTTTTCAGACTGAGATGAAAACGGATCTGCTGGGCGGTAGACAGAGGGTATGTTTATTCTAGCAATTTTGCCTGAGGGTAACACAGGCATAAATCACTACAGTTATCTCTTAGTCTCCAAATACTTGTGGGTAGTTGTCAGGCCTCTACCTCCTTGTTACTAAAATAAACCTCACATAGTTCTTTCAATCTGGAGACTCTTAATCAGTTTCATTGCCCCTCTCGGAAGTCCTTCCCAGGTTTGTCTAGGGCCTTTACTACCGAGACATAAATATTTGGATAACATTATAGATGAACTCATTTTGATGTTATCGGCATGGGAACTAGTTTTTGTTCTCCTTTAATGACAGAGCATTTCTGAATAAGCTCATAAAAATTCAAACCCAAACTCCATTCAAACATTTTTAGCGAAATACCAATTTCACTCCAGATGTATAATCCTTTTGTTCATTTCCCCCATCCCAGCTCCCTCGGATAAGCCTAATGACACTGACATTATTCTTGGACAGTGGACAATGTTTTTGAATTTAATTAGAATGAGGGGTTCTTATCAAGTACATAGTAGGTTATATGCCAGTGGCTATGCTTTTTAAAACTGTATTCCATTTAATCGTCAAAATATCTCCATAAAAAGGATATTGTCCTACGCATTTTAGAGAATGAAATACAGGAAACCAAATCTCAGGGAATTTAATAACCTGTCCAAGGTCATAAGTCACATAAATTGTGAATTGTGGAGCTGGGCTTTAGATACAGATCTGTCTGATCAAAAAACCCTGTCCTGTGTTTCCTCCCGAGTTGGATTAGTAATAGATTTTTTTTCTTTTTTTTAGTTAAAAAATCAGAGTGAGAAATTCTTGGTTCAAAATCATATTTCTCTTTCTCTCCTCTCTCCCTCCTATCTCCCTCTCCCTCCTCTCTCCCTCCTGTCTCCCTCTCCCTCCTCTCTCCCTCCTGTCTCCCTCTCCCTCCTCTCTCCCTCTCTTCTCTCCCTCTCCCTCTCTTCTCTCCCTCTCCCTCTCCTTTCTCTCTCCCTCTCTCTTCCTCTCCCTCCTCTCTCTCTCTCCCCCCCTCCTCTCTCCCTCTCCTCTCTCCCTCCCTCCCCTCTCTCTCCCTCCTCTCCCCCTCTTCCTCCTCTCTCTCTCTCTCTGGTCTGTTTTCATTGATGTAGACTTTGTGGCAGCCAGGTTTTGTCCACACAGTGACAACAATGCAAACAGGCCCCTGCTCCTCATTTTCCCAGACGAGTGACTCCGCATTCACGGGTTTTGAGTACACACGTTCCCAGTAGCTTTCTCCTGTGCCCTGGACCTCATCCATACTGACCTGAATTAGGTCACAGGTCCATTCCTGAACCAATCACTGAGATTCTGCACAGGAAGGGTCTAGGCAGTTCCTCAACCCCAGGATACAGGGTGCCCCCCTTGGACCCCTTGGAAACCAATGCAAGAGAGGGGCATTTATTTGGAGAAATACGGGGCATGCACAAAAATCGGCAGTACCAAGGTGGCGGTGCTGTAGGTGAGCCCCTCTCCTCTGGTGATTGAAGCAGGTGGCATGGGAGACAAGCACGGGGACCTGGGACTGAGGCTTCCTCTGGAACACATGTCACCAGCAGCTATCACGTGTTTCCTTGTCTTTTCCCTGAAGCTTGAAAATGTCTCCAGTATAATTTACCTATTGAACTTGGTCTTGAATTTTCCACCTCTCCTACTGCTCAGCTGAATTTCACCTGCCTTTTCCTTTTGTCTCCCTGGTACTACGATCTGTGTAAATTTAATTTCCATGGTGTTTGCAATGGGACAACCTGTGTTGTGTTTGTTAATCCTGGCCCTGTGGACATCCTGACACAGTTGGTCAGACTCTTTGCTGCCATTTCTCTCTTTCATCTTAAAAAAAATGTTTTTTTATTGCTTAAATTCCCTTTTTTAATTTTATTTATTTATTCTTAGAGAGGAAGGGAGGGATAAAGAGAGAAAGAGAGAAACATCAATGTGCGGTTGCTGGGGGCTGTGGCCTGCAACCCAGGCATGTGCCCTGACTGGGAATTGAACCTGCGATGCTTTGGTTTGCAGCCCGTGCTCAATCTACTGAGCTACGCCAGCCAGGGTGTTAAATTCCCTTTTTGTTCTAAGGGTTGAAAGTAGAGTCGAGTGGTTAAAAGTACAGATTTGGGACTAAACTAAATGTGCTCCAGATCCACTCGTCTACCTCCAGACGGGGGTAGAAATCAGTGGATCTCTCTGGGCCTTAGTTCCCTCCTGTCAAGTGGGGTTTGTAATTCTTACCCAGCAAGGCTGTTATGAGGATTAAGTGAGGTCATATAAGTAAAGCACCTGGCATATTTTAAGCACTCAATAAATAATCAAGATTGAAATTAATAATTCATCGAGGAGCTTTTATGGCCACTCTTATAAGGAGAGAGGACTGTGCCCAGCACTTAGGGAAATAGTATTAGCGCTTCATCTAGGAAGGTCCTCCCCTTGCACTCGGCATCCCCAACTGTCGCCGGGTCGTCTCTGAGCCACTTTACGGTAGAGTGAGCTGTAGCTGTCTTTGAGGCATCGGGAGGTTTGCTTCTTTTTCTCTCATTATGACTAAAGTTTTGAATTTAGGGTTGATGCTACCCAGCTCTTACCATCTGGCACCTTTTCAGAGAAGTGCATGGACAGGCACCCCTGGTTGTCTGACTTGGAAACGTTTAGTGGTGTCTCCTGTTTCCTCAGGTCGAAGGTGGCAGGAAAGTCTGCAATGCCCTTCAGTCAGGACAGCACAGGAAATGAAAGCCAAGTCGTCTCTGGTTTTTTACCTGGTGTATGTTGAGGGCTGTTTGGATGATGTAGTATCATCTTCATGACACACTACTGTTTCCTTGATTTTCCCTCTGACCCAAATATTTTTGGCAAAATTTTCAAAATCTGGCCCATGGCAGAGCACAGGTGAATAAAGTGTTGGCCTCTGTATTGAGGGTTCCGGTTTAAATCACCCTAAACGTACTTGAGTAAATAGGGTGGGTATCGGTTGATCTGGGCAGACAGGCAAACTGAGGGAGATTGTTTACGCTTTACACTCCAGGTCTGCTCAGCTGTGTTGGGTTCTAGAGGACCTTTGTCGTCTGTTCTAAACCTAGAGAACATGGCCTTCTCCCTCCCTGAAATGTATGCCGTTGTAACCGTGAACTAGGTAATAACTGTACTAACAAGTGTTACTGTTGTGCGTGTATTATATTACTATTGCCCAGAAATTCTATCAGCCAAAACAGAATCACTTTTAATTTCAAACTATGTAAATGAATTACTTTACTTTAAAAAATAAGATACATTTCCACCTTCCATTACTGGGCACATTAGCCCCATTATCCATATTTTTCCTCTGATCTCTTCCAGTTTCTTTTCCTTCTACATATAAATAATTTTGAAAAATTTTTAATGATTTGATCAGATTTAAGCCACTTTTCTTATAGCCTGAGGCACTGTTCTATATCTTTTCCAATTAAAAATTTTCCAGCATTCATTTATTCGGCAGCTATTTTAGTGCATGATCCTATTTGTTTCAATATCTAATTTTGCCTATTTGTGATCCATGGTGAAGGATGGAGAAGAATTTTGAGTTTTAAAACAATAAGCTTTCTATTTATTATTTATTCAAGACATCTTTACTCACATGAAAATGTTCGCAGTATGTTAAGTAAGAATGGGTTACAAGATCATTTACATTAAATCTATGCATAGATACCATACATATGTTTACACACATTTTTGCATGGAAAAATTCTGAAACATTGAGTACAATAATTTTAATGATTTTGAGGGTGCTTATTTGTATTTTCTAGTTTGTACAAAGAACAAATGTCACTGTGTAATGCATGTTTCAAATGAAGCAAAAGCAAGAATCGGGGTGTGAGCTCCAACTGTGTTTAGGGGTCGCCACCTGTTCTCTCTGTCTCTATCTTCACCGATCCCACCAGCGGACTTGAGCCAGCCCCTTCTTAGTCCTTCTGGAGGCTCCTTCTCCTGGCTCTCATTCTCACCTATCACAGGCTTCCTGTCTGCCCTCCCCAGCCCTGCCCCCGCCCCCACCCACATCCATCCACTTCTCTAAACTGCTGCTGCATGGCAGGCTCCCTAGTCCAAGATGTCCTTCTGTTGCCTGGACAGCTGCAAAAATCTGCCTCTGAGTTTTCCTGCTTCCGCTCCAGACTTCGGCCAGAGAGTGATTTCCCAATTGCAAATGCATTTGATCAAGTCAGTGCCCCATTTAAAACCACCCGATGGTGATTATTGAGAGAATTTTATTGAGAGAACATGAGTGCGACTGCTAGCCTGCCCCTTGAAGCTCTGCATCTGGCCCACAGGTTCGCTCCCTGTACCTTAACCCTGCTGGCACATGGCCATCGAGGTTAACTTTTCTTTTAACATGCGTGTGACTTTCTATTTAAGTATGTTTCCTGGAAGCAGCATATAATTTTTTTATTCAATCGGAAAATCTCTGCATTAAGTGGGCGTTTAAACCGTTTACCTTTGAGGTGATTATTGGCCTAGTTAGGTATAAGTCTATTATCTTGCTTCCCGTATTCGATTTGCTCCATCTGTCCTTTGTTCTTTTCCTGCCTCCTGTGGATTGGTTGAATATTTTTTATGCTTTCATTTTTTTATGATCCCATTGTTTCTTTTGTTGTGGGCTCCCTAGCTCTAACTTCTTGCTATATTTTAGCGGTGGCTTTAAGGTTCAAAGTATACACCATTAGTACAACACAATCTACCTTGAGGAGGCATTATGCCACTCTGTGTATAGTATAAAAACCTTACAACAGTAGACTTCTATTTCTCCCTTTTCTTCCTTTATGCTACCATTGCAACACGTTTTAGTCACACATATGTTACAAAATCCACCATAATTATGATTTTCTTTAACTAGTCATCTATCTTTTAAGGAGATTTATACAGTAAGGAAAATACCCTATGAATATAATCATGTAGCCGCCTCTCCGGAACTGTTCGCTCCTTTGTGAGGACCCGTATTTCTACCTGATGTCATTTTCCTTCTACCGAGAGGGTGTCCATTACATCTCTTTTAATGAGAAAACTGGTGGTCAGTTCAGTCTGAGAAGACAGCTACTTTGCCTTTATTTCTGAGAGAGAATGTCTTTGGGTATAGATATGTAGGGTGACGGTATTGTTTTCCCCAATACTTTAAAGATGTTTCTCTGTCGTCTTGCTTACATTTCTTCCAGTGAGAAACTCTGTGTGTAATGTGCCTTTTTCCTGTATCTGCTTTTAAGACTTCTTGATGACTGGTTTTGAAAATTTCAGTGAGAATCAAGTGGCTCAGTGTGATTTTCTTCACTTTTTTTTTTTTGTGCTTGGGGTCTGTGGAGCTTCTGAGATCTGTGGCTTTGCAGTGTTTATCCAGTCTGACAGCTTTGCAGGTATCACCTTTTAAAACTCCTTTAAGCGCACTCCTCCCCGTTTGCTCCTTCAGGGACTCCAGTGACATCTCCATCGGCCCTTTGAAGTAGCCCACGTGTCCTTTATTTATGTATTCTCTTTCTCTGTGCTTCGTTTGTGTAGCTTCTGTGGCTGTATCTTTAATTCATTAACCTTTTCTTCTGCAATTTCTAATCTGCCATTCACCCCACTGAGGGCAGCATTCACCTTGGACGTGGTAGTTTCACCTCTAGAAATTTGATTTAGGTCTTCTGTTTATATCTTCCATGTTTTCATTTAATTTTTTTAATGTATTGAGTGCATTTATAATAGCTGTTTTTATGTCCTTGTCTGTTAATTCTAATATTCAAGTCAGTTCTGAGTCAAGTGACTTGTTCTCCTCTTTATTTTTCTGCTTCTTGGAGTGCTAGTTAACCCCCAATTGGATGACCCACATTGAGATTTACCATACTGAACACTGGGTATTTTTGTATTTCTCTTCTATTCTTGAGCATTTTGTGGGACAGTTAAGCTACTTTGAAGTAGCCCCTTTCTGGCCTTGCTTTTAAGATTTTTAGATAGGACCAGAACCCTTTTTAATCTACTGCTAATTATTCCCCACAACCAAGGGAACACCTTTCTGAGTCCATTGCCTAATACATTGTGAGCCTTTGCCAGTCTGGGCCATGGAACTGTGCAGTATTCTTGACCTTGTGTAAGCTCTGGATACTGCTCCCTCTAACTCGTGGCCCTTCAGGGGCCAGTTTTGCCGCCAGAGCACAGCTGGTAAGGGTCGAAGTTACTTTTATTGACATGCCTAGGGGTGCTACTGGAATCTCGAGGGTAGAGGCTAGGAATGCGGCCAAGCAACCTACTGAAGTATAGCCACCCCCACCCAAGAAGGAATTTTTTCAACTAGAATGTCCATCCTGCTGAGGTTGAGGAACTCCACTCTAATCCTTTCAAATCATTCTTTCTCTGGCCTCTAGCGAGCTCCTCACACACGTGCTGATCGGCACCGTGCTGAGTTTCCAGGAAGGACCCTCTGCAGACCTCCAGAGTTCTGCCACCCCGTAGCTCCCTTCTCTCCAACACTCAGCCCCGCGAATTTTTCTCCCCGGATCTGCCAGGCGTTCGGCTCTGTCTTTGTAGCTCAGAGAATCCCCGGGGCTCTTCCTGGCTTTCTGCTCTCCGTGCTATAGCCTGGGAATTCTCTCCAGGCAGCAAGCAAGGGTAATCAAGGTTGTTCCCCGTTTCTCAAGGTTCCCGATCCTTCATTTCTTCAGGTAAATGTCTTGAAAACTTTGTTTAATGTGTCTTGTAGCCATTTAGACAGGAGGGTCCATCCAATGTCTGTTCCGCCACCTTGTCTGGAAGCAGAAGCTGACTTCTTATTTATTATTGCTATCAAATGACCTCTATTTCCTGTCCTGTTTAAAGCGAGCAGCCTGTTTTGTTT
The DNA here is from genome assembly GCA_004024845.1 of Tonatia bakeri. NCBI lineage: Eukaryota > Metazoa > Chordata > Mammalia > Chiroptera > Phyllostomidae > Tonatia > Tonatia bakeri. The sequence continues at coordinate 306,265 of PVIA01001059.1, forward strand.
TAACCCTATCAACCACTAATTATTTACTGTGTTTGTTTTCTCTTTACCTGTGTCTTCTCAGCGAGATCACTTTTGTCACACATATGTGACTCCTCTTTCCCTATATTTCTTTTCAGTTTTGTTTGTGTTATAACTTTGTGCCTCAAGCATGAGAGCCAAATCCACTTGCATTGTTCTGTTTGAAAATGTAAGCTCTAATTTTACTTATGCTTGACTTCAGCATTGTAAAAAAATCACCACGATATGATTTTATTTTTGTGCTCAATTATTTGAATTCTTTGATTTGTAAATTTGCCTCAGGAAACAAAATTCCTTCTAAAATGAACAATAGCAATTGATTTCCTCTTGTGCTCAATCTAGCTATTCAGGAAAGAAAACATTTTGAGATTCTTATGGTCTACAAAATTGTATTTACTGTTTGATTAACATAATTGGTAATAAATCATAAATACTAACTTATTGGGGGAAATATGAATTGTGAATAACAAAAGGCAAAATTCTCCTACTATTGGGTAGAAAGAACTTAATTTAGATCCTTAATCTACTTAACATATGTTGGGGTAATTTAGTGTTTCTCTGAAATCTGCTTATTTTGGGGGGTGAGCTTTTTCAAACCATGTTGTTAGGAGAACAGTGTATGCAGGAGTCATTCAAGGTAACAGTCGGAAATGTGTAATTCTCACAGAAAATAAATAACAACAGAAGCATGAGTGATATCGACCAAAAGATTACTTAATCTTTTGGGTGTTTGTTTTTATTTCCGAGGCTAAACAGACACATAGGCTCATGGAATTTTAGAAGTGCAGATGATTTTAGGAATGTTTATTGCAGGCCTGATAAATTATAATCATTGGTATCAAGGGTTTTAAAGACATTGAAAGTCCAATTAAAATCAGATTACTTCTGAAAGTACAATTTAAAAAATGTTTCTTTGGAATTAGGAACATGTTATGAAACAATGTAATAATGTTGAGTTCTCTAGTCAAGCTTCAAAGCATGTTGACACAATATAAACATGGCTGAAATCGAGGGTACCATCACCCGAAGTCTGACGTCCCTAAGCAGAAGCTGCCCGCCCGCTCCTGCAGTCCACCAAGTCATCACAGGAGACTGAGAAAAGCCAGATAACCATATCACAGAATTTACTTTAAGACTAGTTGTGGTTTCTAAAGAAGTCTTATGGTTTTCAACTGAGTTGTTTTTCAAGGCGCTAGCGAAAATTCACCAAATCAGTTTGATATTGTGATAGGCTTGCTGTGGCCAGTTCAATCAAAAGTGTTTGGTTAACTTTCTTCCTAATAGCTTTCCTTATTTTTCAAAATCCCTGCCCGCTGGTGCAGCTAAGGTCTGGCTCACTAAACGCTTTCTGCTAAGTAGCCACGCAGTGACCCTCTTCCTGGTGCAGGACTGTGAGGTCCCCACCAGAGTGCCCGACCATTCAGTGCTCCGTAAGCAGCGGCGTTTTTTAGCCTCCTCATCTTCAGCTTCGAGCGCAGCAGATGACTGCCCTTTGAAGTCCTATTGAACTCATTGACTCCATCAGAGGGAAGTCAGCAGTTGCAAACGTTACAGTCTAGAGGAAATCCTGGAAGAGTCTGGACGAGGTACAGAAATGGAAAGAGACACGCAAAGGACTTTCTAGGGCTTGAAATCTCTAAGATCAAAATGTCTTTGTCTTTGATGCTTTATTTGAATACTTTATCTTGATTTATCGTGTCACTTCAGAAATGCTTTGCAAATAAAGAAAATGCAGGTACTTGGTGCTATGGATGTCCTATAAAACTCAAGAATACCTAAAGTGATCTTTCCTTACTAACTTGTAACATTTGCTTGGTATTGATTTAGAAACATTCATAACATTACCATGAGGGTCCATCTTTACTAGTGATGATATATGTTCATGTTACTACATTGAAGGACTTCTTGTCTCCCTTGCCAGATTGTAAACCTGTATCGTGAACTATATAGAAAAGAGAACACTCTTAACGTTCATAGATCTGAAGGGACAAATAAAGACAGAACAGAAATACGAATGGTCTGACTTGAACCTTGGCAACTCTTTTCTATAAAGAGCCAGAGAGTAAATAGTTGGACCTTGCAGACCATGAGGTCTCTGTTTTAGCTTCCCAAGGCAAGAAGTATGAAACCAAGGTGTTGGCAGGGCCACGCTCTCTCTGGAGTTCCAGGGAAGGATCTGTTCCCTAGCTTCTGATGGCTGCTGGCAACCGTTGGCATTGCTTGACTTGTGGCTACATCCCGCCCGTCTCTGCCTCCACCCTCATATGGTCCACTTCCCTGTTTGTGTGTGTGTCTCAGTATCCAAATCTCCCTCTTCTGTCTCTCATTGGATTTAGGACTCACCCTCAGCCAGTATGACCTCAGCTTAATTTGATTAGAACTTCAAAGACCGTATTTCCAGGTAAAGTCACAGTTGCAGGTACTAGGGATTAAGACTTCAACTTACCTTTCTGGGAGTCACACTTCAATTTTCTACAGTCTCTGTACAACCACTCAAAGCTGTCTTTGGAGCATGAACATTGCCAAGGACAACACATAAGGAAGTACACATGCAGTGTTCCAGTAAAACTTTATTTACAGAAGCAGGAGATGGGTCAGATTTGCTGGAAGACTAGAATTCAGCAGTTAGTGCCTGGTCTAACTAAGTGAAGCAAAATTGCAGCAGATGTATTTTTAGAAAATACAGTTTTCCCTTGCTCCATGTCCATCCTGCGGCCTGCAGGCTGCATGCAGCCCAGGATGGGTCTGGATGCAGCCCAACACCAAATCATAAATTTACTTAAAACATGAGTTTTTTTTTGTTTTTGTTAGTGTTTGTGTACTTAACCTGTGGCCTGAGACAACTCTTCTTCCACTGTGGCCCAGAGACACCAAAAGGTTGGACACCCCAAAGTATAAAACTGCATATATAAGTGTATATATAGAAACACTTATTTTAAAATAAGGTGTTAACCTGGGACAAAATACCAAATGGAACTTTTGTAGGGATCTAAATCTTAAAGCTTTGTTCCTAAAAATGCTGGAATTATATTTTTATATAATATCTGGTTTAACACAGAGCTTTTGATTATCGTTCAGTTATTGTGGTCTACATGGACTTTCAGCCAATAGGATGAAGACTGCTTTGGAAATGAGATTTGTGTTGAACTGAGACATATCTAGTCTGTTAGAAGAATGTATCTGTTGAACCCCACTAATTGTACCCTTTGTGAGGGCAGGGACATTGTTTTACTCAATGGCGTGTCCTCCGCTTGTAGGAGAAACCGTGATACGTCAGAGTTATTCAATACACATTTGTCCAAAGCAAATTGTTTGCTGGAATAAAATGAATAAATTGGTGTGTTATTGTTTTAATCCTATTATATAAAAATAGTCTCTGTTGCCATACCTTAAAATTATTTATAATCTTAAATTGAAAAGAAAGCTAGAATAAGAGAAATCCAAATTCTTTTGAGAGTATAGAAGAATTTGTGAAGAGAATAAAGAGGGTCAGGAATCAGAAGGGGTCCATGGATGATGCTAGTTTTTATTTTTTTAATCAGATTTATGGAATAGAAGAAAAAGGTAGGGAAGTCAGATGCATTTCAACAAGCAAGCTAAAACACTAGCATCTGCTGCGCCGAGCCCAGCCATTTCAGTAGCAGAATGATGTGGACACCGTCTGATGGAACCCATTCCAGGCAACACGGGTGGGCAGGGCTGTAGTTTGGTTGACGAGGAAGCGAGTGGAGCAGCCCAAAACTTCCAGACAGAGGCTCGGGAATGCTGTGGTCATTCCCACTCAGAGAGTGTGGCCATTCTTCTTACAGCAGGATGGGAGGCAAAAGTTTGAACATGAAAGGCATAGGACTCAGAACGTTGCTCAGAAAGAGCCAAGACTCCTTCAGCATAGAGGGGAGCCCAGCCGAGCCCGCCTAGGTGAAGCAGCCCCAGACTCCATGCTGCAGGCACCTTGGAGAACCTTGCGGTGTGTGTGACGACAGCTGAGGATGAAGAGGACGGAGAGGCAACTCAACGGGGGAGAAAATACCTACACAGAAGTCACAGCCCTGAGGAGGTAGAAACAAAGAAAAGACACTCGACCACGGGTAGTCATTTGCTCCAAGTTGATGATGGAATGGCTCCCGTAAGGGGAATTGAGGGGAAAAGGAGTAGGGTGGGGAAATACTGGTGGCTGAAGCCGAGGCCTTCAAGGACCTTCAGATGAAAAGGCAAGACAAAGTGAGAGAGTAAAGACAAAGGAGGCTGTTTAAAAATGCCACGAGCTCCGGGCAGCTGTCCCTCTGCGGGGCCCCACACGTCAGGCAGCTGAGCCTGTCTTCCCGCCCTCCCCGTCAGTTCAGCAGCTGGAAAGAAGGAGTCTTGAGGCTCAGAGACACAGTCCAGTTTGCCTTTGGCTCCTTCCACCTTCTTCTTGCTGCCAGAAGTTGCAAGACGTTACCCCATCAAATCAGCCCCCTGAACTGCCTTAAATATCCAGATATCGCTGGTTAGATTCATTTCCTAGAGTGGGAAATGCATTTCAAGGAGACGGTTAGGAGACAGGAATCAGCTTTTCCCACAATTCAGGACATTTTGGTCCTTGAAACATGAAAATCGTGCCCTTGGAAGGAAAAGTCTGGAAGAATAATACAATGTTCAGCGCATTTGGCAAAGCTTCTGTTCTGAGAAGCTCCCGATTTGTTACTGCTCTTCTTTAAAAAAATGAAAATAGTATACGTTTTTTGTAAGAAAAAGAAAGGACATGTATTTATCGATGAACAACATGCCACAAGAGAAAATTTTTCCATTGTGGAAAATTTAACAAAGAGATTGAGGCCATCTTTTTTGTTTGCTGGTTGGTTTTTTGTTTTGTTTTTGTATTAATGTGAAAAATTAGACACAGCAGCTTGAACAAGCACCCAAAACTTTCAAGCACAGGAAATGTGCCTCGACTTATAGTAATACAAGGTACTTGACACTCATTGCACACATTTTCACTTCTTGTCGAAAGCGAGCTTCTTAGAGATGCGCACCGTTCACTGTCCACCCTTCTCCCCCATCGCGAAGGCCGGAGTCGGTGCTAGATGCAGGCTGTGCTCACACCCTGCCGCCCTGTTCTCTTTGCAGGGAGGCCAATGAGAGTTGCTCCGTGAGCGGCGCCGGCCACGCGCGGGACTGATGAGGGCCCGGAGGGAATGAAGTATGGATGTGAAAGAGCGTAGGCCCTACTGCTCCCTCACCAAGAGCAGACGGGAGAAGGAGCGGCGGCACACCAACTCCTCCGCGGACAACGAGGAGTGTAGGGTCCCCACGCAGAAGTCCTACAGCTCCAGCGAGACCCTGAAAGCGTTTGACCACGATTCCTCCAGGCTGCTCTACGGGAACAGGGTCAAGGACCTGGCTCACCGGGAAGCGGATGAGTACAGCAGACAAGGTAGGTCCCTGTCTAGGAAAACAAGGCTTGCTCAGAGGGTGCAGCTCTTACATCCCCCACCTCAACATGACATGATTATTTTCCTGGGTTGATGTCCTGTCCTCTGACTCTGATTTGGAGGCGAAGTGATCATTCATTATTCCACATTGGAGGTAGAGAATCACGTGTGGGCACAATGAACCCAGACTCCAGTACGGCAGCTCCGCATTCTAGATGTGAGGTCTGTGACTCTGGGCATGGGCCAAGTGCGTGTGCATGAACTTGAAGGCCTCCAGCGCTTCTCAGGGTCGTGCGAGCATGCTCACAAACGTGGTTTTTACAGTTAGAACTGGTGCAAGAACAGGAGCTGTCAGTGCGGAAGCCGGTCTTGCACGAGTAAGAACTGGGAATTCTTCCTTGGGATCACCCAGTGATCTGTCCTGCCCAGCTGTGGCATAGTCGTGGGTACCTGTGTGTTCACACAAGAGCCTGCTTGGAGGGGTTCCACATGCTGTCTCACAGGTTACCTGGCACTTGAAGGTTATACCTTGACACACCCCAGTTTCCCCCAGGAGAGCCCACTGTGGGCTGGTCAGTTGCATATATTTGCTGGACATTCTTACACTTCACTCTCTGCCTGCATATTCCACCAGCGACTTCTGAGACTTCGCAATCCTAAAACGACTGCTTTACATGCTTGGAGACAGTGGCTTACTTTAAATTAGACGTACATAGTTGTATTTCGTTTCTTCTAGTACAGTCTTGAGTTATGGGCAAGATTACTGCTAATAAAAACAAAACCCCCTTCCACTTGCATTGCAGTCAATTTACAGAGAACTTCGCAGCCCTCCGCTAATTCAATCAGGAAAGGAAGGGAAATCAATTAAACTTCAAACATCAAGCATGCATTCATCCTTTTCCGATCGTCTTATAGACAGTGTGACTAACGGTTTGATATTGGGCAGGAACAAATTTAGGAAAAGGGAATAATGCAATAACTCATTCAAAAGTTTGAAAATTTCCCATGGTTCTTGTCTCCCCTGCATCACGGCAACAGTGTGCACTCGCCTAAACCAGTTCACGTCAAAGCAGACTCATTTGATTTGCTCAAGAGTGAATGTTTTCCTGCCCCAAAGCATGCCTCATTTCTAGGTATCACATTGTATGAAAGGAGGCAGCACCGCTTAAGCTTTTTAGTCCAGTTTTTTAAGGAAAGATATAGAACACATATTTGAGATATGTGATCTTGTCGAATGGACTTTATTTCATTGGGCATAATTCTAAACCCAATTTTTTTTATTTCATATCATCTACACATCGGGATATACTTTTCGCCAATTTAAAACACAGTGAGTCATTGTAGAAATGCATGCCATCTGAACCCAGTGTAAAGTCTTGCTTTTTGTAACAAAAACAAGTGCCTAGGGCCTGTTGGGAACAAACCACGTAGTGGAAGACTATTACCAGAGAAAAAGCACATGAGTCATGATGTATTGGGGAGGCGCATCTCTGCCCTAAGCAAGCAAGCAAGCTAGCATTCAGCTGGGCAGAGCAGAAGACGCTTAGACAGGTTAAGACTGAGCTGAAATTTGCACCAGTGCAGAGATGGCTGTGGATGACATGGCCATTCCGTCTACGGAAACTCCAGAACTTAACTCTTGGAGGACCAGACAGTACTGTTGCTCAGCTCCTTGAGAATGAAAAGGGTCAGAAAAGACAGAAAGCAAGGCACCCAGTGGGGGTGGAGGCCTCTTGTCAGGAGCAGCTGAGGAGAGGTCTAAGAGCAGAGGTCAAAGGCAAAACCACAGTTCACTAGACCTGTTCACAAGTCAGAACGTATTGAACACCTACATGGAATGTGCTATTATTGATAGCCAACGTGCACCAGTTTCTCAGTGCACGCCAGGTAGTGGGCTAACAAGCAGGTATGTGCGTTGTCATTTAACCCCCAAAGCTGCCTTCTGAAGAAGGTCCCAACAGCGTCCTCCTGTCACAGACTGAAACAGCCCAGGCTCACAGAGGCCTGAGGCCCCATGACAGAGCGGGGACTTGAACCCAGGCCCTCTGTCTCTAGCACCCGGGCTTCTACCCTCGGTGCCAGTGCCAATGCAGAACACAGGCACCTCAGTCAAATGGCTGCCCTGTGGTTGATCAGAGCCTGTTCCGGCCGATTCTGACGGTGTGGACAGAGAGGAGTGAGGGAGGAGCATTTAGGAAGTAAGGTTGATAGGATTTTGTGGGTGGGTCGATGAGGATGAGGGAGAGGGTGAAGTGACCATACTTTCTCTTCCCTATGGTTTGATTCGGGCCTGTCTGCAGCCGGAGCGGTGGAAGGAAGGTCTGCTCTCAGCGCGTGCTTTTCTTGAGCCAGCACGATGAAAAATCCTCCCAGGCTTTCATTTTCTTTGAACCTGACAAATGTCAATTTTTCCTGCCTGACTGTTATGCCGTGGGATTAATTATTTAATTGAAAAAATGTGCTTCCTGCCACCGTTCCTGACATCATACACATAATAAAAATGAAAGATTAAAAATGTTAATAGTAGCCAAAGACCTCTGAAACAATTCCAACGAATCATGCTAATTTAGCTTGTCCATGGAGTTTTAAAACAACCTGCCAGTCCTAAACCCACTTATTCTTTGAGTGACACGGAAAAATGCGGCTGCGGCTCCAGGAAGGGAGGGGTAGAGCGCCCTGTTAAGGCGGGGACATGAGCTCAAATCCAGAAATGCGGTGTTTGTATTTTTATTGACCAGTTTTATGGCCTGCTAGCCACTTGCTGTTAATCATCATGTGTATGGCGTTCCTGACTGTTATCTCTGGGTTCTGTGAAGCGGGGCAGGATCCCATTTTCCCAGGAACGTGAAACTGGACTGGATCTCACATGGATCTTGTCCTCTTTAAATCTCTTCATATGGTTTCTTGGGTGATGGGAACAGTTCCTCTCTCAGTCGCTGTGACACTTTGTAGGTGTGACAGGGTTAGGGTGACAATGGCTTGTTTTGCATGCTTGGATCCTGTTTTCTTTGAGTCGTCCTTGAAGAGAATTTATCCTGTCAGCTCTGAGACGCATTTCTTATGAAACAGCTGCATGCAATCACCCCACAGTTCTAGAGAAATGATAAAATAAAATACCTCCTCCCCACGCCTGTGCACCACGGTGTCACCTGTAGTGTTTGCGACCAAATGAGAATGTTTGTCAACTCCAACAAGGAGTGTGGGCTGTGCAGGCAAATTTTGGAGCAAGGGTGAATTTTGGAGCAAGGTAACATCTGGGAATAAGAACTCTTTTTGTCCCTCAGACTGTAAGCCTAAACAGAACCCCTCAGAGCCACTGTCAACCCAAACTGTGGTTACCAGTTAGTAATCGGGGCTGGGGTTATGAATGTCAGGATTTTAAAATGAAAAGACCATCATTTATTCTTCATTTAGAGAATGGCACTGGAGAGGAAGGTTATCTGTTTTTAAATTTAAAAAACAAATAGCATTATATTACAGTTATACGTACCTGAAATAAAAATAGAAAGTGAATTAGCAAAGTAGGGCAGGAAAGAGGGAAGGCAGATGGGCAGAGACAGGTGGTCCCTGATCTCCGAGCGTGGCCAACCTTGGGTCTTCCCCGGCAGCATGCCGCCTGAAACTCTCCTCCTGCCTCACAGCTGCTCTGGGATCTGCCTCCTCTTCCTCGGGGCCCAGCCTCCCCCAGCGACACACATGGCTTCTGCCTCTCACCTCGTGCCACAGCTGGTCCAAGGCCAGGTCCAGTGCAACACAATTGTGGGAAAGTAAATCCTCAAGCCCTGCTCTCTCACTGTTGCCGCTCCCCAGTGGGCCGCGTCCTGGCTCCTGTCCATCTTCCATACAAGTATTTCAGGTGTGAGACCTCCCCCTTACCCAGGATAACCCCCTTTTGGGAACAAAAGGGAATTAGAGGAGCAGTCTGCATTTTCCTGTACACGTGGCCAGGATTCCAGCATGATGGTGGCCCGAATGATGCCCTACACACCCATCCCCCTGCCAAAGGCTTGCCTCCTCTGAGCTGAGCAGCGACCAGGGGTACAGATGGGATCTAGGATCCAGGGTGGGAGGCTGCGTTGGTTGGGGTAGCGGGCAGTGAGTGGGGGGAAATGGAGACAACTGTATTTGAATGACAATTTTAAAAAGTTAATAAAGTTGAGGAAATAAGCACACACACACAAAGAGCTCTGTTAGGGTGCTGAAGGACAAAGGCAGTGTAGGACTTTTTTCCCAGATGGAAGCTCTGAAGAGGGAGGAATCACAGGGTAAAGATTGGAAAGAACGCTGTGGCTTGGTGGTGCCAGAGAGAAGCGGACCTGCCTTCCCCATGGGCCTTCCTGGAGCCAGTGTTGTCTTGCAAAAGCAGCTGGCCTCCTTGGCCCCTTGGGAGCTTGAGAAACCTACCCAGATGCATTTCCGACACTCTGATATTGTGATAGTGCCAACCAAGGACACTAGGGAGTCGAAAGGCTTGTCCCTAGAGTCTCACAGGATTTCCTACAGTCTCATAGGGCACAAGGAAAGCAACAACCTGCTTCATGGCACCCAGCATCCAGGAAGGGGGTAGAATATGAAGCAGACAGGGAAGTACCTGTTGGAAGTGAGCAATGGAGATGAGAGATGAAAACTTGAGCCAAAATAAAAATTATATAAGTACTTACAAAAAAGTACATGCCAAAAAGGGGGGCGGGGGAAAAGGCAGCAACAAGACCAACCATAGTGGCTAAATGCTCTTTACAGGATTCCAGAAAGAAAAAAAAATAAGTTACTTTTCTTGTTACTTACGGAAAAAACAAATAAGACTAATGACTTTCTCATCTGCAACAATGGAAGCTAGAAGACAATGGGATAACATCTACCACGAGAAAAGAACTACAACTCAGGGACACTCTGTACACAGAAGGTATCATTCCTCTCTCAGAGTAAATGCAAAGTACTTAGGAACATGGGAAGGCTCAGAGACTGTACCGCCGATGTGTGCCATCTAAGGAAGCACTCAAGAAGTGGTAGTACGGGGGTCAGCACCCATGCTGCGAAGAGGCGCAGAACAGTGATGAGTAACCAACCTTACAGTGTATACACAGCAAGGCCAGAGTAGGTTTACAGGTGGGAGTACGCGAAACACGAAGTTTATTCTCGTAATAGTATTTATTAATTATCGTATTATTTTCAATAGGAGGAGCTGTGAACCTACCTTGACCCCACCCTGTATATGCGTTGAATCCCAAACAATGATGGCAGAACAACTAGAAATGTTTAAGAAGCACTACAAGGGAAACCAGAAAAACAGGCTACAACTAAAGCTTCTTACCCATCTCAGCGGAATCCAGCAGATGGGGGAAGGCAGACGGGGGAAGGGAGGTGTTCCAGAATCGAACGTGAAAAGGGAGAGGGGGAGAGAGTTATGGAATAGAGCTGTAGTGGAGGGAAATCGTTGCTATCTTACACTCGTATAATCGTGAAAACATTGTATTTGAATATGAATGTCAGGAAAAGGAAGGTAATCATTAGTGGAATGAAAAGACCTACCTAATTAGCAGGGGGAAAGGGGAATGAATAGCAGCCTGATCAATTTAGCAAAAACAGCTCCAAGGGAAAAAAAAGGAAACAAGGAGATCATGAATAACCATAAAATAAGATGGGAGAAGTCAAATCTACTATATGACATATTATGTGGAAAGTAAATGCACTGAATTTTGACAAAAAAATGATTCAGTTGGTTTATAAAAGTTATTGGCTATTTATAAGACAAAGACTTAAAATGGTAACAAAAAAACGGTTGAGAATAATGAGATGCTTTCAGGTGCACTGCTTACCGCCCATCATCTGCGCGTTGTATCGCATGTTCACCACCCCAAGGCAGATCCCTTTCCACGTCCATTTACCCCCCCTTTACCCTCTTCCCCCTGTTCCCATCCCTCTTTTCCTCTGATAATCACATGCTGTCTACAAGTTTTGGGATCTTTTCTCAATCCCTTCATCTTTTCATCCAGTCCCGAAACTTCCTCCCCTCCGACAACTGTCAGTCTATTCTCCGTATCTATGAGTCTGTTTCTTTTTTGTCTGTGTATTTATTTTGTTCAATAGATTCCATATATAATTTAAGTCACATGGTACTTGTCTTTTTCTGATTGGCTTATTTCACTTTGTGTAATACTGTCCAGGTCCATCTATGCAATACAAAATGTTATTAACCCCAAATGTCACCCCAATAAATTAAATTAGAAAATAAAAAATATTTAAAAACATTTAAAATCAGAATAATGAGATAGCAAAGCTATATCAAGTCAGTATAAAAAATCAGGGATGGCAATTTTAATATTAGGAAAGGTGGAATTTCCAATTAAACACAAAACAGGATAAAGAGGACCATTGAGTAAATGACAAAAGACAGAAGGATACATATTCTTAAACTGTATACATTAAACAATATAGTAGCTAAATTTATAAAGCAAAAACTATTTTCAAAAATGTTAAAATACATTTATTGTGGGGTGCTTTCTACCTCCTTCAAAATCAGACAGATCTAAGATACAAAAATAAGACACAGTTAAACACTATCAATAAAAATCAGCAGATAAAAATACAGAAATTATAGCTGTCAGAAATGACGCCGTTTTTCCTATTTTGATGAAATCTTTGCAGAAACCAAATGTGCATTTAGCCACAAAAAAGGAACATTAAGAATTTGTAAAAGTGCTGTTGCTAATAGTTCAGTGGGTTGAGCTCTAGTCTGGGAACTGAAAGGTCACTGGTTCGATTCCCAGTCAGGTCACATGCCTGGGTTGCGGACCAGGCCCCCACCTGGGAGCACGTGAGAGGCAACCGGATTGATGTATCTCTCACACATCCACATTTCTCTCTCTCTCTTTCTCTCTCCCTCAACCTCTCTCTAAAAAAAAATAAATCAGAAAAGTTGAAACTTTCTAAGTCAAAGTATTTATTCATATTGTTAGTAAAATTAGAAATAAATAACACAGAGATAAACAAACAAAACCCCCATGGATGACACTCCTAGGTCATGATAAGGAGTAGAGAAAGCAATGAAATAAAAATATACTTCAAGAAATGATGGGAGCCCGTGAAAGCCGTGACCATACAGAAAATATGTTGTTAAATGATATGTTTAAAGTCCAAAGACCAACAGAAGGGAATTTGCCATACATCTGAAAAGTGAGTAAAATATCAGAAAAAATAAGTTAAAGGAAGTGGGCAGACATAGATAATGAAGATAAAATCAAAATTAACAGCAAACAAAAAAGCTGATTCTTTAAAAAGACTAAGAAAGTGGAAGGCCCCTCATGATTCCCATGAAAGAATTTAGTGTTTATAAAAGTGGGAAGAAAAATAAGGAGAGATCCTGTAGACACCGAAACAACGCAGAGGAACTGTTCTAACAACGAATTTCAAAACTCTGGAGGAATTTATTATTTTTTTTCTTAGCAAAATGTGATTAGTCTTAAATTATTTCAAGAAATGGAGAAAACATGTCAAAAACAGTTATCTCAGAAGAGAGTAGAAAGGTTACTGAAAGGGGACTGTTGAAAAGGAAAAGATAAGATTTCTAGGTCCCTAGGAGAATTTTACACAACTTTCAAAGTACAACTAAGTCCAATGTTCAAAAAGCTGTTCAGCAACACACACACACACACACACACACACACAAAGATGGAAAGCAGTAAAATGCACATTATGAAGTGGACATACCTTTAATTATAAAACTTGATTGAAAATAGTACAAAAAAGAAGTTATCTAGAACAAAATCGGTTCTTAATATATGTGTAAAAATCCTAAATAACTATTTGCATATAAGAATCTAGCCATGTGTAAAAAGAACAATAGACTAGACCAAATTAATAACCAAATGGTCACTAATCCTTGGTGATAATGTTAGGATATGTGTTAAACTAATTAGATTAATAAATCAAAGTAGAAACACATGATCTTATCAATAGATGATGAAAAGGCAGGAGATAAAACTTAGAAACCATTTCTTATTGAAATAAAAGTCGTTAAGTAAAGCAAGAAGAAAAAACAAATACGTTAGTCATATGTAAGATAATCAACTGAAAACTTTAATCCACATGCTCAATGGTGAGATTCTAGGACCATTTCAATTAAAATTAAGAACATAAGAAAGGTTCATCTACTCTCCCAGTTACTATTTAAGACTATTTTAGACATTTTGGCAATTTTAGTAAGGGAAGAAAATGAAATAATTTATATTATTTGGGAAAAGTTAACATAGCACTTTTGTTAGATGTATGATTCATTGTGTACATATTAAATCCATGCGTCTCTAGAATTAAAGGTTCAAGCAAATTGCTACGTGAGTGAACACATGATAAATAGACAGACATCACAGGTAGTGGGGCATACCAGTTAAGAGATGATCTATGTTTGAGTCCTAGATCTGCCATTCATCAGCTGAGTGGCAAGTGACATCTTCTTGGCCAAGTAACATGCTTGGACAAATTACTTAATTTCCTTGTGCTTCAATTTTCTTTTATGTAGGTTGTGCTTCAGTGTTCAATCTGTAGTTTGTCGACAATGAAATGAGTCATTGTATGTCACCTGTAACGTTAGAATAACATCAGATGCATGTTCCATACTATTTCAAAGTAATTATTAAACAATAATTGGCTAAGTTTGTAGGTGAATATATTGTATCGTAATGGTAACAAATGCTATAAAATTCTCTGGAACAAGTTTTCTGAGTGGAATGGGACCTAACATTATGGGAGCAATAAAATATGATTGAAAGATGTAAAACGAGATCTGAATCAATATAAAGATAGCATTTTTAGATAGAGAGAATGATATCATAAGAAATATCAATTTTCCAAAAATAAGTGCAGAAAAGTCAAGGCTAATTTTTAACTGAAGTGATCTTAAAATTCATGTGGAAGAATAAACACTTGAAAATAGACAAAATATATTTAAAAGATAGCTACTGAGGATAAAATGAAATATATATGTAAGATACTATATATATTTTAAATACTATATATTTTTAAATGCTTTGAACCTGCTGTAATCACATCTAATGCTATTGACATCAATAAAGACACATCAATCAACAGAACAGGCAAAAACTTCAGAAGTGGGTCCCGGTCCATAGGGAATTCAGCATAAAACAACATGGTTTTTCTATTCCGTGGGATTTGATAAATGGTGCTGGCAAAAACTGGGATCCATCTGGAGGAATATGAAATTGGACCCTTCTCTGTCAGTACATTCAAAAATAAATTAAGATGGATTAAAGACGAATGTAAAAAACAAAGCAATCGGAATTCTAGAAGTCTATGTGAGAGGCTGAATAAAGTAGGAAG